>OX122926.1:9720000-10320000 GCA_944738685.1 Synanthedon myopaeformis
TACTCGTAACTTCCAGATGTTGAAGTTTTATCTGTACTTCGGTGATATTTCCATGACATGGTACCCTTGTCCTGATGCTGCAGCATCCAGTAGTCTCTGGTATGTCCAACTCTTCAGCAACTCGCAGCATTTGTGTTTTGATGAGGTGATATACAAATAGCAGGGAAATGTATTTATTGTTAGATTTTATACTTCACACCTACATTCGAATTGTTTAGGTGGAGGAACCGGTGAAAACAATAAAGCAGAAGTGCGTAAACTGTGTGAAGGGACCAAATCTAATTAAAACCACTGTGGTGATGATTTGTATTGCAGTGGCATTCCGTCAAGTAAGGAACTTCAACTCTATTGCTAATGTCTATTTCTATACTAATTAATGTCTAATGTGCTTAATTATTAACATATTTTCAAATAATTTTTTTAATGTCAAATTCGGCAGACAACTGACGATGCACTTGATGGTAGACGGCTACCGTCGCCTATAACACAAGCAACTCCTCAAGTGCGCTGTCGACTATACTGGGATTGAGGATAAGGGATAAGTAATTACCAGAAACGTGTCATTATCAAAGCAAGTAGCTTTTAACAACATTTGAAGAGCTTATAATAATAGAGAGCTACTGGCGAATATTAGGGTTAGTACAGTTGTTGCATATCCTGAGGGATGAAAAGTACCACATGCTCCACTTTATCATGGAGCAAGATTGAGGGGCGAAGACACACGACACGTTTGGTCTGTTAACCAAACGGTCGCGGGTTCGAATCCAGCTAGAGGCAAATGTTTATATGTTAACATTTACCTTTGTACTTGAGTCATGTATGTTTTGTATTTATAATATGTATGTATTTCCAAAAAAAAGTAATCTATGTAATAATAAATAAATTAATAAATATCTCCACACATTCCCATCTAGTTCGACAGTAAGCAACTAATGCTTGTATTATGGATACCAGACAGTTGATATACTACATAGATTACTTTTTTTGTTGTAAATACATACATATTATAAATACAAAACATACATGATTCAGGTACAAAGGTAAAATGTTAACACATAAACATTTGTCCCTAGCGGGATTCGAACTCGCGACCGTTTGGTTAACAGCTAGGGTTACTAGCCTCTAGACCAAAAGTGTCGTCAACTGTATATAAACTGTCTATGAACTGTCTGGTATCCATAATACAAGCCTATAGTAGCTTAGTGTGGAACTATAGATGGTGCTGTGTGGAATGTGTGAAGATATGACATGAAGAAGAGTCGCCAGAAGACAGATGTCTTGGTTAAGGAACATCCTTCAATGGAAAGGAATCATAGGAGTGGGAGAGCTGTTCAGTGACTTATATATAGAATTCATATAGAGACTAAAAGAGACTATAGAGACTATAGACTTCATATAGAGACTGTTCATATGGAGTTTTAAATATAGTGTAATATATTATTTAATTTTTATAAATTTCTACACCTAAAGGTCTAACGAAAATACGATCACAGACCATCAAAAGTGTCTTGGGGACATTTATATAATATAAAAAATTATCTATACATTTTCTATAAGATTTTAAATTGTCTTTGAATATTGTTATCTTTTAGATATCAGCATCAGTTAACAAGTTAATCGAGACACCAATAACAACGTACACCCATTTTGATTTTAATAAGACCATATTGTATCCGAGTCTAACGTTTTGTAGAGAACCACCTTACAGATACGACAAGTTGTTGGTGAGATAATTAATTTACTTAATATATTCCCATATTTTATTAATACTTATATTAATAGTTATTATGTTAAATTTTAATAAATGAAATGGGAAGAAAAACCTAAAAACAAAACCCTTTTAGGTTTTTCTTCCCTTTTAGGTAAATGGATCTGTAAGCTTTCGTTAATAATGGGATTGGAGTGGTGGGTTTTTTTTCTGTATTAATATAAATTAACTAGCTGGTGGTCGCGACTTCATCCTCGTTGAAAATTAAAAAAAAACCCAATATAACGCTTGACCCCGTGTTGCTATAACACTTTGGCCAGGCGTTAGTTTTTTATTTTTTATTAATCCCTCGTTAATAGTCCTTTTTTTCTGGATGAAAGGTACCCTATGTCCTTTCTGGTGTCCCAGACAACGTGTCTGGAAATATATAGATATAGATATTGATATAGATATAGATATAGATATAGATATAGATATAGATATAGATATAGATATAGATATAGATATAGATATAGATATAGATATAGATATAGATATAGATATAGATATAGATATAGATATAGATATATATAGATATAGATATATATATATATAGATATAGATATATATATAGATATAGATATAGATATAGATATAGATATAGATATAGATATATATATATATATATATATATATATAGATATAGATATAGATATAGATATAGATATAGATATAGATATAGATATATATATATATATATATATATATATATATATATATATATAGATATAGATATAGATATAGATATAGATATAGATATAGATATAGATATAGATATAGATATAGATATAGATATAGATATAGATATAGATATAGATATAGATATAGATATAGATATATATATAGATATAGATATAGATATAGATATAGATATAGATATAGATATATCGATATAATCTGTATGTATGTATAATAATGTAATTAATATAAGTGTTATGTATTTCAGGAGTATGGTCTTAATTCGCATCCTCGCTACACTTCAACATGGAGAAATTACAATTACACAGCTATTCCACTCGACTTACTATGGAATGAGATTACGTACGACGCAAAGGATTTTTTCGCACAGTATGGCATAAATGGGTTGGCTGACAGTAAGTTCTCCTATACCTTTTTCGATAAAATTATAAGTAGGTACCTTATTTATTTATCTAATATCAAGTAATTACATTTTTAAATTTTATTTTTTATATATTTAAATAATTAACAATTTAATATATATATATATATATATATATATATATATATATATATATATATATATATATATATATATATATATTCACATTTTAATATTAATCGCATTATTCTGCAATACAAAAGGATCGGCTTATGTAATATGTTCTTGGAAAATAAAATATTGAATAAGTTTTCTATTCTGACTTTTATGTTTTCGTGAAGTCGATAATCTGTTTTCTCTAAAAATCCTTTTACATACATCCTTAACTTAGTGTTCTAGTTTAGGTACTTTATTATGAAATCTACCAAATATTATATTATTGAAAGGGTGTCTTGTATTTGTACAGCATTGAACATCCTATCCTATTAGTATAGAAGCAACTATTATTATTATTTTTTCAGATGTAGAAATGAAAGCGACACATGGGTTCGTTCTCGGTCGTTGCTACACAATAACTCCAAAGAACCATAGCACACGAGTTTCAATGGACACTGGATATTCCATAACTCTGAAGCACAGCTCTGCGGATGTTGCGGCCAGCACAAGTATTTATCCACCGGGATATCATGTCTTCGTGCATTATTACAGGGAGCCTTTTACAGGTTGGCACAATTAGTTGCACTACATAAAGCATATAGGTGCTTATTAAAGCGAGAACTTCTTAAGCACGCCAAAGTTCATCACATTTGGCAATTGTAATTTTTTTCTCCGAAATCCAATTTTTTTCAATGTAGTTTAAAAAGGAGAAAAAAATATTTGAATCAAATTGTTTTCATCAGCTTCTCTCCACCGTTGGAAAGTAGGATTAGCTGCTTTTTACATATTTCTAAGAGCTATGATCAAAGAAAGAAGGTCATACGTTATGAAATGTTGCCATTTTATAACAACAAACCATTTAGTAGTGGCAATATTGCATTTCACAGTCTCAAAACTGGCTTGTCTGCTGAAATTTACATAATATAAAAACATACATAAAAAAAAACGTCCATGGTGTTATTTGGAATAATCTATTATACAATATTGGCGACACAAAATTGATGATGTTGGCTTGTTCAATATTGTCCCTAAAGCAGTATATCATAATATCATGGTTTTAACCACCACACATGACTAGGAATGAGGGGTTTTTCCATTTTTTTTTTTTTTTTTTTTTTTTTTTTTTTTTTTTTTTTTTTTTTATACAGAAGTGGAAGTCTACAATGGCGGCCTGGTCGATTACCTATATATAAATATTGGAGAAACCATTATGGCTAAGCTTACCGTTGATCAATACGTGAAGATTAACAATGCCAATGATCCATGTTCTTACAGCAAAAACTATAGCGCCAACGCAGTAAGTATTTACCTAGCATTAAGTTACAATTTCTATATAATAAAGCATGAATTTATTATTTCTTTCATTGCAATCAGTAATAATAAAATGTTTTAATATAGAAAAAAATGGGGCGTCGACGAACTCGCGGACAAAAACTCGTAATCTGTATCTTTCTTTAAAATAATTATAACTCAGGACACATATAGAATACATTCGCAATAAAATAATTCCTCTAATTGGAGTACTAAGAAACATTGCAAAGTGTGTCCCATATAAATTACGGTATTCTATATACAATACACTTGTAAAACCACATTTAGAATATTTAATTCAAGTCTGGGGACAAACTGCAAAGACTAATCTTCGTTTATTAGATCCAAGCTGTATTATGTTAATAAATTAAATGTTTTAATGTGATTTTGTTACAATCCGGAACAAATATTGTATAATTTTTGTCTGCCTGTTTGATGTTTCGTTTCTTAATTAAGTCTTTTCTTATTTTTTTCATGTAAGTAGCTTTAAGCTTTAATGAGAATAAAGATATATAAACCTAACCCAAAATAAAATTATTAAGGTTCTTTTTAATTACGACTACTTAACATCTTATGAGAATAAAGTTCTTTAAACTGAACTAATAATAAAGTTTTTTTTATTGAGGTAGTGATATATGTAAATTTAAGGCATAAATGATTTATGTCTTTGAATTTTAGTGTACTGCCCAGTTTGTTTGGAATTTAGTGGAAGAGCAGGCTAATTGTTCAGGTCCATGGATGGTTAGCAGCCGACCACGCTGCAATAATTACACTGGTATGAGAAATCTCATAACCGCTTACATAAAGTAAGTCATAGGTGATTTATCAATACAATTCTAACAGAAATATTAGGGCCTCTTTTACCAACTACATGTGAAGTGTTGATTAGTTATTTTTTGAAATAATTTTATGTTTTATTAAATTATGCACTCGGTTTATTGCATCCTTCGATAGGCGAATTTTTTTTATTATTTTATTTTGAATATTTGGGACTTTTACCATACAATAAAAGGTATTATAGCTCCATTAGAGATGGTGAAAGAGGCCCTTAGGGCCTCGTACACCATGTGTCAAGTAGGCTAACTGTCATTTAAAGTCACCAGTAACCGGGAATGAAGGAGATGACATACCTTTGTTTGTACGGTAAAAGTCCCAAACATTAAAAAGAAAATAATAATAAAAAAAATCGCCTATCGAAGGATGCAATAAACCGAGTGCATAATTTAATAAAACATAAAATTATTTCTAAAAGTAACTAGTCAACACTTTACTTGTAGTTGGTGAATTAGGCTAATATTTTTTTGCACTTGTTACTCACCGAGTACCTAATTTTTCAGTATTTATGAGAACCACAACTGCAGCGTTTGTCCACGCTTCTGTCGTTCGTACATGTATAATGCTTACGTAGTAAACAGACAAATTGGTTACACCTGGGACTCTACTGTAAACCAGTGGTTCACCAAGTCAGGAGATGCTGTTTTACAAATGCAGGTGATTAACTTGAATGTCACATAGGAACATAATATATGAGATCTGATATATCTTTTATTTAAATTCGGTTTTCACTTATGAAAAGAGGGATAAATGGGGAAAAGGTTTGTATATACCTATATAAAATTGCACCCCGGGAGAAGCCGGAAGCGGTAGTATTATATATATGAATATGAAAGCATTGAAAACGTTCTCAAAAATACATAATATATCAGAGGGCCTAGCCACGAGGCAAACGTTCATTTTGATGTTACAACAACCAATCATCAAACTTAGCGTTCTCTCTTCGTTTCCGAAGTACGCAAAGAAGCGTTTGCATCTTGGCTAGGGGCCCATTATACTACTTGCAAATTTTCATGGTATACTTATCACCATACACGATTGTGTTATAGCTCTACGTTTACTTAAACTCAATGATGGTCTCAGTACACGAAGAACGGTATAACTACGATTGGAACCTGTTTATATCAGATCTCGGTGGTAGCATTGTAAGTATCTAATTGATTAATATTATCCCACATTCGCATCTCAATCACATCAGTAATAATAAAAAAAATTGGAATGACACACCTGTATAAAAAGCTATGTATAAATAGGAATAAAATATAATAAGTTAAAATAAATAACTCAAAAATTGTGTATGCGACAGAAAATGGGTTTAGGTGCTAGGTGGCAAAGTATTCAATATCCTGGCTGCATTAGATCTCTGGTTTATAATATACCAGCTGGTGCCCGCGACTTCGTCCGCGTTGAACGATGAAAGGTACCCTATGTCTTTTCTGGTGTTCCAGACAACGTGTATGCAAAATTGCATGGTGATCGGTTCAGTAGTTTTTGCGTGAAAGAGTCACAAACATCCATACATCCAAACATACTTTCGCATTTATAATATTAGTACGGATTTGCTTTCTATGTACGTACGATATATGGATTCAGACATTCTAAATACAATTTAGTGAATACTTATATATTTTTTTAAGTAACTTAAACTTATCATTCCTTTTTATCTTCGCCTTTTTGAGAATATTTGAGAAAACTTAATTTCGCAACATACAAGTATATTACATGTTTTCTTTATGGTGGTTGCAATCAAAGGCGAAGGTAGCCACGTACCATTATCTGGACTGTCAGTCTGTCTGTCGATTTTATATATATATATATAAAATCTGTAAATGTAAAATGAAAATTTGCATTTGCAAACAATGAATAATGAATTTTTTTTTTTTTTTTTTTCAAGTAATAACAAGTTAAATTAAAAAATATACTATACGTGTATAACTCTGTCCGTTCCAGGGTTTTCTGCTTGGTCTTTCCGTTGTTAGTTGTTTGACAATTGCCAGTAAGGTGTGGTCATCATTTGTAACACCTATGATCAAAGTGTCCAAAACCAAGGATACGATAAGCATTACTAGTTCCAAAGACATAATTGCCAATAATATAACGAGTAAGGAAGAAGACTACTTGAAGGAGTGCGCCGAATGGAACTTGAAGAACAACTTGGGCTATCTATAAAATAACTTAAATAAATGTACTTGCTTAAACTTATATTCAAGTAAAATATTTCATTCATGATTAGTTTTTTTATTCTGATTTCCAATTTTTATTTTATGCTTTAATGTTACGGTTAGGGCCTCTTTCACCAACTACAAGCAAAGTGTTGATCAGTTACTTTTAGAAATAAAATTTTATGTTTTATTAAATTATGCACTCGGTTTATTGCATCCTTCGATAGGCGATTTTTTTTAATATATTCTTTTTAATGTTTGGGACTTTTACCGTACAAACAAAGGTATATCATCTCCATCATTCCCGGTTACCGGTGACTTTAAATGGCGGTTAGCCTACTTGACACATGGTGAAAGAGGCCCTTACAGTTATAAGTTATAAGTTACAGTTATAAGTTTACAATTCTACGTCTAATTTTTAGATACATAAATCTAGCTGCTAAATCTCTCATACGCTAACACTGAAGGCACCCTACACTCGCTTTATTAATATAAAAATGTTATTATGTCGATAACACCTATCACGTTTTTGCCTATGTAACTGTGAGATTGAACTATACCGTTTTAATCCTGGCGTTTATAACTTTGGTTCTATTATATTATTGTTATATTATTGGTTTCTTAGTATGTATATACTAGTATAATCTACATACTACAATTGTAAATAAAAATTATCTAGTATGGAGTGTAATTATATCGTCAATTGTAAACAATTAATATTTAAAGTCAAACTCAATATTAGATTCGACATATTTATTGATAATCAATTAAAGTTCATTATTTAAACTGAAAATTTTCTCCAAAAGAATGTACTTACTAAAAACTAAGGCTTCATCATATTAGAATCAACTAATTAATTAAACACTCCCTAAACCTAAATACGTAAATGTAGCGTTATCGTAACGTAAATCTTTAAATACATCTAAATTGTTTACTTTCATTGATCTTCTACAGATCGTATATATTTGCGATGTAAACCAGTTAGATTTACGGTTATTACGTCAATCCATACATTTAAGATGTTTATTTCTATCACTTATTAGATTTAAATGTAGGTATTTTGGAATTATTTGAGTTGGAGGATTCTTTGTCTTGTCCGTTGACGGAGACGATCATTTGAATCGTGCTCGTTTGGACTGAAAATAATCTGTAAATTGCTTTTCAACGAAGAACCATTAAAACATAACGACACGACATGTTGTTATTTAACTATAATGTTAACAGAAATGTTGTGGTTGGTGTCCAGTTTATGACTATGAAACACTAGCAATAGTAAAAATTAGGTAAATGAAAGCTGAATGCGATGAAAAGCGAATTTGACGAATGGCGTTAAACCCTTTAAAAATGTGTAGCAATTTGACGACACGTTTGGTCTAGTGGCTAGTAACCCTAGCTGTTAATCAAACGGTCGCGGGTTCGAATCCCGCTAGGGGCAAATGTTTATGTGTTAACATTTTACCTTTGCACTTGAGCCATTTATGTTTTATATTTATAATATGTATGTATTTACAAAAAAAAAGTAGTCTATGTATTATATCAACTGTCTGGTATACATAATACAAGCATTAGTTGCTTACTGTGGAACTAGATGGCGCTGTGTGGAATGTGTGAAGATATTTATTTATTTATTATTTATTATTTATCTCGGTGAACAAATGCACCAGCTACATATTAAATCCTAATTAATATTATAAATGCGAATTATAACTATGTGATTGTAATTGTAATATTTTTGATTATAAAATATTCCTATATATCGTTATAATATATAGTTATAACGAAGTATATATATTATTTATTTAAGTAGTTATATATAGTTATATCGTTATATATAGTGATTATAATTCCTATATATCGTTTACTATATATAGTTTATTTGATTATATAATATTCGAAATGCCTATATAATATTTGTTTACCTGGCAATAGGAACACCTGTACCTAATGTCACTATTAGTAAGTCCACAGGGTGCTTATATTCGGTGCCAAAATTGATTCTTGGCAAATGTCATACAATTGCATTGGAAGTGACGCATGCATTTGTTGACTGAGTGCATATGCGAAGCGATTTTGATGAATGACTATCGTATAGAAAATATTGCATCACTACCTGTGCCTGGCATGATTTGCAGGGCTGTGTTTTTTTTATTATTTTTGACTTGATGAAGTTTCATCACTATATCTGGAGATTGGTCTGAAAACTCATTGAGGACAAATATAATTTTTTTTTTATATGTACAGAGATGCATTCTACATTCATACAACAAAGATAAATAATAAATAAATAATAAATATCTTCACACATTCCACACAGCACCATCTAGTTCCACAGTAAGCAACTAAATGCTTCTATTATGGATACCAGACAGTTGATACAATACATAGATTACTTTTTTTTTTGTAAATACATACATATTATAAATATAAAACATCCATTAATCAGGTGCAAATGTAAAATGTTAAAACATAAACATTTGTCCTTAGCGGGATTCGAACCCGCGATCGTTTGGTTAACAGCTAGGGTTACTAGCCACTAGACCAACCTCCACTAGATTTGAACTACGATTTTGTTCTATTAGTAGTACAAACGGCATTTAATTTCCAATTTTTTATACTTGTTCATATTGATAGAAGAGATGGGAATCAAATAGTAAATTTTAATAAAATAAAATAAAATAGCATTCTATAAATTAATAGGTTGCACTGAGCAAAGTATACTTTTTATAACAAAATATACCTACCTAATATTAAATACACACTTGCTCGGGAAAATTTCTCAAATATTTATAGTAAATATTTCGTAGAAAAGTTCTGGTTTAGATAGGTATTGGCTACAGAAAATTTTCCTTTGCTAAGGGACTTCTCTGAGTTTGTATGTTTGTTACTCAATAACGCAAAAACGGATGAACGGATTTGTATGAAATTTGGCACACAGATAGTTGATTACTTTCATTAATATATATGATACTTTTTATGCTGGAAAAATATTCCTATGGGAACGATAGGTACGAAGCAGTGTGTACAGCTTCCTTACAATCTGAAATCTGAATGTTTAGTGCTTAATTTTGAACTTAAAAGTGCTAGATGAGTATTGTTTATTTATTTTACAACTTTCCGCTCCTCTTGTACTACATAGTCACAACCTGGTAGTATTAGTCATAGGGACGTTCGAGTCGATAACCCAAATTAGTGACAAGTATTCACAGGATTGGCTCTTACTTGCCAACTAGTTCCTGTTTCTACTCTAACATACATATTGTTTCATATAACAGGAAGCGAAATAGAATCTGTTCTATTTATAATATTTTCCTCTGGTATATTCAACAGTAAATCGAGATACTTAATACTTTCTTTCAAACTCGGCAAAATCAAACTTAGTTCGATTCGTTTCATCTAATCTAGATGATATTGAACATATGCTTACAGGTGACATCCGTATTAATCCGTACAAATATTATAAATGTGAAAGTATGTTTGGATGTATGGATGTTTGTGACTCTTTCATGCAAAAACTACTAAAACGATCACCATGAAATTTTGCATACACGTTGTCTGAGACACCAGAAAGGACATAGGGTACTTTTCATCGTTCAACGCGGACGAAGTCGCGGGCACCAGCTAGTAATAAATATAAATACATTAATGAAAATATTCTTAACATAATTAAATTTAATATTTTTATTAAATAAAAAAAATATAAAGTTAAAGATAATTAAAGCAACAGACGCGGTAATTCCCTCAATAGGGGAACATTTGAATAAGATGAGACAGAGAAATGCACTCTATAGCATCCTTTAACTACTTAACGAAACATAATAGCACACATGCTGTTATTTCTCGTGATCCACGTTACCATGGACCAATTTCTGATTAAAAATCTTAAAAATCTTTTACACGTACTCACGTAGGTACATAACTCGACTCGCCTAATTCAACGGATCGATCGCCGGATGTTATAAAGAAAATAATTGTAATATAATTTACGGAGTTTAGGAATTCCAAAGCCATCTGAAACGTCTTACGTGGGGCAAATATATTTGCTTTACGGTGTTGGTGGGTGAATCAGACTGTGCTATTCTTGTGAACGCGATGTACGCACTATTTATAGTAACAACGACCTGTTTATCTGTTAACCCTTTTAATGCTTACGGCTGTTTGGGGACAAAAGTTTTCATCGAGTGTAATTGGTTCCTGATTTTCTTTTAAGTAGATAAAAGTCGCCAGGCAGGTTGACGTTCCAATAGACGATAGGTCGTTATCGTCGCCTATTAACATTCAGTCATAAAATAGGCAGCAAACCATCTTACAAAAGACCATAGTGTAAAAGCACGTTTCATCAGCGCATTTGCGTCCGTGCACTCTCAAACAGACTAGCCGACTTTTACTTAAAAAAAACTAATTATTTTTTACCAAATTTCAAATATATTTTTTTTACATAATATATTATTTATTTACTTTTATTAGAGATGGGTTCACTCTTGACCGGCATCTAGTCGTGTAATGAAGATGAAGCCTATGATGGAGCGATCTCATTCAGAAGATGTTACAGAGAATGAAGATATTGATACTTCAAACAAATTTATTGGTCGTGTGTTAATTATAAATTAGTCTTAGGGCCTCTTTCACCATGTTTAAAGTAGGCTAACCACCATTTAAAGTCACCGGTAACCGTAAATGAAGGAGATGATATACCTTTGTTTGTACGATAAAAGTCCCAAACATTAAAAAGAAAAATATTAAAAAAAAATCGCCTATCGAAAGATGCAGTAAACCGAGTGCATAATTTAATAAAACATAAAATTATTTCTAAAAGTAATTAATCAACACTCTACTTGTAGTTGGTGAAAGAGGTCCTTACTCTATAAGATTGATATAAGAGTTTCAATTACCGGGAATCATCTAAGTGGGATCTTAATATCCCACGAGCAGTGGCGTGTTAGACGGTTATTCTCGTCTGTCAGGTGTCATCTCGCGTGACGTCAGACCGCCCGGCGCACAAATATGTCTTCTAGTCCAGTGCCATATTTATTCAAATAACTTCTTCAATGTGAAGGGAAACCTTGGTTGCTTAGGGATCATTAAAAACTTTACTGATTCATACATTACTGACGATTAAGTAATAATATGTATTAAAACATATACTTAACCTACATGTTACCTTATCGATATCGTAATCTGTGTCAACTTCATTATTCCTTCAAATAAGAATACAATTTAAAAAAAGTCAATGGTCTCTTACTCAGCTATTATAATAAAAAACATATTTTTGATAGTCTAACTAATACCATAGAGTAAATATTACTTATACTGGTTAAGTACTATTTACTCTATGCTAATACAAAGCTTTTCTGTCTCCGATCTCAAAAGAAAATATATCTTTATCACTGTGATGACATTAGCGCCTAATTTTTAAAATTTTTAGACGGTCCTTCAGGAACAAAAATTTTCCAGAATAAAAAGTATGCTATATGTTAATCCAGGCAATAACCTATCTATGTGCCAAATTTCATCCCAATCCGTTGTGTTGTTTTTGCTTAAAAGAGTATCAAACATCCATCAATGCATCAATACATCCATCCTCACAAACTTTCCTATAATATTTTATATTATTAGAATTTTATTTGAATATGTTTACAAATAAATAGTAGATGTATGATAAGTATAGACAATTTCTATACAATGAATACAAAAATTCCACGAGGAACACATCAAAATAGTTTTGTAAACTAAATAAAAGTTAAATATATTATTCCTAAAAGAATGAGTTATAACAACGGAAGGATGAAGCTAAAAATATTTCAACCAAATGCTTAATCTGTCACCATGTGCTTTAAGGTCGTCACTTTAAACAGAACGCATGATGCAAGTTTTTTAGAAATGTCGAGCCAAGAAATGCATTGCTATTAATTAGTTTATTAGTCAATGCACTGAAGGGAATGATTGAGGTGTTATTGATTGCCCTTATAATCATATTGAAGTATTGTGATGATTTATGCTTGGCGCAAATTGCACAGATTTTGATTTGTTATGCTTATAATTAGATTACGCTTATACGCCATATTTCTAAAATAACTCTGTCCTGTTATTTCTGAATTTTTGGTAGATACAATTTTCTTGTTATATTTTTTTAACATCGCTATGGAAAAGGAGACAGAGGCTTGAGAATCTTGAGAAAGTTTTCAACACAATCTTCGCTGATTTCTATTGTAGTTTGACCGGCAATGCCAATGCATGGTATTAGGCTGTGCTTTCTATATGAGCACAGCCTAATACTCAAGATAATAATGCTCTTCTCCATGTAAATCAAAACATACATACTTACTCCACGATTTGTCCGCAACATCTGCCTTCAAGAAGACCTCAACCAACTTTTAATATACTTTTTTATATAAAGGAAGGTAGTCAGGCATTTGATTGTAAGTAGGTGGTTCTTTGATAGTAACTCTGTTTGCTGTTTCAAAGGTCGTGGCTTTGTTTTCAGCTCAAAATAACCATTTTTATGTATGAATATGTCTCTTTTTATTGGTCTGAGTGATTTTTATGTTTTCTGTGTATATATTTACAAGAAAAAGCATATATCAGTTGTCTAGAGTCTATAATATAAGCTCTGCTTAATTCAGGGATAGATGGCGCTGTGTGTCATGTCTCAACATACATGCATACAACCATAGAGTAAATAGTACTTAACCAGTATACTCTATGCTACAACTTATCCAAATGGATACATCATGGTCTCAACAACAATGACGAATCAATTACGAAGTTATTACGTGACCATGTAAACTATTTATAGTAAGTTCGAGCTCTCAATCAGACACGACGCCAGTTGGAGTGACTCCAGACGAATTATTGCTGATACGACTCATTCAGCGGGAAGCTGTTCCACTTTTGCATACCATTAAGTGAATGGGTCGCTGAACTGGAATCACAATAGGGAAAACCTATTGACATACTGAACGAAAGTTTTTACCATGTCTTTAGTTTGACGATTGAAGAGTATTTTTTTTTAGTAATTGCACATTCTGAAGGTAACAAACTTTACATGAACTAATATTTATAAATGCTAAAGTGAGTGTGTGTTTGTTGGTTACGCTTTCACGCGTTAACTTCTGAACTGAAAATCATGAAATGTTGCATACACTTTGTTAGGTACACAGAAAAGGACGTAGGGTATCCTACGTCCTTTTTCGTTCAAAAAAAAGTTATTCCCGAGGGGTCATCTAAAAATAAAAATAAAAAATTCAATATAAGACAAAAATATATCACCTAAATAAAAGGAGCGCGGACGAAGTCGCGGGCGCAAGCTAGTTTAGAAATAATTTGTAATTGAAACTCGAAATAATTTAAACAAGATTTTTTTTATCGCAATTGAAGGCATGAGGTGTTAACTTAAAAGTAATAACTTAGAAGAAATTTCGTCTGAAAATATAACAATCATTATCAAAAACAAAAAAAAAAATATATTATATTATCTGTGTCTATTACTAATATTGAGCTTAATAGACCAATTGGTGCACAGATTTGAAATTAGTAGAATTAAATTTTCCACAAGTAACTCATCTGGGATATTCATTCATTACCGAATTCAGAAGCTTCCAAAATTCCAAATATTAAATGTGAATGCTCAATCATTGAAAAATAAATAATAAGTTGTTACGCATAAAGTTCAAATTAGTTCGAAATCTTAAACTACCTGTTCTGTAAGAATAGAATTGGCAGGGAGAGTTGCTCAGACCGAATATTGGGTTTCTGACGTTGGCAACCATCACTGAGTCATTTGTTTGACAGGTCAGTTAACTAGCCTTTAAAATTTGCAGATAAAGGCCAATATTGTACCAGTCGAGTTAATTACGAATGCATTTACTCGTATTACATGTTTTTGCCAAACATTAAAAGCAATATGTCACATACAATCTCAGTTGATATTGAGAATCTCAGTTGATATTATCAAGATCCAGTATATTTCTAAAATATGTCTTGGTATACATAGTTTATGCCGACAATAGCTTCAATAACGACATAATAATTCACAATTAACTACTTATTTTATTTTATAATATACAAGTTTCAATAGCTTTTCATACTTAACGTAGTTTACAGAAATAATAGCATCCATAAAAGTTCCTTGACTCATATTTCTGAGTATATGTATCGGCCTAAATAATATTATATTACATATGTAACTGGTAAGACACTGCTGGGCTCGAGCCTCTGTTCCGTTGTTGAAGCAGTTTTCTTCACACTATGGGCCTCCTTCACCAACTACAAGTAAAGTGTTGATTAGTTACTTTTAGAAATAACCGCCATTTAAAGTCACCGGTAACCGGAAATGATGGAGCTGATATACCTTTGTACGGTAAAAGTCCCAAACATTTAAAAGAAAATAAAAAAAAAAAATCGCCTATCGAAGGATGCAGTACATAAACCGAGTGCATAATTTAATAAAACATAAAATTATTTCTAAAAGTAACTAATCAACACTTTACTTGTAGTTGGTGAAAGAGGCCCTTAATATAAAGAAATCATGTGTCATGATGAAGACGCTCAATTGATTTTAATGAAATTTTGTAAAATTTATGGTTGGTTCCTGTTGGTAAGTATAATTTGTAAGTATATCTTATTTGTAGGGTCGTAGACGATGTCACAAACAAAAGCTAGCTTGGAGAGCAAGTTTTGAGAGCAAAAGTTCGTGATCTCAAAACTTTGCAAAATATTTTGTAATTATATTTGTTTGAGGAGAATAATATCTTGATTCACAGCACCCATTTCAAAAATTCTTTCACTACTTTAAAGGTAAATTATTCCAAATGGATATAGGTTATATATTTTTGATACTAACTCCATCAATTGCAACAGACAGCATTTAAAGAAATATAATTTCTCATCTTTATAGTTCGCTGAATGTTTATTGATCAACGCCATTAATTAAAACATAGTTTAGCAACTATTATTCCCTACTATAATTTATCATTCATGAGCACGAGCTGTTGTTAATAATAATTAATAAACTATTAATAATGTGTCACTTTTTAATTACATTCTTTACAGATGTATTCAATAAGAGATCGAACGATTTATTTCGGCTACAGTGTCATCCGCACTCTATTTATTACAAAAGAGATTTACAAGTCTCTAGGTTCGTTCGATTTTTGTGAAGACCATACACAAGTATTACTTATTACAGACTAGCAACTTGCCTGCGGTTTCGCACTGTTAAAATTTTTGTACAAATTATATACCTCACCAAGGTTTGGAACTCCCTCCCTGCGTTTGTATTTCCGAGCTCATATAACCCAAATCTTTTCAAAGTTCGCTCCATATTAGGCCTCATCCTTGCTACACAGTTGGTTGTTGGTCAAGAGCAAACCCATTTTTTATAAAAAAAAAATAAAAAAAAAAACCTACACAAATCTTCCTCGTTTATTACTCTTTTATAACTAAACAGCGACTTTATTTTATAATATGTATAGACTAGCTGTTGCACGTGACCTCGCCCGCATAACTTTATGAAATATAGCCTATGTTACTCGTTGATATAAAACTCTGTATTGGTGAAAGAATTTTCAAAATCGGTCCAGTAGTTTTAGTGTTTATTCATTACAAACTAACATAAATACAAATTTTCTCTCTTTATAATATTAGTATAGATATACAATATAAAATTGTCTAATTTTAAGTGTTATACTAAAAAAATATTGAAACGAAATATTATCTTATTTGTGCACAACTAATTCCGATGTGCGTCTGAGTCCATGACGACATTTTTACTTCATAATATGTTTTGTCTGAATTTTATATACCTACATATTTTGTGTAAATGCCAATATATCCTATGTATCCTATGGTGTCTATGTATCAAAATATTTCAGTAACACTTCTGCTATTTTAATATTAATGCATCAACAGCGAGTGTCCTATTTCTTAAATAAATATTTTACACATCAAACATTAACTAAAAAGCTTTTTTGAGTTCTTTTGTTGATCAAATAGAAAAATTCTTAGAAAAATATAAGTTTTATGAACAACAAAGAAAATGTATATGAAAATAATTTAGCATTCTTATTCTTATCTTCATGACTGAAGATCTACAATCATTTACCGGAATCTTAACTGGTCCAGAAACATTTTAACCTGAAGTTTTTTATTTGACTTAAAGCCATTACCTCATGTTACAGAGCCAGCCGTTACATGTATTCGTTTACTGGCAATTTTATCCGTTTTAACATTCTGAAGGAGTTAATAATTTCTTATTTTTTATCCGCTACACTAAAAATTTCTTAAGTATATATAGTTATTAGGATGTGGATGAAGAAGATTTTTATATGACTTAAAGCCAATACCTCATGTTACAGAGCCAGCCATTACATGTCTTCGTTTACTGGCAATTTTATCCGTTTTAATATTCTGAAAGAGTTAATAATTTCTTATTTTTTATCCGCTATTTACTAAAAATTTCTTAAGTATATATAGTTATTAGGATGTGGATGAAGAAAGTGTTAGGCGCCACGGCAGCGGTGACAATCGTCCGAGGAACATAGCCGATCTAATTCGGCCGCATACCCAGCGGGCTATTTCAGCAGTGCAATCTATTTATATCGACGCAAATATCGCTACAGCAATGTGGGTCGCGATGCCTTTTTGCTCTTTACAATGGCAGCGACGGCACGTGCGATGGTTTGCGTAATATGGAGATATTTTTTTTACCGTGGTCTTGCGGAGCACGAGGCGCGGACAGGGGTTTCATCCCTTCGTGGTTGATGTTCCACGGTCACGCACGAAGCGTTACAGTTCCACCTTTCATGTCCGAACCGCTAGGGAGTGGAACTCACTGCCTGCGTCTGTGTTCCCTCAAAATTACAACCTCAGGGTCTTCAAATTTAGGGTAAATGGGCACTTACTAAGGTAAGCGTGGTCCTCCTTCGGCCGTATCTGCATCTTACATCAAGTGAGATCGCGGCCAAGCGCTGCCTTGACTCAATTTAAAAAAAAAAAAAAAATTACATTCTCCACAGTTTTAACTCGTCCATATTATGATCCGAAATCTAGACTACAATTCGACTAGAGATTTTTTTTTTAATTTTGTTCCAAGCAAAAGAAAACCTGATACCTTTTCGTGTCTTTTAAAAGTATTTTGAAATATATTGTGAACTCATTTGACTTGAGAACAGATTTAATTGATATGAAATTTTATTACAAAATTCTAAATAATTTATAAAATTTATAAAATAATATATATTTCTTTAAAAACATTTTCAATGTATATCCAAACGCGAGATATATGTTAGGATTTTTGTTTATTTATCCGTCTGCCTATGTCTAACATTCCCTATATTACAGTGTTACAGCCTATGTTAAGAATTATGTCATCTCTTACATACTACACCTGTATGTATGACTTCAAGAAGCAAAAAAAAATTAAAAAAAAAAAGCCATTTGAATGCAAAAATGTGGTAGGTCAGAAAAAGACCTACCTACGTATAGAATTTTAATTTTTAAAACCTAAACTCACAATACGATCGGGATTTAGTAGTACAGTAGCCAGAAGCGTATTCGAAATCATATAGAGTACATATATTATTATTATTGTTTTTTATATAATATGGATAGCTAACGTAACAATGTGCACGTAAAATTCAAAACAAATTGCACAATACAGTTCAGCTTGCACAAGTCACACTTACAGGCCACCACAGCATGCATATTCATTGATTCCTAGGCACATATTCAATTCAAGTAATCATTCGCACATATTCAAAATCTAATTCAGTCAAATATCACAAGTCAATATTGAATTCAAATATAAATACACAATATCATTGGGTCATTGGTTAAGTATTAAAAAAAAATATTAAAGACACAAACAAACATATTAATTTGAAATAAGAACACAAAGAAAAACAAATATAATTTGATAAAAGTTGGGACTCATAATTATACTCGTACATTACAATACATCTGCCTTAAACGATCCCATAAGTTCTAGAGTTTGGTACGTTTATAGCATTTATCACGCTTGTCGCTCGTAAATTGTATTGCACATTTACTGAAGAGCATTAATATGGTTTATATCGAAAATGTTAAGTTAATATAAGCTAACTAGCTGAGCCCGACTACGCTTCGTTAACTGCCACTTTAAATGTGATCGTATTATAGTTATTAGGTTATCGTATATTACTATACTCTTTGGTTATGGTTGGCGAGTTAGTTCCCGTCGCTTTCGGCAGATGGTGCCGTAAAAAAAGCGCAAAATATAGATAAGATCAATCTTCGAAGCGGATTGCATATTGTGTTAAAATTTCAAGTCAATCGTCGTGTCGGCTAGTTTTCGAGTTTTTGAGAGATACACAAACCAACACGACATATATATATTCCCATTCCCCTCATTTTAGACGAGCCTGTTGGACGAGTGGTTATAGTGCTTGCCTAACGTCTCAGGGGCCCGGGATCGGTTCCCAGCGATGACAACTTTGGAAATTAACTTTTCAAAGTTGGCTCTGGTCTATATTTGGAAAGTAGTGGCAGCCAGTCTAACGGCAATAACCAACCACTTATAGAATACCACCGTGAAATCCGTACTAATATTATAAATGCGAAAGTATGTTTGGATGTATGGATGTTTGTGACTCTTTCACGCAAAAACTACTGAACCGATCACCATGAAATTTTGTATACACGTTGTCTGGGACACCAGAAAGGACATAGGGTACCTTTCATCGTTCAACGCGGACGAAGTCGCTGGCACCAGCTAGTAACAGCATATGTACTGTTGTGTTTCGTTGAGTAATATTATTTCCGGCAAAATAATAATTTGAATTTGAATTTGATATTCTCGCACAGAGTAGTGGCTTGTGCCAGTAATGTCTTTATTTATTATTTATTAATAAATTTATTTTCAAAGAAAATTTACATTGATATTTATACAAAAATTTACTTAATAACTAAATGCCAGATTAATTTGACACCATTTAAAAGTTTCCTCATATTGAATCTATATAAAATAAAATAAAACCGTTTCTAACCGATATCAATAATTAAAAACTAACTACGAATAAAGAGAGTACAGCTTTTTTTTTTGAGTTTAATAAAAAAAAAAATTAAGTAAACAAATAACATAAAAAAAAAATTTGATTATGATACTTACATTTACGAAATATTTACGCTATGCTTCCTAAAGAGATTCCAAAATGTCTATACATGTAATGTTTTTATTGTTTACAAGATTTTGTAATAAAATGAAACGCTTCGGAGAGACCCAGTTGATTAACAAAACAATTTTCCCTCGAACTCAAAATAGCTACGTATAAGCTGCGTTCGAACCACGAATTGAGCATTCTTGGCATCAACACGATCATAATGTACATTTTTGCGTATTGTCCAAACCTTAACAGCTTCAAATTTATGTGGCTAACAGCTTTTCCTTACGGCTTTTCCCACTTAGAACTTAAAATGTATCCTATGTCAAGCTCAATCCAGGGTTCAAGTTTATTCCGTGCTAAATTTTATTACATTCGTTTTGGAGATTATCCAAGCAATTTTATGAACGTTCATAATTTTTTCCTGTTCTATGTAATTTTTATATTACAACACAAGCAACGTTATAGATACGCTATTATAACTGATATACCTATGTTTTATTTAATATTTTAAAATTCTATTAAAATATTATCAAATTATTATATATTATTAGTGGCTAGTAACCCTAGCTATTAATCAAACGGTCGCGGGTTCGAATCCCGCTAGGGGCAAATGTTTATGTGTTAACATTTTACCTTTGTACCTGAGTCATAGATGTTTTGTATTTATAATATGTATGTATTTAAGAAAAAAAAAAAATCTATGTATTATATCAACTGTCTATTATCCATAATACAAGCATTAGTTGCTTACTGTGGAACTAGATGGCGCTGTGTGGAATGTGTGAAGATATTTATTTATTTATTTAACTGATCGTGAAAACCGCATCAAAATCCATTGAGTAGTTGTATGAGGAGTTAGCGGCCATACATGCAGACGTATAATTCGAATATATGTATATATATGAAGTATATATTCAAATTATACTATTTAAAGATATATATATTATTATATTATAGTAGATATTATATTGTTTATATAATATCTGACGAACGAAACATTGCCAGTCTTAATTTTATTTATCGAAATATTTTGTTCATACACGTGTCATAACGTTCTTTGAATTGCTTGAAAAGTTTATAAACTCACATAATTAGTTTACATAAACAATCGAGAAATACATTTAGTTGTTCACATAATGGTTAAAATTGCAAACAAAATTAATTTATGTATAATACGTAAAGTTAGTAAACAGTTTTATTTTTTATTTTTATTAAAGATGAATTTGTACTTGGACAGCGAAGAAGGGATTTGATGGAACTCACTCGAATTTTGAAAACATATATGTTATATGTGGGGGTTATAATAAATAGTATAGTAAATAAAACCAATATATATATGATAAATACATACATATTGGTATATGTATGTATTTATCATTACTGGATATATGTATTTATATATACTGGATAGCCTCTTTTAAGAATCCAGAGAATAATGTTCATGTGAGCGATGTTGCGAGTAAGGATACTGATTCTTACTCACTTATCCCCTCTTTATTCCCTTAATTTACCTTATTAAGGTGTTAAGCGCACTTGCATCCCCTCTGGTAATATCCTTTCCTTTCAAAAGATCAGACTTTCAAAAGGTCAGACTTTCAGATGGTCAGTTTTTCAATTATACTTGCATCCCCTTTATAGACCACCTACTATAAAGAAAATTACCTTTATAATTAATACTAGCTGGTGCCCGCGACTACGTCCGCGTTGAAAAAGAAAATATATTAGTAATAACGCTTGACATCGTTATCGCTGTGACGACGGTGGCGCCGCCACGCGACAGTGGCGCCCAATTCTTTATATTTTTAGACGATCACTCGGGAACACTACTTTTTTTCTTAATGAAAGGTACCCTTATGTCCTTTCTTGTATCCCTAACAACGTGTATTAAAAATTTCATAATGATCGGTCGAGTAGTTAACGCGTGAAAAGGTAATAGACAGACAGACAGACAGACAATTACTTTCGCATTTATAATATTAGTATGGATTGTACAAATTCTCGTACAAACAAATTTAATTTACAAACTGACAGAATTTTTTTTTAAGAAAACGGAAAAGTTTGTGCATCATTACTTCATCTGGGTTAATTCTAAGTGTCATCATATTATATCTGGTTTATGCTGAGAATGTATATAATATAATATCTTGACACGTTTGGTCTAGTGGCTAGTAACCCTAGCTGTTAACCAAACGGTCGCGGGTTCGAATCCCACTAGTGGCAAATGTTTATGTGTTTAACATTTTACCTTTGTACCTGAGTCATGGATGTTTTCTATTTATAATATGTATGTATTTACGAAACAAAAAACTAATCTATATAGTATATCAACTGTTTGGTATACATAATACAAGCATTAGTTGCTTACTGTGGAACTAGATGGTGCTGTGTGGAATGTGTGAAGATATTATTTATTTATTAGCATAATTCAGTGTAGACACAGCGTTACCTGTTCCATATTGATGAAGGTGTCATGATAACGTGGACTTAGTTGGCGATTCGCCAGAGATGTGTCATTTATTAGAGGAACATAGATTAAACAAGACAGATAAGATAAATTGCTTAATATGAAGTTAAGTATGTATTAACTTGACATACGAGTATATTAGTAGTTTCTGTTACTTGCTTAGTTCAGGCTGTAGCGTAAGTTGAGATGAAAAAGGAACAAAGAATATAACTTGATTTTATTTTTACTAGCTGGTGCCCGCGACTTCGTCCGCTTTGAACGATGAAAGGTACCCTATGTCCTTTATGGTGTCTCAGAGAACGTGTATGCAAAATTTCATGGTGATCGGTTCAGTAGTTTTTGCGTGAAAGAGTCACAAACATCCATACATCCAAATATACTTTCGCATTTATAATATTAGTACGGGTAATAAAATTATTAAGAGTTTTAGTCTATGACCGTTGAATGCTTCCGCATAAGTATATTTCGATTCGCCGAATTTATGTAACATTACATATAAATTAAACACGGTGAAAATTTAGTTCATTTTATACTCGTAATTAATATTACTGTATGTTAATTAAACTGTAAACACGTCATCGGGTACAATTAATATGCACTTTATAATTTCACCTAATAGTTATAAAACGTTCAGTTTAATTTAAATTAAGTTTAATAGTTTTGTAGTAATTATTTTTTATGTACCAATTGATGGCATGTGACTACCTTTGCCTTTTAACACAAGCAACGCCATCGGAACTGCATAGAAGTTAAAAAAGAAAGTTCAAAATTATTTCAAAATTAGAAAAAAAAAATACAACCTACATATACAAAAAAAATCCCATATTTATACAAATAAAATACAGTATCTACCAAAAAATATTCAATCTTCTGTAAACGGTTGGTTACTAATACCATAGAGTAAATACCATAGAGTAGTAGTAGAGTAAATAAAGTACTATTTACTCTATGCTAATACTTATTTACAGTTTAATTCGACCTGTGACAATGCATTTCAGATTATACTGTTAAACTTAATAAATTATTGGCATATTTTTAGAGGTTTGAATTTTATACTGGTGATAAATTTAAGAAATATAATTTGAAATGTGATTTTAAAAAACAAGTGAAGGGATTTTTTTTAGAATGAATGTCATTGTTGATTTGAATATATTTAGAGCGTGTGTTTTTAGAAATTGTATTGAGATGGTTATAAAGTAATTTTGATGAATATGTTTATATGAAGTTTAAACATAGCTCTATGTAAAATGATATGATTAAATTTATTTTATGGAAATATAAGAAAGTTTTCTTATTTAATTATCTTATAGGGCCGATGAAGAAGTTTAGAAGAAACAGAAGTAAAAGTCAAAAATTTTAACAATACATAATATAAATGGTATTGAGCAAAAAGAGCTCAAACACATACGTTTGAAATAAATAACAATATTCTTTAATTTAATTAATACTCGTTCAATGAGTCAGTATTTGTTTTGCACCAAAAATATCGTCTGTAGTATTTCGAGTGCTTAATTTAAACATTAAATCATGATTAAATTATCCTCTGGCAGACATACAAGCAATAAGCCACGTAAGCTATGCAATATCATACACTTTTTTTGTGTTTTTAGGAACACAACTTTATCTATGAATCTAAAATGTGATATAAAACTAAATAACACTCCCCCAATGATTGATTGACTGAATCAGAAATTTTCAAAAACTTAGAAACAGAAATACTCGTAGGTACTTACGAATTTTTGACACAGGAAAGTTATATGTAGTCCTAATGGTAGGGTTAAGTGGAATTATCCCTACCAGCACATTGAGTACTAAACCAATACAAATACAGATATAAATCGACAGTTTTCCCAGTGCATAATACAAGTAGGTGCCCGCGACTTCGTCTGCGTCCGATCGCTACTAAACTGGATTACCCGCTGGACTAATCTGAAGGTTGTCTGAAAATTTCATCAAAATCGATTCAGTTCGGAATCCATAGGGAACATACATACATTCAGTGAAAATCTGTTATAGCGACCTTCAAGGGAACACAAGAATTGGTCGTAATAAACGTATTAGTCATTATAAGCAATACTAAATCGTTATAGGCATTCAACAGGGACCTTGCCATTTGGTCGTTATAACCGAAGTCGTTATATCCGGTTTCTACTGTACATAAACAGAACTAAAAAATGTATTTTTAGAAAAAAAATTAAGGAATTTAAAAAAAAGCCTCAAGCCATAAATAGCTTAAGAGTCAATATAGGATTATTATTAATTATTAGATTGCTATCGAATGTATATTATAAACAAATTCACTAACAAAAAATGTGTACCATTATAGAAAGAGATTTACATATTTATAGTAAAATATCAAAATAAATTAATATTGATAATAATATTTTATAGATCACCTAGCAAGTCTTTGGATTATATATAAAAGTGCCGCATAACAAAAGATTCAAGATTATCATCTTAAATGACTATTGTTAAATCACAACTTCACAAATATGAGCTTTTTAACATAAGTCATATTTAATCAAACCATAGATAGGAATGCTCTCAGACAATTAAATCTAGTAAAATCGTCAAAAACAAGCTTTATTGTTAACAGCACTAGTGCTATTATGTCCCTGCTGTCTCAGTTCTGAGCGCATAACACAAAAGATTTGTAAAATTAGTAAAATTGGATATCTTTAAATGTTTATCTAAATATAAATGTTTATTTTTAATAAAATAAAATTTAATATTTAATAATAAACAATGTCTACATATTGCAATTACACAAAGCAATTTCTAATTCAACCAATCACAGAGCACTAAAAAAATCCAAATTACACATATACAAATAAATCCAAACGTGTTTGATTTTGTTAAATATATAATCAAAAAAACGTGAGGTTTTGTAATGTTTGTACGCACTGCTTACTTTATTAGTATCTTTCAATGCTCATTGCCGTTTATTAACCAAATGTTAATAACTTTGAAATGTGTTCATAAACATCTAATATACGTTGAACATACGAAATTGCATTTAGCGTCGGACGGAGTGGACGCTGCGTAGCGTCGCTGTGAACGCGCCCGCCCAAAGTGAAAGCTAAGATCGTTTGAACGTGTGACGGGTAGGCATCCGCCTAAAATGGGGTGATCGGGCGAGATGGTATCGTATTCCGGGTATAAAAAGCGTCAGAGCACCCCGCCGCCGGTCAGAACGGCTTCAAACGTGAGTACACCCGCACGTAACATATTCGTGCGTCTATTAGTGCAGTGATCGAATGCCAGTGCATACATATATCGAAAGTGACGTCGCTCGAAGGACCCCACAGCTGATTTATCTATTGGATTTGGATTGATTGTGAAGTGGTTTATTGACGGTGTTTTGGTTCGCCATTTGCGAAGGCCAGTTTTAGTAATAATTAAAGAAATCAGTGATTATATCATATTTAATAAAGTTATTGATTTTTTTTCTAAAGTTATTCTATATATATATATATATTTTTTTTTTCATTTAAATTTAAAGAATAAAAGGCAAGACTCATTCTGGCCGCTTGAATTATGACAATTTGAAAATAGAATTGCATAAATGTTTGATATTATTATAATTTTATAAATAAGTTTAACTTTTTTTTTATTGAAAGTATTTCTGTCATTTGGCATATTAAATTATAAATAAATAAATTTCAATATTAAATAAGTCAGTTATTATTAATTGATCAATCAGCAACCAGCACCATAAAAGTCAATAATCAACAATCAACGATAGGATAAATCGGTTGGCGTCTCTCCAGGCGAACATTCCTCTTGACGTAACATCCGCGAAGGGTCGAGCGGGATAGCTAATAAAAACGCGCATAAAGTTGGTGTTACGCAAACGCGGTGTCGGCACTGGGCCGCTGGCATAGTTCCCAAACCGGCCACTACTCGAATTACAGCTACAAATAGACGCACGCGCCGAGCACCGCCGATCGTCGCCGAAATATACAACGTGTATTAACCTGTGCTGTGTTTCGCAGGACGGCTCCAGGGCTGTGTTCTTGTGTCTCGACTAGCCCAAAAGTCTCGTTAGCCCTCCGAAATGCCGAAGCCCGCGACAAACGAGGAGGATCCCGATCCGACCCCATACCTGTTCGTTTCCCTCGAACAGAAGCGTATCGATCAAAGCAAGCCCTACGATGGCAAGAAGGCTTGCTGGGTTCCGGACGAAAAGGAGGGCTTCTTGCAGGGAGAGATCAAGGCCACCAAGGGCGACCTGGTGACCGTCAGCCTGCCTGGAGGCGAGGTAATGCTCATCGTTCATTAAATTAATTCATTAATCCAACTCTATCTGGACTTGGATTAATTTTTTAAATGATATTAAACATTTTACTGAATTTGAAAACTTTTATTTGTTTTTAGTATTGTCTATAATAAATATTTAGTAAACAATTACAGAATCATGGGATTCTTTTAGACATTTATAATTAAATATCTGAAGACAAATTCAATGATATTATGAATGTAGATAATAATTTGATTTAATTCTTACAACATTATAGTGTTAATTTAATGAAAGCAGTTACTAATTGTGTATTAAATGAGCAGGAAAAGACATATAAAAAGGAACTCCTCTCTCAAGTTAATCCGCCCAAATTCGAGAAAGTCGAGGACATGGCTGACTTGACATATCTCAACGACGCCGCTGTGCTACACAACCTCCGACAACGATATTATGCGAAACTTATCTATGTAAGTAGGCGCCATGAGCGCCTTTACCATTACTATTTAATTAATGCCACAATCTCTCCCCACAGACCAAAGACTTCAAGAAGGATCTTGTAGGACAAGTGAACCCACCTAAGTACGAGAAATGCGAGGATATGTCCAACTTGACATACCTCAACGACGCTTCTGTGTTGTATAACTTGAAGCAGAGATATTACCATAAGCTCATCTACGTAAGTCGGGAGTTAGGACGACGTTGCGGTGTTGCAGTGTGCATGAACCTCATTCCTCACCTTACCAATCTTTCACTGTAGACTTATAATGGCTTATCGATTTTGGACACGCACCAAATTATAAAGTGCAATAGTAGTCCATGAACGGCGCAATATACCTTGGATTGATAGATCTTCTATTTGATATAAATAGATCATCAACTTGCAACGCATCTATTTTAATAGACTTTTATTTCGGTCGCGATCAAGAAACTTCGACAGATGTTTTCGATTGCAATGAAATCAAAAGTTTAGATTGGAATACTTCCGGATTTATTTATTATTATTCACTGGCTCATTTAACTTCCAAATTATTTAATTGAATTGCATTAATGCAGCAATTGAATAAACAAATAATGTTACTGAACAATATACAGAATAGGGAAAGCCTAGTTAAAAGGTTCTTAAGAAATATGTAAAGAACAATGTGAGCATGTCTACAGATCCTTGATTTATCCTTTCACCCTATATCTACAGCCTTCATCCTCAGAGCCGTACTTGAAACCTCTTTACACAGGACAAGTCGGTGGCGACGGACTTCAAGGGCGTCCGGGTGGATTTCAAAGTGTTTTTTTTTTCTGTAGAGATATTTTTACTCTTGTGATAAAGAAAATCTTTTACTTTCGAAATTTGGTATTTGTATACTAATTGTTATAGATTTAAAGTCACTAGTATTTACATGAAATTATTTATGAAAAATTTAAGAAAGTAAAGGATATTCATATTTTATGGTTTGATACATCATTGACGTATCAAAGTTGCTAATTTTCTGTTACGGACACAAAGGATACGAGACATCCTTTTGCGACCGTCTCTTGCTTTTCTTGATTTATTTGATATTTTTATATTAAACTTTTTATAAAATTTACTGCATATTTTATAGAAAGTGTATTTTGTGTTTACCACAAAGAACCAAAGTATCGATACAATACTATCTTTGTGGTTGTGTGTTCATTTTGTGTGTAATCATCATCATTATTATCATCATTATCATCACTATCACTGTGAACCTTCTTACTACATTCCCTTATTCTGTTAACAACCCTTAAACTTTTTAAATTCTTAATAAATATTTTTACTTTATATTTCCGAACAATTTATGTTGGGATAATTGTCATCAAATGCAATATCATCAAAAAGCAATTTTAATATCTCCTCAATTTTAACTTCCTTTTTTTCCTCATCATCTAAAATTTTTATATCGTGAAAATCATTACCTTCTCATGTCACCCCTTTTTGTCAGTCCTACCATAAACACGGTATTTTTGCTAACTTGAATATATGTTTATTACCAACAGACGTATTCGGGTCTCTTCTGCGTGGCCATCAACCCTTACAAGAGATTCCCCGTGTACACGTTCCGATGCGCCAAGCTGTACCGAGGCAAGCGCCGTTCAGAGGTGCCTCCTCACATTTTCGCCATCTCTGACGGAGCTTATGTCAACATGTTAACCAACCACGAGAATCAATCTATGTTGATTACGTAAGTATTTGTCGTTTACGTCAAAAGCCTCAATATAAATAAATAAAATTTAGTCGCCCCCGACTTCACACGAATGCATTTTCTCTTGCATATATTCTTTCTCATTTATCGCTCTTTCCATATGTAAAAACCGTATCAAAGTCCATTGGTTGATATAGAAGAAGTAAAAGGAGAAAAAAAAGAGAAGCTTCGCACGGATGCATTTTTTCTGCATTATTATGCATTCTTTGCATATGTAAAAATCGTATAAAAATCGATTGGGTGGTATAGAAAAAGTTAAAGGTGAAAAGTCCCAAAATTCCAACCCAAAAATATTATAAATCAGTTAGATTTTCTAAAAGATCAATATTAAAATGCAAATAATGTGAACAGCGGTGAGTCTGGTGCCGGAAAGACTGAGAACACGAAGAAGGTAATTGCGTACTTCGCCACCGTTGGTGCCTCGCAGAAGAAGGATCCCAGCCAGGAGAAGAAGGGATCCCTGGAAGATCAGGTCGTCCAAACTAACCCTGTACTTGAAGCCTTCGGTAACGCCAAGACCGTCCGTAACGATAACTCCTCGCGTTTCGTAAGTATATCATTATTGATTCATTAAAGTTTAGTTGGTAGTTTTTTAAGTATCATTGGTCCTATTATAACATTTTCCATAGTTTAACGTTTGACACTTTTGTTCCATTTGGATATCTCTCTTACAAGTTCCCGTCCTTAATAATTCAGTAATATTTTAGTTCCCAATTATTTTAATTTATATATTAGTTATTTCAATCTAACGAAATATCATTTAATGTCCATTATTGTTTAAGTAAGTATTACAGTAAAATGTTAACTTATTTATCTCCAGGGTAAATTCATCCGTATCCACTTCGGTCCTTCTGGAAAACTGGCTGGTGCCGATATTGAAACTTGTGAGTACTTTAATTTTTTTTTTACTTCAATTATTTTATATACTTCTCCTCTTTCACCGTCTCTGAGTAAAGTGTCAAGTAGGCTAACCGCCATTTAAAGTCACCGTTCACCGGGAATGATGGAGCTGATACACTTACCTTTGTTTGTACTGTAAAAATCCCAAATATAAAGAAAATAATAAAAAAAAATCACCTATCGAATGATGCAGTAAACCGAGTGCATAATTTAATAAAACATAAAATTATTTCTAAAAGTAACTAATCAACACTTCACTTGTAGTTGGTGAAAGAGGTCCTAATTATTATTCATGAACATTGAAGTTAATAAATTTTTTTAACATCCCACCTGAAACAACATAACAGTTTTTTTTAAAGTGATTCAATTGTAACAAATGTGTTTCATTTACAATTCTTTTTCCTATTGTTATAAAATATTTCGATTGTTCTTGCTAGATCTGCTTGAGAAGGCTCGTGTCATCTCCCAACAAGCTCTTGAGCGTTCCTACCACATCTTCTACCAGATGATGTCTGGTTCTGTTCCTGGTGTTAAAGGTATGTGAGGCGAATCTCTTTTCAATTTTACTATGTCATTTACTTAGTTATAATGATGATAAGGCAGTAAAATAATTTGTTTAATGTTTTATTCGCTAGTTTTATATATAAAAAAATTCCATTTAAATGCACTTTTGATAACATTTGATTATTACTTTATTATTGTTATTAAATAATCATCACTATTAGTATTGTTTTTACACAGACGCATAGACATAAACAGTTAGTAATTACATGAACACAACAAAATGTAGTACATAAAAGAAATTAACACATGTTTACTATATTTAGAGAAGTGTTTGCTGTCGAACGACATATATGACTATAACATCGTATCACAAGGAAAGACCGTTATCCCCAACGTAGATGATGGAGAGGAATGTATTTTGACCGATGTAAGTTCAGCCTTCCAAGGATCAGAAGGCTCGTGGTGCAGTTCCAAATGTTTTCCTTCAATGTGATCGTCTGCCGTATGAAACGGTTAGCGATCACGTCTCACCCTTGAACAGGCTGAGATTTACTATATACCTTCCACAGCGTCACACCGATAGCTACTGTGACAATAAATTGGTGTTGTTTTGTAGAAATCTGCATGTTGTCCAACGATGTTCACGATTACAACATCATAGCCCAAGGCAAGACTACCATTCCCAGCGTCGATGATGCCGAGGAGTTTAGACTTACCGACGTGAGTCCAGAATTGAGACAACTGGCTCATTTCATCTGTCACGCCGCTAGCAACGCCATTTCTCTTCTATTCTCCATCTTTTTGCTTACGCTTTGCTTTAGGCTGAGCACATCAGCCCATGTATTGTGTATGTCAGACCAATTGCTGTTTTCAGAAATAACGATGATAAGCAACCGCGTCTCCGACTATCCCTTCATAAGCCAAGGGAAGACACGAATACCTGGTGTCAACGACGCGGAAGAGTTCGAACTGACGGTCGTAAGTCACGAACCTGCAAGGAGCGTGTCTTGGTTCAGATATTAGTGGATTGGCATCGGTTCTAAATGAAATTATCATCTGACATACACAGGACATGCCCGCTCCCTGCAAAAGTTCAACCCCTGCACAGGTGTTTGTCTCACAACTAGATAGTGTATCCCGTTCCTGCACCAGCACATTCACACATAAACTAACTATGTGTGTACACAGAACACGTACAGCTAGGGCGTCTCAACACTTTCCAGGAATCTTTCAGGAGTGTTCCTTGTATAAACTCAAACTAAACTTGATTACTTAATCCTGCAGAAACGTGTCAATTGTCCAACGACATACACGATTACAATAGCGTCGCGCAGGGTAAGATAACCATCCCGAATGTCGATGACGGCGAGGAGTTTAGGCTTACCGACGTAAGTTAATAAAAGATTTGAGGTCCAAGATGTTCAGTGTCCCATTGAAGTAGCATATATCGCTACGACAATTCTACCATGAAATCGTGGAATGATATATAGTTTACCAAATTAGACAATCAGTTCCTTGTAGTATATTAGTTAATAGTACCATTAAGTATGACTATAATGGATTATATATCTTTAAAAAATGTGTGTATCCCTTAAGCCAGTGAAGGCGATATTTGCCATTTTGTACAATCAACTTTTATTGTACCTACTCTCCCTTAAAAAAAAATCTACTGGTATACCCCTGTGCATAAGTTGTTGTGAACATAAACTTCAAGTCATTACCCTTCCAGCTCTAACGCTTTTTCATTATTTATTTATAATTATATTAACATTAATTTAGTATTTGTTTTTTTTTTATACGAGCTTTTTGTTTATCTAAATATAATAAAATATAGAAATTATTTAAAAAATAATTTCTAAATAATTAATAAAATTTAATGCTGTCAATTAAAAATATTATTTCTCCATTTGCATATAGTACAAATATATATATATATATATATAAATGTGTAGGAAGCCTTCGATATTCTGGGTTTCACCCAAGAAGAGAAGGACAACGTATACAAGATCACCGCCGCTGTCATGCATATGGGTCGCATGCAGTTCAAGCAGAGAGGTCGCGAGGAACAGGCTGAAGCCGATGGAACTGAGGTAATTATATTTATAGTTTTTATATTTAGCTAATTTTTAAAATTATTTTTATAGTCAAAATTTTCTGTGTCTCTCTAAAAATATCTCCTTATATTTTGTCTAGTGATTTATTCAAAGTCGAAGAAATGTAACTCATGTGTTTGCTAAATAAAAAGATTGATATGTAATAATATATTCAAGACTGAATGAACTTTCATTTTTTAAATTTGAAATAAAAAAAATAAAATATTAAATCCAACAATACTTACATATGAAATTTACATTTGAATTTACATTGAAATAAATAAGATTTGATCAAACTATGCAAAGAATTATTAAAAAACCAAAAGGGCACAATATTTTTTATTAGCTAAATATACAATTAATGTGGTCGGTGATGTTATAACTTTTTAATTAAAGTGCAATTTTCTTTATTACAGGATGGTGAGAAAGTCGCCAAGCTCCTTGGTGTCGACTGCCAGGACCTATACAAGAACTTGTTGAAACCCCGCATTAAGGTCGGCAACGAGTTCGTCACCCAGGGTCGTAACAAAGATCAAGTAACCAACTCGGTCGGTGCCATGTGCAAGGGTATGTTCGATCGTCTCTTCAAGTGGCTCGTCAAGAAATGTAACGAGACCCTAGACACCAAGCAGAAGAGGCAACACTTCATCGGTGTACTGGATATTGCTGGTTTCGAAATCTTCGACGTGAGTATTGACAACTTGGCGAAACAAAAATCATGGTATTCCCTTTGATAAAAGCTCTGGGATAAACGACTTGATGGTACCTTTGATATCCCATTTAGGAACACTAGCAACACCAATTAAGGAATAAAACTGAAGAATTTAGTGTTTAATAGTTTAATGAACTACTTTTTATTTTGATTTAGAACATTAAATAAGTCCATATTGTCTTTACATTAATTTCAGTTACAGAACTATCAAGTAGCAACAGTAGCAGTATTGTAATAGTAGTAGTTGTAGTAGTAGTAATAGTAGATAAAAAAAATATATAAGTCTTTCTTGTATTAATACATATTTAATTTCTTAGTACAATGGATTTGAACAACTTTGCATTAACTTCACAAATGAAAGACTTCAACAATTCTTCAACCATCACATGTTTGTGTTGGAACAAGAAGAGTACACCAGGGAAGGCATCCATTGGGAATTCATTGATTTTGGGATGGACTTGTTGGCCTGCATTGATCTAATTGAAAAGGTATACCGAGTGTACCAAAACCCTCGGTTGGAGCCATGTGTACCATCTAGATGCCCTTTAGTTTACACAAACGATTGTTTAGATATACACATTCTGAAACCCTTTGACTAATGGTGGTTAATTAGAATAGATTATGTACCTAACTGTTTTGACCTTTCCATTTATGTCGATTTCCTGTTTACAAAAGTTTAACGGTTTCGAGCAACTCTGCATAAACTTCACCAATGAGAAGCTGCAGCAGTTCTTTAATCACCACATGTTTGTACTCGAACAAGAAGAGTACAAGAAAGAGGGCATCGATTGGGCCTTCATCGATTTCGGAATGGACTTACTCGCTTGTATCGATCTTATAGAGAAGGTAATAGCCGAGATGGGTTAGGGCAAGCTAGTCGGCGCTGGGAGCGTTCTAGACGGCATAATCTAGTTGTTGTTGTTTTCGTTACACTCTTCGATTCCTGCGAGGACCGGCACGGCTTCAGTTCTCCTTATCTTATCTTTCAACCTCTCTTTCACCCTTAACTCAACCGTACATATTAATGTCCCTGCAGTTCAACGGTTTTGAACAACTCTGCATTAACTTCACCAACGAGAAACTCCAGCAGTTCTTTAACCACCACATGTTCGTATTGGAGCAAGAAGAATACCAGCGTGAAGGCATCGAATGGACCTTCATTGATTTTGGCATGGATCTCCAAAATTGCATTGACCTTATTGAAAAGGTAGATGGCGTTAAAGCAACGAGGAACGCTTGCATCACGCCATGAACCCTCGAAAAAAGTCAATATTCTATCAATCTTTTTTTTCATTAATAACTTTTTAATTAATGAGATTCATATATGACTTTATTCGAGTTGTTCTCTCAATGCAACCGCTCACTGTGTTATATGTTCTTTTTGTGTGTTACTATTGTGTGACTTTTATTCTATTTTATTCTTTTACACAGCTTACACCTATTTCTAGACCACACTTTTACATTACATCGTCTTCAACGAACCGAAATTTAATAAGAAAATTTCAATTATTTTTTCCATGTTCTCCTACGGTCCAGGTGAACGGGTTTAATCAGCTTTGCGTTAATTTTACGAACGAAAAATTACAACAATACTTTAACCATTTTATGTTCGTACTAGAACAAGAGGAGTACGAAAGAGAGAGAATTGTGTGGACTTTTATAGATTTTGGTATGGATCTTCAACCGACAATAGACCTAATTGAAAAGGTATTACAGACAATAATGTTATTGCTTGAAGATAGGCCCGTATAGAACTAGCTTCGGGCTGATGTCACCAAACGGCTGCTGTAAACCCTTGGCTCCACAGAAATATATTTAGCATAAATTTAAAAAAATGAGAACGCTTTTCACACACCAATCCTTAAGACTCAAATCTAATACATAAGCTATCTATCTATAAACCAGCAGTAGACAAAGTATGTATGTACGTAATCGCGTTTTCTAAAGAGAGTAGATTTGCACATATGTAATTTTTATTTTAATAATCTTTTCCACTTTTCTTAACTTACGTACTCTGCTTTTTAACTTATGTACTCATAAATATTTTCCAACTGTATGTAAAAAGAACGTTCAAAACTTCATTGATACAAAATATACAAAATTCATTTTTGCATGGCGCTTACTTTTTAACGCTTCAATCTACATATTTACTTTTTCCTTTTCAAAAACTTATTTCTTATTTAGTAATCATTCTGTATTCAATTTTAGACTAAAGTTAAATATAAATGATAACAGTTTTCTTATAATTTAATCTCTCAACATCAAAATTTCTTCTAAAGACAATTTAAATAGTAAAAAAAGTTTTATATTACATTTACCTTGTTTCCAAATCCTCATATACATTTTCAGCCCATGGGTATTATCCTCTTTATAATTCAGTATTTTAACCCGTGGGCATAAAGTCATGGCATTCACTTCGTGTTCTAATCGTGCTCGTACATTTCTAGCCTATGGGTATTCTCTCCATCCTTGAAGAAGAGTCTATGTTCCCGAAAGCCACCGATCAAACCTTCGTTGAGAAGCTGAACAACAACCACTTGGGCAAATCTGCTCCTTACTTGAAGCCGAAGCCCCCCAAGCCTGGTTGCCAAGCTGCTCACTTCGCTATTGGTCATTACGCCGGCAACGTAAGTTTTGGTTTTTTCTCTTGATAGCTTCCAACTATTACAAATTTAAAACGCTGAATAGATTTTTATACAGTCATGTCCTGGAACAGGTCGGTTACAACATCACTGGCTGGCTTGAGAAGAACAAGGATCCCCTCAACGACACTGTTGTAGATCAGTTCAAGAAGGGCCAGAATAAATTGTTGGTCGAAATCTTTGCTGACCATCCTGGCCAGTCCGGAGATGCTGGCGGCGGCGGTGGCGGCAAGGGTACGTATATTCTTCACCAAATTGATTTACCCCTTCTATTTCTTAAGGAAACAATGATTGTTTCCTTAAAAAATAAAAGGGGTAATTATAATAATTATTATATTTCACTATCTTTCGTATAGTTTAAATGAATAATGAAACTTATGTGATCTTAGTTTAATAGCCGCAGTTTTTGATCACTAAATACATCAATGGAGAATCAGGTATAATGAGCTGTATAAACTTCACAACGAACATAAATATTGGTTTCAAATCAATATTGCAATTTTGTGTAACTATCTGAAAAATACCTTACACAAGAGGTTACTCTTATACCGACACGTCATCAAGATATTAATACCACTTCATGTATTACTTCAACGGAAGTCACAATTTTTATTTGTGATTTCTAATCATTTTATCATATTATTAAGTTTTGTGTAAATGAAAACCCTATTACACAAAACATTTATCATCAATACGCATTACGTATATATAAAACAACATCACATTATTTTTTGTGATTTCTAACCATCTTATTGCTTTAAATAGATTTTTTTGAGGTGATAGCATCAGACAATTTGTTGATGATTTACAACCATCAGCTACTATCACCTCCTGTTCATTCTTCATTTTGATCATTTTTATACTGAAATAGGCGCTGGTGGCAAACGCGCCAAGGGTTCTGCCTTCCAGACAGTATCTTCGCTATATCGGGTAAAATGGAACATATACCAATTCGAAATTCGCTTTTGTGCCGTCTACGTGGCTTCATTGTCTTTGTCTATCGATATGCTTGAGGCTGACACATAACATTTCTACACCGTCGATCTTTTCAACACAAATTGAGATCGATTGTGTAGTATACACTACAGTGTTAGCCTCCCACGCTTTCAAATTAATCTTGCGTCCATGTTCGGTGTACGTTTTACAGCATAGCTCATGTCTCCGCAAATCTGTCGAGTGTCTACGAGTATTGTCCTGCGTTTAGCTGATTTGTGATCGTCTTTTACTAATAAATGCTTGTTAACTGTACATCCATAGGCGGTCGCGGTAAGAAGGGAGGTGGTTTCGCTACTGTCTCCTCCGCTTATAAGGTACTTAGTATACAAAGGTATTTAGGTGTTTGTTTAGTCATCCTAGTTCCGGTGCAGAGAGGATAACGTGTTCTGCACCGACTAACTTTAGATATGTACATTTTAATTGAACACCCTTAAAATGTTACAGTAGAAAGGTAATATGAAATTTTACCGGCTCATAACCATACTTTTATTGTAATTTGTATAATTTGAATGTGATAATATGTAACAAAGCATTACCATTTGAAACAAAGATTGTTAAAAAACCCAAAACGTCTTTGTTTTTTTTTTTTAAATAATTTCTGAAAATACCACCCAAAATATTACGTGTTTACTGTGTGTTTACCTGCTTTGAGTGTGTATATGTTTTTAACAATAATTCCGAATTATGAAATTTAACTCAAGAAGAAAATCTTCTCTTGCGAATCAATTGTCCTTCTTAAACTAATTTCTATATTGAGAGAGGCAAATGATTTTCAAAAGATGTATTCTTGAGTTTAATATTTCATATACAAATTAATTGTGTGTTATGTTTAAATAAATTTTGATTTATGTCACAAATACAATTTTGCTTTGAATTTGTATGCTTTTTAATTGTCAAGAAATAATCAGACCAAAGAATACAATATGAAATAGCATTGATTAAGAAATAGCTAAGCTTCACATTACAATAAACTTCAAAGTGATTCTTGATATTAATGAAATAATTCCTACAGGAACAACTTAACAACTTGATGACAACTCTGAGGTCGACACAACCTCACTTCGTGCGTTGTATCATTCCCAATGAATTGAAACAGCCTGGTAAGTTGCGAGTATAATAAAGTTTTATTAAGTAAAACAAGTAGAGATGTCTATTTGTTTAAACGATTTCGAAACTGTAGCTTCAGATATGGTTCATGATTTTTTTTCATCCAGGTCTCATCGATTCCCACCTTGTGATGCACCAGCTCACATGTAACGGTGTGCTTGAAGGCATCCGTATTTGCCGTAAAGGTTTCCCCAACAGGATGGTCTACCCCGACTTCAAACTTCGGTAAGATTCCATAAATATATATTTTTTATATATTTAGAACATGATTTCAAATGTTATATTTAATTTAAATATACAAGATGAAACATATATTTATTTCAGCATCATATTTACAGTAGTCGTATAAACAAAATTCTTTCTGTTCTGGAACATTCGGATTTATTTTTGTAATGCAGCTGATCCTTGACGTCAGTATAAACAGTCATACAGAACTTACACTTTATTGCTATGAGTCACATGTTCTTGGTGTTATTTTCGTCAGCCTCTTTCCAACGCCTCCGCTGTAACACATATCACCTGGACATTATAAATGATTAATTTTAATGAGCAACTGAGAACATGATAATAATTTATTATTTAATGAACAGCTACATGATTCTTGCGCCCGCCATCATGTATGCCGAAAAAGATCCTAAAGAGGCAGCTAGGAAGTGTCTGGAGTCAGTCGGACTTGATCCTGAGAGCTATCGAATTGGCCACACAAAGGCAAGCCTATGTGGAGAAATTATACCACCCTAAAATGGTCTTAGCATGGCATAAGGATCCATATATGTTCTAAAAAAGATAGATTTGTTTTAGTTCCCATGAAACCTACCATGAATGCTATGCCAACATTATTTTATAAAACACCTTTTGTACCCACAAGCACCACATAGTCTAAATATTCATATATTTTGCTCCAGCACTGTGTACCCTTTGAACCAAATCGAATATTACATCATAGCATTGTCAATTTGTTTTACCCGGTTAAGATCCACTTGTATTGCCTTATTTTTTTTTAATTTATATGTTATTATTGTCACCCCCTCATTGTGTGTCCATATATTTTAATAATATAGCTACAAGATCCTGGCCCCTAAAGCAGTGGAGAAGGAATCCGATCCTAAGAAAATCGCGCAAGTCATCCTGGACGCCACTGGTTTGGATGTCGAATCCTACCGTCTCGGTCATACCAAGGCATGTCTTAAACCCTTTGGTAGTTAGCGGTTTGAGACCAGAGCGATCCGAATGCCAACGTACTACAGGATTGCGATGCTTTCTAATGCTTCGTCAAACAATAACATAATTGAGACCCATGTTATTGTTTGACCCTTAATAAAACTTATAAGATATGGCTGCTTCTCCTTAGAGCCCAACTTACAAAGGCTCGTGTTTGTTACCTTTCTCCTATGTAACCTACACAGATACATGTATAGGTACACTGTTTATCTTATTTGTGTGTTCCTTAAACGCAGATACAAAATTCTGTGCCCGAAACAGCTCAAAGAGCCAATTACACCCGAGAAAGCCAGTGAAAAAATTCTTGAACATACCGGCTTGGATTCGGAGTCTTTCAGACTCGGAAAGACAAAGGTAGCGATTGCAGCATGCACACTCGCCTCACTCTGTACTCTAACTTCTATAAATTAATCCTCGCATGTACTCTAGACTTTTTCTACAATCTGTGATTTTATATAAAACTGCTGTTATTTTTATGTTTTATTTTTATTAAAAAAAAAAAACTGAATTATATTAAAAAAAAAATATTTTATTTTATTTTATTATTTTTGTGTTTCACAAATCTAATAACTTAATGTGGCTTTTACAATAAGTTGCTTTTCAATAGGAAATATTGAAAAAAAAAAAAAAAAAAAAAAATTATAAAAATGCTTCAAGGGAAATGTGAAACAAAATTAATTTATATTTCTTAAAAAAAAAAAAAAATTCCTCTTATACTTTCTTTATTTAACATTTTCATTGGTTTGTAAAATAATTTCTATCGCTCTATTCAATTTAACATTTGCTTGTAACATTTACGCGATGTAGGGACACTTACTGATTATATGTGCGTGAACAGGTGTTCTTCCGCGCTGGTGTCCTGGGTCAGATGGAAGAGTTGCGTGACGACAGGCTCTCCAAGATCGTCTCCTGGCTCCAGGCTTACATCCGTGGTTACTTGTCCCGCAAGGAGTACAAGAAGTTGCAGGAACAGAGGCAAGTTCACAAAACCTGTTATTTATTTAATTTTAAGAATATAAACGTAGCCCATACCGATTAAAAATTTTGCGCTTTAAGTCGCATCTGAAAAAAAGGACAATATTTTTTATTTAACGATATAATCTAGCTTAGGTATTTACAGAAATCATATAAAAATTGTCATATCTAGCTTGTACCCTTTCCTGGTGATAAGATTTTTACCATACACCTAATGCTGTTTCAAACTTAATACGTATGCTATCATCCTAAGTAATGAGGATAAAACTTTCAATAATTTTTCTGTTTGTCCAATCAGAGTCGCTCTCCAAGTTGTCCAACGCAACTTGCGCAAATACCTGCAACTCCGCACCTGGCCCTGGTGGAAACTGTGGCAGAAGGTCAAGCCTCTCCTCAACGTTACCCGCGTCGAGGATGAGATCGCGGTAAGCATCTTTCATCGTCGGCCACATTATTAAAATGATTAAGTACTCTGACCCAATAAAGAGCGAATATAGCCGCCGTGATTCAGGGGAATGCGAACGTAAATAGAAGCGACCGCGCCCACCTGGCGGTTACGTGACACCGCAGCACCTGCCGACCATTTCTGGATCCCTCCCCACCCCCTCCCCCTCTCCCCTCCGCCCCCTCCGCCCGCCTTTCCTTGCGAGTAAAGTGCGTGCGTGGGCGCCGATGCGCTGGAAAACTCCAGCCACGTTCAGTGAAGGAGCGGTCGGCGGCGCGCGCACCAACCCCTTCTAAAATAACGAACGAACTGATATACCTTTGCATTCCTCATTCACTCTAATCCATATTTCTTTTACATTTATGGTGTTTTAATTAATTTACATTAAATAACGAACGATGGCTGAAGTGATTCACAAGTCGGAATGGGACGGAGTTAATAAAAGTGACGACGTTTTACAGAAATTGGAGGAGAAGGCTAAGAAGGCCCAGGAAGCTTTCGAGAAGGAAGAGAAACTCCGTAAGGAGCTTGAGGTCCTTAACGCCAAGCTTCTTGAGGAAAAGACCAACCTACTGGCCAATCTCGAGGGAGAGAAGGGTTCTCTTTCCGAAACCCAGGAACGTGCTGCCAAACTCCAGGCACAGAAGACCGACCTCGAGGGGCAACTCAGGGTAAGTTTTGATTAAAAAAAAAACTTAAATATGTATGTCTATACGTATTTATAATGACAAAATTTTAAATAGCACTTAAAATTAGAACGCGGTACACTAATTAATTTTATTAATTAGCAAGGCAACCAGCGGTGATAGATAAATATTTAACTAATGTTGGAGTCTAAATAAGCGAAGATACAAACTTGCGATTCGGTTACATACACACATAAGTATAAAGCTCTCTGCTTGACGTGTTTCTTCAAATAAACATGGACTTGTTTATACGGAAAATCGTTTGGGGAGTTAAAAATAAATAACATGTCTGGGAATTGCACGATTTTATTGCAAGCAATTAATTACCGGTATTATATGACGATAGACAAGAACCAGACGAGCAGTCATGAACGAAATAACCTACATTTTAAACGAATATACTTAAATTTTCACCTTTAAAAGATAAATACAGTCAATTAACACAATTTCTCACTTATTTTATTATTTGGTTAGGACACCCAAGATCGCCTCACTCAGGAAGAGGATGCTCGCAACCAGCTCTTCCAGGCTAAGAAAAAGTTGGAACAAGAGGTGTCTGGCCTGAAGAAGGATGTTGAAGACCTCGAATTGTCTGTCCAAAAATCTGAGCAGGACAAGGCTACCAAGGATCACCAGATCCGTAACTTGAACGATGAGATCGCCCACCAGGATGAACTCATCAACAAACTCAACAAAGAAAAGAAGATGCAGGGCGAATCTACCCAGAAGACCTCCGAGGAACTCCAAGCCGCGGAAGACAAGGTCAACCACCTCAACAAGGTCAAGCAGAAGCTCGAGCAGACCTTGGATGAACTTGAGGACTCACTTGAGCGCGAGAAGAAACTCCGCGCTGATGTTGAGAAGCAGAGGAGGAAGGTTGAAGGTGACTTGAAACTCACCCAGGAGGCTGTTTCTGACCTCGAACGTAATAAGAAGGAGTTGGAACAGACCATTCAACGCAAGGACAAGGAGATTTCGTCCCTCACCGCCAAGCTGGAGGACGAGCAATCCCTTGTTAGCAAGCTGCAGAAACAGATCAAGGAGCTGCAGGCCCGCATCGAGGAGCTCGAAGAGGAAGTTGAATCTGAACGCCAGGCTCGCGCTAAGGCTGAGAAGCAACGCGCTGATCTGGCCCGTGAACTCGAGGAGTTGGGTGAGCGCCTTGAGGAAGCAGGCGGCGCCACCTCTGCTCAAATCGAACTTAACAAGAAGCGCGAAGCTGAGCTCAGCAAACTCCGTCGTGACCTCGAGGAAGCCAACATCCAACACGAGTCTACCCTCGCCAACCTCCGCAAGAAGCATAACGATGCTGTCAGCGAGATGGGCGAGCAGCTCGACCAACTCAACAAACTCAAGGCGAAGTAAGTACTTTTATTTATTTTATATATACTTAAAAAATCTATAAGTTTCATTTTATATAAATTAGCATTTTAATCTATTAAAGAAAGACGAAAGCGTCTCGAATTCATAATAAAATGCAAAATTCAGGGCTGAACATGATCGTGCCAATTGCTACAACGAGTTAAACAACACGCGTGCGGCAGTCGATCAGGTCGCAAGGGAGAAGGTAACATGTCGTCCCGAAGGCATGGCCTGGGGTGGCTCTTGCATGAAACCCTTTCTACCCTGAACGACCTACACAATTCTACATTTCAGAAAAACTTATGTGCTCTTTGGTAATAGCAAAAAAAAAATGTACTTAATTTTTATTTAATATTCTATCCATCCAGGGCTGAGAAAGAGCGCTCTCAATACTTTAGTGAAGTCAATGACCTTCGTGCCGGTCTCGACCACTTATCCAACGAAAAGGTACAAAATTATAGACATGTGTTGGCATCAGCAGGACTTCGCTTCGCAGCTTTCGCAAATTAGTGATCGATAAATAGATAGAACACAAGACATTGCAACACAATTCATTCCATAAAAAGAGAACCCCATATTAACATAATTCAAAATGTACTAATAATTTGAAAACTCAAAATGCTCAAAACGCCAAATCTAACTTGATGTTATGTGTGAACAATAACCAAAAAAACAATATTTTGTATTCTTTTAACAAAGAAATTATGCATTACAAATAAATCGTAAGCTTGAACGCATGCTTGTTCTTTAGGCAAAACATAATTATTATCATACATTTATCTTTTTTCAAATATTTTTTTATGGTGAAATAAAACTACCAAACAAAAATCCATAAAAATAGTGATATTACAATTATTTATTTTTCTATTCAGGCTGCCCAAGAAAAGATCGTTAAGCAATTGCAACACAATCTCAACGAAGTCCAAAGCAAGGCTGATGAAGCTAACCGCACCCTCAACGACCTCGATGCCGCCAAGAAGAAGATGTCCATTGAGAACTCTGACCTTCTCCGTCAACTGGAGGAGGCTGAGTCTCAAGTGTCGCAGTTATCTAAGATCAAGGTGTCGCTCACCACTCAATTGGAAGACACCAAGAGGCTTGCTGACGAGGAGGGCAGGGTGAGTACTTAATAATATCTAAACATTATTTTTGTTTGAAGTTAAAAAAAAATCTAATAAATATAAGTTTATTGTGTGAACATTTTTATTTGAAGTTATAATCAATTTATTTTGGTAATAGGAACGCGCCACCCTACTTGGCAAATTCCGCAACCTTGAGCACGACTTGGACAACATCCGCGAACAAGTTGAAGAAGAAGCTGAGGGCAAAGCTGACCTGCAACGCCAGCTTTCCAAGGCCAATGCTGAAGCTCAAGTGTGGCGTTCCAAGTACGAATCCGATGGCGTGGCCCGCTCAGAGGAACTCGAGGAGGCCAAGCGCAAGCTCCAGGCCCGCCTTGCCGAAGCAGAGGAAACCATTGAATCTCTCAACCAAAAGGTTGTCGCACTCGAGAAGACCAAACAACGCCTCGCCACCGAAGTTGAGGATCTGCAACTCGAGGTCGACCGCGCCACCGCTATTGCCAACGCTGCGGAGAAGAAACAGAAGGCGTTCGACAAGATCATCGGCGAATGGAAACTCAAGGTCGACGATCTCGCTGCAGAACTCGATGCCAGCCAAAAGGAATGCCGCAACTATTCCACTGAATTGTTCCGTCTCAAGGGAGCTTACGAAGAAGGCCAAGAACAACTCGAGGCTGTTCGCCGTGAGAACAAGAACCTTGCCGATGAAGTCAAGGACCTCCTTGACCAGATCGGAGAAGGTGGCCGCAACATCCACGAAATCGAGAAGGCTAGAAAACGCCTCGAAGCCGAGAAGGACGAGCTCCAGGCCGCTCTCGAGGAGGCCGAAGCTGCTCTCGAACAAGAGGAGAACAAGGTCTTGCGGGCTCAACTCGAACTGTCTCAAGTCAGACAGGAGATCGACAGACGCATTCAGGAGAAGGAAGAGGAATTCGAAAACACTCGCAAAAACCACCAACGCGCCCTCGACTCTATGCAAGCTTCCCTCGAAGCCGAAGCCAAGGGCAAGGCTGAGGCCCTTCGCATGAAGAAGAAGCTCGAAGCTGACATTAATGAGCTCGAAATCGCCCTCGACCATGCCAACAAAGCTAACGCCGAGGCCCAGAAGAACATTAAACGTTACCAGGCTCAAATCAAGGACTTGCAGACCGCGCTCGAAGAGGAACAACGCGCTCGCGATGATGCCCGTGAACAGCTCGGCATCTCAGAACGTCGCGCCAACGCTCTCCAGAACGAACTGGAAGAATCCCGCACACTCCTTGAACAAGCAGATCGTGCTCGCCGCCAGGCCGAACAAGAACTTGGCGATGCTCACGAACAACTTAATGAATTATCCGCTCAGAATGGTTCCTTGTCCGCTGCCAAGAGGAAACTCGAATCCGAACTGCAGACTCTGCACTCTGACTTGGACGAACTCCTTAACGAGGCTAAGAACTCAGAAGAGAAGGCCAAGAAGGCTATGGTTGATGCCGCTCGCCTTGCTGACGAACTCCGCGCTGAGCAAGAACACGCCCAAACCCAAGAGAAATTGCGCAAGGCGCTTGAACAACAGATCAAGGAACTGCAAGTCAGACTCGATGAAGCCGAAGCCAACGCACTTAAGGGAGGAAAGAAAGCTATCGCGAAACTCGAACAGAGGGTAAGAGAACTCGAGAACGAGCTTGACGGAGAACAGAGGAGACACGCCGACGCCCAGAAGAACCTCCGCAAGGCCGAAAGACGCATCAAGGAACTGACCTTCCAAGCCGAAGAGGATCGCAAGAACCACGAACGCATGCAGGACCTCGTCGACAAACTTCAACAGAAGATCAAGACATACAAGAGGCAGATCGAAGAAGCCGAAGAAATCGCCGCTCTCAACTTGGCTAAGTTCCGCAAGGCACAGCAGGAGTTGGAGGAGGCTGAAGAAAGAGCAGACCTTGCCGAACAAGCCATCAGCAAATTCCGTGGCAAGGGACGCGCAGGTTCCGCAGCGAGAGGAGTCAGCCCGGCGGTAAGTTTAAACTAAACTATTTCTCATTTATCATTATCAAATCATTTCAAAATATTAAGACATATTCTTTCGTTTAGGCGTCCGTTAAAGGGCGTCCATAAACAGCACTGGAGTAATATGTAAGTTAGCGAATATTTTTGCACGCCACCCTACACAGCACCAGGAACCGTGCTGTCCCTTGACTTTATGTACCTTGATTTCATTTAGTAAATTTGTACCCTAATGAATTACCCATATCTCATAATTTTAATGGCCATACTTGTAATCTTGCATGACTCCTACTCTGCTCAGACAAATAAGGTAATTATTTATTTTTCCTATTACCGGCACGAGGATCGAAGAGCGCCTCTTCAATCCGGCATGTGTCCTGAACGTGACCAAGGAAAGCCATAATTAAATGCGATAACTGAACAGTAACTAATTGCTTTTTCCTTGCAGCCCCCGCGTTCGCGCCCCGCCTTGTCTGATGGCTTCGGCACCTTCCCACCAAGGTTCGACCTGGCGCCCGAGGATTTCTAAACGTTCCACAAACAAAAAAAAACGGACTGTACAGATTTTTCGTTGAAATGTAACTCTTTTTTTATACATAGCAGTTGAATGTTACGAAAGCGTGAAACGAGAAACTGTAAAAAAAATTTAAACCACAAAAAAATATACACTAGTAATCTAATCTTTTTACGAAAGGCTATTTTGTAACTTGTTAATATTTATTATTTATATTATTTATTACCGTGGAGTATGTATCGAGTGTGAGAGGAGCGTCGAAGGGTTGCGGGTGCGCGGGCGCCGAAGCGCTTACAGAGACACACATACCAACCCCCGAACCGGCACGCACACTCGCGAACCTTCGCCACGCTCCTATCACATCCAATAAAGCGATATCGTTGTCATAAAATATTACCACATGCCTTTTTATTTACAATTACCTCCTTTATGCATAACCTATTCTATTTGAATTCACAATATTTTGTGGATTAATTTTAATTTTAATAAAAGTGATTCATATTAAGCTCCAGTAAAAAAATTTTTTTTTACAGAGGACTAAATTTCAGTCTCTGCAATAGTCGTTCTTTGTATTTGAAATCAGATTATTATAAGGTAGTGTCAGCCAGTACTACCTTATATATTTTTTGCTTTTATCATTATTGCTTTTAAAAGCATAAAAAATGTTCTTTTCAACATCAATACAAATATATAGGCAAATCATTAACCATCAGTCCCAAGCAACCCTATTTAGTCAAATAAAGTCATTATATACTTGCCTACTATAAATAATGGTGAAGCTTGATAATGAATTGGGACCTTATGTATTATAAAAATAGAAAATATTTATTGATATTTTTATATTCTATGCTAAGGTTTTCCACTCGATGAAAGGTGGCTACCGTCGCCTAACACAATTAACGTCACAGGTGCTGCAACTGCATGTGCGCTGTCAACTTTGAAAGGATTTGGGTCATTTTGTAAAACTGGACATTTTGATATTCCGGTAATTCTGATACATAGGACCTTTTTTTTATAGATTTCCTATCGCTGGCTATACGGTAGGGGTATGTGGGGGTCGCCCAGCACGTGATCATAGCGGCACTGGGAATACCCACTAAAACTCCCCGGTGCCCCCTTGCCCTTTGAGTGATACATAGGACCTAATGGACCGAAAGTGATAGGGGTAGGGAAGTGGGCTAAATATGCAATTAAATATGAAATTTGTACAATTGGGTTGAAGAGCTTTTAGATATGTATTATTTTATTAATTTTCATAAGCCTTGTTCCATACACAGCTAACTCATTATTATGTCTTGTGATGTGATTCAGGACATTCAGTAGGTAGAACGTCAAAATATACTTATTACATGCTGGGTTTTAACAATTAAGAAATAAAAAATCTAAATGTTATCATTAACTTGTTCAACTTGCATAAATTCTGAAATATAGCCTATGTTACTCGCTGATAATATAGCTTTCAAACAGTGAAAGAATTTTTCAAATGGGTCAAATAGTTTCGGAGCCTATTCAATGCAAACAAACAAACAAATTTTTCCTCTTTATTATATTAGTATATTAGTATTACTAATATAATAAAATAAATATAATATCCTCTTTATTATATTAGTATATTTATCACGTTTACTTCTTACAAGTACTATTTAAAAAAACTACTTAAAACTACTATCTTATGTTAATAATAGCGAATATGTGTAGAAACAACAGCGAAACTGTCACGCTCGCAGAAGCAGCCCCTTTTGTTTCAGGAGCAGGATAATCAGGGCTGCAGAAGTCCAGGGAGTTAGTGTAATGTTGAAATCGGTCTTCAAATTGTTCCCAAGTGCAACCAGAGACTGGACAAAGCTCAGATTCTTTTTCGTTGACGAATATTTGAACGCGATGTGTCTGCGTTCCGGATTCTGTACATCTGTAAGTTATGAAATAATACACTGGCTGGACCGCAATGAAAAACTGTATAAAAATATTTGATACTTTTTGGATACTTTTTGTGTATCCAATATTTTAATTGGATAGACTTAAAAACTACTAAAAAAATTTCACCCATAGAAAGATACATTATCAACAAGTATATATATATATATATATAAAGTTACGCGGACGAAGTCGTGTGCAACAGCTTGTATATTACAAAAAATAAAGAAAATCTTCAATATCTTCAAATGTACCTGACCTAGCTATAAATGAAATAATGATTAAATTAAATAAATATTTTAATGTGCTTAAATAAAAATAAAATTTATTTAGTTTAGATTTGATTTAGCAAAAGCTTTACTTAGCATATATATATATTTAAATGAAGGGGTAATAAAAAATATTATTCACATATAGACGACACGTTTGGTCTAGTGGCTAGTAAACCTAGCTGTTAACCAAACGGTCGCGAGTTCGAATCCCGCTAGGGGCAAATGTTTTATGTTTTGTATTTATGATATGTATTTTTTTTAATGTTTATGTTTTTTATTTATAATGTATTTACGAAAAATAATAATAATATATGTATTATATCAACTGTCTGGTATAAATAATACAAGCATTAGTTGCTTACTGTGGAACTAGATGGTGCTGTGTGGAATGTGTGAAGATATTTATTTATTTATTTATTTATTTATTTATTTATTTATTTATTTATTTATTTATTTATTTATTTATTTATTTATTTATTTATTTATTTATTTATTTATTTATTTATTTATTTAAAAAGGCTTACAAACTAAAGACATACTTAATCACAATATACAACACTCACAGAGAGTAACATCACAAGTATGCATTTAAATTATAGGAAAGCACAAAATGAATTTTGATTAATTAAATTCTAAATGAATTTTCCAAATGTCATAGATCAAAAATACAAATACCTAAATCAACTTACATATTATTATTATAATTAATTAGTAACATAAAATCAAATCAAGTCAATAAAACAAAATAAGCAATCAATTTACCTATTGAGAACTGCAATAATGTTAGTTGAAAATGCAGCAATGTGACTCGTTCTCCACAATCTGTCAGTATTTCTGGCACTGCCACGAATTTGTGTACTGTCTTTGTAAAGGCCCATAGCACAGAATGCCATCTCAAGCATCGTGTCGTGAGTAAAGTATGACACAACATTCTTGCCATGACCAGTGATCACCGATTGGAAGTTGTCATACAAGTCTTTGAGTACTGGCTCACCCAAATTCACGTTAACCTGTTGAATAAAAGCTTTATTTATATGAAATAATATACACATTTGTTTATTACTGACATATATATCTGAATATACATTTACAATATGGTGGGCCTCTTTCAAAAACTACAAGTAAAGTGTTGATTAGTTATTTTTAGAAATAAAATTTTATGTTTTATTAAATTATGCACTCGGTTTATTGCATCCTTTGGATAGGCGAATTTTTTTTATAATTTTCTTTTTAATGTTTGGGACTTATCGTAAAAACATTACCTGTTACTGGTGACTTTAAATGGCGGTTAACCTACTTGACAGATATCGAAGGATGCAGTAAACCGAGTGCATAATTTAATAAAACATAAAATTATTTCTAAAAGTAATTAATCAACACTTTACTTGCAGTAGGTGAAAGAGGCCCTTAGCGTAATATATTTACTTATGTCACCATTTTTTTAAGATTCCAAAATTTCCGAGAATTATCGTATATTAGGGATGTATGTAGGTTTTATAATATACTAGCTGTTGCACGCGATTTCTTCCGCGTAACTTTATAAAATATAATCTATGTTACTCGCTTATAATATAGATTTCTATAGGTGAAAGAATTTTTAAAATCGGCCCACTAGTTTTTGAGTTTATTCATTACAAACATACAAAAATACAAATCTTCTCTCTTTATAATATTAGTAGGTATTTTTATTTTATGAAATAATATCAAACGTTTTATTTATGAAAAATAATCCGTACTAATATTATAAATGCGAAAGTATGTTTGGATGTTTGTAACACTTTCACGCAAAAACTACTGAACCGATCACGATGAAATTTTGCATACACGTTGTCTGGGACACCAGAAAGGACATAGGGTACCTTTCAACGTTCAACGCGGACGTAGTCGCGGGCACCAGCTAGTAATTTATAAATGTACATTTTTGTACTCACCCAAGATCCATACCCATTCCTGTGATAATGTCTCACATCGTCTCTGTACTCCAGAACGACAAGGTCTTCGTCTGAGAAGACCGAGCACCATGGCGACTGTTTCACTGTGCTCCATGAGCGATAGAACCTACATATTTCATAGAAAGTGTATATGTCGTCTGCCGTCAACTGAGTTGGGATACCTAACCTTTCTTGGACATTCTTTTGAACCTGAAAATATTTTTTTTTTATATTTGATACAGTACACAAACAGATTGCAATTAAATACTTGAAAACTATAAATAACGTGTGTATGGATAATTATCTAAATTGCACTCCTAAACAGTGTATGTATTTAAGATGTTTAATTTAACTCACCTACTAATGGTCTTAAATACTTAACATAAAAACGTAAAAACATATTGCTTTGTCTTAACTTTACTTGTTATGTAAAAACTTATGTCACATGAAAATCTTTGATAAATTTTATTCAAGTTGTAATTTTTTAAATGTAATATATATATCTAAGTACTATGTCATTAGAAATGTGAATTATTTGATAATACATATTTTTGAAAGGTAAATACAAAATGCCTATTTTTATTTTACATTTCAAATATACTTATACTTGAAGTTATTTATTTTATATAAATATCTAAATATTTGTAACAAATGAATCTGTACTATCACGAATGCAATTTCAATGCCCATGTAGAAGTTTCACATTAAATTATTGCTTTTTGCTTATAATAATAAAAACTTACTGTTACATATTCATCGGTTTCAGCATATGCTTCTAATTCCTGAACAAGGGTCTCACCCCCTTTGACTTCTACTTGATACCTCTCGCAGTTTTCATATGGCTGAAAAAAAAAATCCGATATAAAAACAAAATTAATTACAGAGCAGAAAACGTAAAATAAACACCACTAGTTATATATAATAAATGAGCAGTATAACGTTAAATAAACGTAACAAAACAAGCACTCGTACTGATTGTTATGTTCAGTTAGTAATAGATTTCAGAGTCCAATCGCCTCATCCACCTTGTCCCTTCCTTGTCCCTTCCTTGTCCCTTCCTTGTCCCTTCCTTGTCCCTTCACTGTCCTTTCCTTATCCTTAATTCTACTATGGTCGGTAATGCAGTACCCTGTGATATTACTTGTCTTATAGGCGACTGTAGCCACTTATCATCAAGTGTAACGTCAGCCTGTCTGCTGACCTTAATATTAATAGAAAAAAATTATTCATAGTTGTCCCAATGTAACTACTATTTCTTTGCAAATGTATTTATTGATAACTGCAATTTTTTACTTGCAGTACAATTTGTTTTACAATTTCTTTATCAGAAATAGCGTAGCGATTAGATAACTAATAATAACTTGAGTATTAACTGTCATCTTGTTAAAATATATATCACTCTTATTAACCATGAACATTTAAAGCGAGTTAAAGGCGAAATATTTTAAAAATCTTCGAAATATATTGGTAGAAGCATGGTAACAATAACGTGTAAACTTGCTATGGAATTTACATAACTATACTAATACATAACTTTACTAATACTAACCCTAATGATGTCATCTCTTTCCCAAGGTCCATCAATACTCAAAGTCAAGTTGGTCCCCTCGGTAAAGCCATGAACGAACGCAATTGAACTTGTGATAGTTCTCTGTTCGTTTGTCGTTCTAAAGTAATAATCGTCTTCTGATCCTCGCAGGAGATGAGGATATTTCTGACGGATTCTTGTAGCAATGTCGTAAATTTCCTCGTAACCGATACCAGTGAGGAACGACTGCGATGTCTCGAGTGTTTCGTTCCAAACGAATTTGCGGAATTCTTCGATGTCCTAATGTTATTATTGATTATTTAGTTTATTTTTTACTTTAATAAGTACTAAATATAATATAGAAGAACTTATATGGAGCTGAAGAGAATATATAAGCTTATATAAGCTTGAAGAGCTGTCAGCATATTTAATATAAAAATTTTCATTAGGATATTAATTTTCTTGAGATATAAACAATTTTTTAAACACAATAATTGATTCTAATTATTGTCATATAGAAATTCTAAAAAATGCCACTAATTAAATGAATCTAAATGTGTATATACAATATAAAATAGGATCGAAAACAGTTAACAAAACAAAACGATTTTAGAAACTTGCCAAGTGAAAATGGAAATGCTAAATGCAAATATGTAGAGATAAATGGAGCAGAATAATACAAGTTGAAATAATTATTTTTATTACCATTATATTAATAGCCTTTTTTTCAGTAAAAATTAAGTTTTTTTTTTTCTTCAAGACAGTGATTGTTAAAGTACTAGCTGTTGCCTGCGACTTCGTCTGGAACGTTGAAAGGTACCCTATGTCCTTTCTGGTGTCCCAGACAACGTGCATACAAAATTTCATGGTGAACGGTTCAGTAGTTTTTGCGTGAAAGAGTCACAAACATCCATACATCCAAACATATTTTCACATTTATAATATTGGTATATAGAGTATAGATATAGATGATATACCTGCGAACAGAGTTGACTCCTGCCTTCGTCGTAGCTGGCGACGATTTCATCCTTCAATGAAGCTATGCCCTTTATAGCTTCAGTAACACTGGAACCAGGATTTCTGTTCCCGTGTCTATGTAGAGACCAGACACTGATTGCTTCGCAATCTGAAAATTAATATAACTTTCAAAATTGCCACAAGTTTCTTCCACAATACCCTGCACAAATTGGGTGGAACACAATTTTTTTTCAATTCAATTCAATTCAAATATTTATTGAAAACCATAATGTATAAAGATGTTACAAAATTTATAAAGACCAGTGTTATGGACCCTGCAACTTAAGGGACTAGGAGAGAGGAAGTGTAAACTAAATATTTATTAAGATTTTTATTTTTTTTTAAATTAAATAATATTTATTTATATTTAAATTTAATTTTAAATTAAATAATATTTGCATTTAAATTTAATTTTAAATTAAATAATATTTACATTTATTTTTAAATTTAATTTTAAATTAAATAATATTTACATTTAAATTTAATTTTAAATTAAATAATATTTACATTTATATTTAAATTTAATTTTAAATTAAATAATATTTGCATTTAAATTTAATTTTAAATTAAATAATATTTACATTTATATTTAAATTTAATTTTAAATTAAACAATATTTACATTTAAATTTAATTTTAAATTAAATAATATTTACATTTATATTTAAATTTAATTTTAAATTAAATAATATTTACATTTATATTAACATTAAATAATTATATTATCTATAAAATATTCATTAGTGTTATAGTAACATTTACTATTTAGGATTTTTTTAAAATTTTTATATAAATATGATATCGTTGTTTTCTTTTTTTAAAATTATCTGGTAATTTGTTATATATTTTTATAGAAGAACTGAAGGTATTTGAAGAATTTAGTTTTAATCGTGATGTTGGTAATATTAAAATTATTTTTGTATCGTATTGTATACTTGTATGGTAAGTCTTCATCTTGTCCTTGTTTCTTCATCCTACTTGTAGTGGCGACGGTGGCCTCTCTATCATTATAATTTTAAAATCAATAAATAATATAACCAGCCTTCAATGGAGCCACTAAATGAATGAAATAAGTTATAAATACTAGAAGCTGTTGAGCAAATAAAATCTTACTTTCTGGGTTGTCGTGATCTCTGATGTCCCCTCGGATCGTGTCATATGGAGTCTTCGTTGAGTATAGTTGAAATGGACATTTTGCGTTCCAATAACAAGCGTTCTCACTTAATACTGCATTTACTAGTAGTATTAAAAAAAATGAGATCATTTTTCCACTAATTCTATATAGATTACTAAAATCTTAAAATAAATTTTTCGCAAAATAATTAAATGGTAGGTAGGTAAGTATTCGATTTTAAATATAAGTATTATTGAATGATATATATAACCGACTAAAGTGTGTATATATATAGTTTTTGTTTAATCATTACATGACACTATCGTTAGAATAAAGGTGCGTTCACATGCGAAGTTATAGAAAAATTATTTATGTAGTATTTCTATCAAGATTATAAAATAGAGGATTATAAAACTGAATTCAAATTTTCACAACAGATACTTATATGTTATTATACAATTACACTGCTTTCTATTATAAATATAAATTTTCTAGACTTATTAGCTTTGACTATGCGTTGACAGTTAATTCGTCGAATTATTGTCTTTATTGTCTATAATAACATGTATTATAGACAATAAAGTTATAGCCATTAAAACTAAATTTGATATGTAGGTATTTATTACACTTTAAAAATTATGAACTAAATATTAAATGTTGCTTCGACCGATGTAGATGTAGGCTCGGAATGACGTCAATTAAATGCAGAATGAACGTCTCGTGACTTGGTATTGAGGTCGATGCAGGCTCAGCACTCTTCGTATATTCGATGCAGGCTTACGTAGCAAATAAAATCCGTACTAATCTATACTTCTATCTATATCTTCTATACTATAATATTATAAATGCGAAAGTATGTTTGGATGTATGGATGTATGGATGTTTGTAACTCTTTCGCGCAAAAACTACTGAACCGATCACCATGAAATTTTGCACACACGTTGTCTGGGATACCAGAAAGGATATAGGGTACCTTTCATCGTTCAACGCGGACGAAGTCGCGGGCACCAGCTAGTAATCAATAATGTTCATTCCCTTCGGTGTCGAATTTCTTGGTCCATGGGGTCCCAACGCGCTTAATTTTTATAACATCCTGTCAAAACGTTTGGTCGACATAACCGGTGATTATAAAGCTGTCTATTACCTCGGTCAATAGATTAGTGTTGCCATACAACGAGTTAATGCATCCAGCATGCTTGGGACTCTGTATAAGGGACCTAAGCTTTATTTTCTACTAGCTGGTGCCCGCCACTTCGTCCGCGTTGAACGATGAAAGGTGCCCTATGTCCTTTCTGGTGTCCCAGACAACGTGTATGCAAAATTTCATGGTGATCGGTTTAGTAGTCACAAACATTCGTACATCCAAATATACTTTCGTATTTATAATATTAGTACGTATAATATGTAAATATAACTTAGAATTAAATGAAATATTATTTAGATTATGTATATAGTAATCAATTTTTTGAACTATTTATTTTTGAACTATTTACTTTCTGTTATTAATTGTTTTTTTACTTAGTAACATAAGTTAGTACATATACAAATAAGTGAGCAAATACATATCGTAGCAGTTATTATGTATTTTAATGATGTAGCCACGTGACAGTATTTTTTTTCTTTGTTAAAATACTACTTAGATATTTCTTTAAGTGCCAGATAATGCTTAAAAAATTTGTTCATCCAATTGCAAGTTCACCCTATGGATTGGGTTTTGTAGTTAATAACACTTTATTAAATGAAACATTACATGTGAGCTCGCCCTTACATATATTGGATTATCTTTTACAATCGTCTGTCAGCAACGAATAGGTAGTATTTCGCTGTCTGTCAGAGATAAGATGACGATTTATGTATTTACAACCGTGGTACTCTTATCAGATCACTCAGTGTGCACAATGAGTGATATCTGTACTCCCACGCCCACAATTCTCTTGTATCACAATCGGAAGATATTTTTTTTTAATTATGCTGTCATAATATAAATTTAAAAAAAGTACCTACTCTTTCACCATGTATCAAGTGGGCTAACCGCCATTTAAAGTCACCGGTAACCGGCTGCCTTATTATCTAACAGCAGACGACTTGCGATCAACTTGCGATAGGCGAAAACTTTCTATCAATTTGTGTAATATCACACTAAATAGTGTTTATGGTATCACGTAACTCATAATAAATTTGTGGTTTGCGATAAGGCCTCTTAATAAGGCATCCGCTGCCTTATTATCTAACGTTAGACGACAGCAGACGACTTGCGATCGCGTGTGCTGCCATACAAAAATGATGCACATTAATTTTAGTTATTGTCCGTAAGAGGCCTTATCGCAAATCACACCTTTGTTATGAGTTATGTGATACCAAAAACACGATTTAGTGTGATATTGCACAAATTGATAGAAAGTTTTCACCTGTCGCAAGTTGGTCGCAAGTCGTCTGCTGTTAGATAAGGCACTCGGAATGATGGAGATGATATACATTTGTTTGTACGGTAAAAGTCCCAAACATTAAAAAGAAAATAATAAAAAAAAAATTCGCCTGTCGAAGGATTTAGTAAGCTGAGTGCATAATTTAATAAAACATAAAATTATTTCTAAAAGTAACTAATCAACACTTCACTTGTAGTTGGTGAAAGAGGCCCTCAGTTGAAGAGGGGGAAAAAAAAGGTTTATTTTATTATCAAAACAAACTAGATTCAAAGATTTATATTAAAATTACATACTTATAAACCTTTATCGCTTATCGCTGTTTTCACTATTGAAAACTCCATCTCTAAATATTTTTTTTACAATGTTAAGGTGGTCAGACAGTGTTACGCCACAACAAACAACTCCACTGTGTTGAAAATGCCGACCATTTTGTAGGATTAAGGATTATGAAGGTATAGGGAAAGCCTCAATCACCAAAACACAACAGCACACATGCTATTATTTAAGAGGATGGTTACTGCCGCCAAACGGGCTGCCCAAATGCCAGGTCCAGACGATAGCTAACTATAAAAGTTCATTCGTAACGGAAAAACAGACAGCGAGTTAATTTTTTAATGTGTATAGATTATCATAATGTTTATCTATGAAACATAAAAGTTTATTACTAATATTTTTATTTAGCGGCTTTATCACTTACCATCACATAACGGCCACACACCGTTCACGCCTCCACTTTGTGTTGATAATAAACATCGCTTTATCTTATTATTGCATTTAATTAATATCGACGTCAATTGATTACCATCGTATGGTTTCGCAATCATATTATGAAGATTTCGTCACAATTTTAATACTTCAAGAAGAAAGTCACAGTGATAATTTTTTTTTCATAGATATATAATTAAGTAAGTATAATATAATATTTAATGTGTATCTTATATTGACGCAGTCTTCTTAGCTATCTATGTCTATACTAATATTATAAAGCGTAAGTATGTTTGGATGTATGGATGTTTGTGACTCTTTCACGCAAAAACTACTGAAACGATTACCATGAAATTTTGTATACACGTTGTCTGGGACACCAGAAAGAACATAGGTTACCTTTCATCGTTCACGAAGTCGCGAGCACCAGCTAGTTTAACATATATTATATAGAATAATTTTTCTGGATCTGTGTAAACTTTGGGTAATTCTATCTAATAATCTCCAGTAAGAAGATGCCTTAGGACATATGGTACCTTGCATCCAGAAAAAAAGGACTACTCCTGAGGGATAAATAAAAAATAAAAAACTAACGCCTGGCCAAAGTGTTATAGCAACACGAGGTCAAGCATTATATTGCTTTTTTTTTAATTTTCAACGCGGACGAAGTCGCGATCACCAGTTAGTATAAAATAATAAATAATGACATCGATTCTTCTTCACTTTTAGAATGTATTCACTTCAATGTACCAAAAACTCAGAACAAGATCAAGTGATACATTTCATATTCCCTACTGTAGAACTAATAAAAATTCCTTCTTTCATCGTTCTAATTATTACTACAATAAGATTCTGATTGGTATTGACATATTTTCCAACAATTTGAATTCTTATAAAAAGAAAATTGGCAAATTACTTTTGAAAAATTAATTTTTATCACTTATAGAATTTTCTCTTCTTTTTCTTTTTTGGTCTTATATTAATTTTTTTTTTAAATTAATAGATAAATGTAAAAATATAATTTTTATGATTTTATAATTAGGCCTATTTGTATATAATATTAATAATATAATAATAATAATAATAAAGCCTTTTTTATTTCCAATCTACCATTACATACATTCTTATCAATTAAATATATCAAATAATAATATGTTAATACAAATATTACAATGATTTAATTTTCTGTATAATAAAATAAAATCACTGTATATAATCTATAATACATATATTTTTAAATTTATGGCTGTATGTAATCTAAATAAATTTAAAAAAAAATATTACAAAATGATTACAAATATTAAAAAAAAAATGATATTTTAATATGCCACTACAATTATGTGGCATATTAAAAATTATTTTCCCCTTTGCTGCATTACTGTGAACAGCGAATACGAAGCTTTAATTATCTGAAAAAGATTATTCTTGTGACAATATGATTTAGAAAATGTAATACCTACATGAACCACAAATAATGATAGTGTTTGTACTTACAGAAGTAAACGCTGAGAGAGAGAGTGTGATCATGCCACCAGCATTCAAACAAGTAGTGCGACATGTGCGCGACATCATCACCAGGATCTGGCGACGACTCTTCAGTGGAAATTTGTACCAAGGGCATTCATATGCTGCTGTAGACACCTCAGCGCTCTGAAATCAATTTGACAACGATAGAGCCACTCCACTCAGTATACACTTTGTACTGTAATATGAGTTGCGACGAGTGGTTTTTTTTTTAAAAAAAAGGACAACTCAATTCTTAAAGAAAAAAATATATATTAAGAAATAAAAATTAATAAAATTCTAAGTACATTTTGATTCATCCTAATATGATACATCATATATACATCAAAATGAATAAACTAACTTAATTGAAACATTATTAACCTCAATAGTCAGTTGGTTTCCTTCGTAACAGTATAAGAAGACCTGGAGCATCATGTCGATTAAGTATGCCACCGTTGATATAATCCAAGTAATATTTCTTTTACGCTGGAAGTACAAAAAAAAAATGTGTATCAATTCAAATGAGTCAGCGAGGTAAACTGAAACCATGAGTTACCAAAATTTGTTGTTAAAAACTAAGACTTAGATTTTTGAATTAAGAAAATGAGTAGGAAAAATGATATGATATTAACCTTTTTGATAATTATTAAAATTTAAGATATTTCTTAGTCTAATATTGTAATTTTTCTTTATTATATTATATTTGATACTGTAGATGTAAACGAATCGTCTGACATGAATTTAAAATAAATCAATAGTTGAGACATTTCTGTTTATTATATGTATATACAAGGTTCTTATAGCACAATTTATTCGTTATGTCCCACACTGTCAAGTACGGTAATAAAAATAATTGCGATTTTTATACAGAAATTTGACGAGGCTTCGATTTCTGATTGCTCATTAAAAATGCATTAAACATTTTGCATTAAAATTAAAATGCATCTTTGTATTAAAAATTTTGCACTCATGGTTTCAGATTTGTCCTCACTGATTATCTCCTCACTCGACCCATTTGGTCACTGTATACATATAAGAATAAGAGTATTTCAAGTTTGAATTTGAATTCTAATATTAAAACACTATAATTTACTTATATAAACGAAATAATTCATGTTGGTAATTATACTTACAAAAGCCAGCTCGTACGCAGTAAAACATATAATTATCATGGAAATAGTGAATTGTCCCAGAATAGGAATGGAAAAGCAGGTTTGCAGTTCTTCACATGTATTTAAGACTGCCTGGTGTTTCACTATGCAACTCCGTAGACGCTTCTGTACTGTTAGTACTTGCTCATTAGTAAGTTGCTGAAAAAGATACTCACAAATTATTATCTCAGGTATAGGACATAGACCAAATTTGTCAGAAGCACTATTTTTAAATATTTATTGCCTGTTATAACACATAACATCATACAATATTTAAAAAAGTTCTTCAAGAAGAGAAAAATCAATATCATTCGATTCAAATTAAGAAATAAAAATATTGCCAGCCAGTCTTATGTTTTAACAGTTGTGGTTTCAGTTCATAGACACAGTCTACAGTAAAAGGGGATGAAAATGCCATTTTGCCTGCCAAACTTGTAGGAATGACAGCCCACTTGATGGTAGGTGGCTAGTTTCGATTCAAAACACAAGAAATGCTAATGCACAGTCGACGCTGATAAAATAAAGGCTCAAGTTAAGGATAATCTTTTCAAAGTTCGAGTGAATAGGCATCTTCTGGGTGAGCTCGCTCCATCTTAGGCCTCATCCTTGCTACACAGTTGGTTGTTGGTCAAGTTGCACTTGACCTACAATCAACTGTGTTTCCTATCTTTTATAAAATAAATAAATAAATAAGAGAGTGGATTTTTCTTACGTCTTTAACCTGAAGATCTTCGCATATGTTCCTGAGTGATAATCCAATGAGCCTTAACCGGCAACAGCACTGAGCTACAAGGGACACTACAAGTGTATCCACGCTTACATTGAGGAATGCTGTCACAATTAGCACCACGCTCTGAAAAGAAAGAATGTCGTCACCATTTGATAATAGCTGTTGATAACTGTTGGTTATAACGTCGTAGAATCAACAGCATTTATAAAAATAATTAAATTAATGACATAAACTTACAGCTAATTAGAAATTCTCAATTCGCCCGTCTGGCGGTCTTAATTAACTTCCCATAAAAAATTCCCTATATAAAATATTTTCTTTATAAAATATTTCTTATGTATATAATATATAAATGCATCCACAACATCCACAACTAACACATTATAAATGCGAAAGTGAATTTGTTTTGATATAAATTACTTACCTGATGTATGTATGTCAACTCGTGCGCAGGAGATTTTGATGTATCATAAGGGTACCTAGAAAAAATATTATGAAAGATTTATTTATTGGTTAGTAATTCAATATTGTCAATTCCATAATATGTTTGGTCATATTGTAGTATTAATAAGGTTGTTTATAGTTAATTTTTTTTTATGTATATTTTCTGTTTGTGTGTGTTACGTTACTAGTTATATACAATGCTTACCAAGCTCTCAGAGGCAATCCGTTGTCGGGGCTTGCAGTAGCTGCCCATCCGAGAACGGTGATGCCAGTCAACAGAATGTATGCGAATAGAAGTGTACTAGTTTCTCGATTACAGCTACAGATAAAAAGAATTTTTTGATTAATGTATCTTTGTTCGTTCCTAAACTTTTTTTAAAATTATTATTTAAGATGGGTTTGCTCTAGGCCAGCATATAGCCGTGTAGCGAAGATGAAGGCCTATGATGGAGCGAGCTCACCAAGAATATATTCACTCAAACTTTGAAAATATTTGGGTTAAATGAGCTCGGAAATAGAGACGCCATATAATTATAATTCAATGACAGACAGCATATGTTTAATTGAGTCATTAAAATATACCAGAGGCTGGCATAAGCAGCCTACGGCGTAGCTTATGATGACAGGCGACAAGTGGCTACTGTCATACTAATACAAGTATTGGGCTCATGCGTCTCTCAGCACCATCGAAATAATATATTTTTGCAATTCAGCACTCACTTAATGATCGCGTTGTTAATTTTAATGTTCAGCACTCACTTAATGATCGCGTTGTTAATTTTAATGTTCGTTTTCTGTAAGAGGTTGGTTACTAGCGTAAGACGGACTGAGTTTTTCAATGTAATTGTGAATAGGTGTTCTACAGTATATCACAGTCGCCTAATGACACAAGCAATAGAAGGGTGGGCTTCAGGCCCTGCGGGAATTTGTTTACGGCACTCTTGAAGAAGCCCATACTGTAGCTAGATGGAAGCAGTTCAGAAGGAAAATTGTTCCAAAGATCGCGCGTCCGCGTGATACAATCTCGACTCATCTGTACTAGCGCAGTGCCACCTTATCCAAATTAATATGGATGAACTCAGCATTTATGGCGCTACGTACGATGATAAAAACTTGGGGTACACTTCAATTGAATACTCCACCTTTGAACAATAGACTTTTCTTGCTCGGTGTCAGCTTCCTTCAAGGCGTTGTCACACTCGTCAACTATGAGTCGAATCATTCTCTTCTTCAATATGACATTCAGTGTCTTAGCGCTCAAAGCGAAGTTGGTGAGGAGCAGAAAAGCATTGCCTGTCATTAGAGCCACATTTCCCCAGATGTCAATCATATCCGCTACCTGGATAACATGGTAGATTCCTGGCACAAATATAAAGTTTAAATTTTATTTAATTAATTGTTTACTACATTGAGAGGAAAGCAATAAATCGATCTTATGTCGTGATATAAAAGAATGATGAAAATTAATATTTAAACAAGAAAATATAAGAGAAGTTTGGTTTCTGATAAACCTTATCATCGATAAGTCAATGGTTATCTATAAAATTATCGATGCCCTTACTCAAAAATCGAAATTATTAATTTGGCTTCTGACCGGTCCTTTTTGGAAATTTATGGGCCTATGTCTCGGAGGAAGTGATGATATTTTAATAATTAATATTAAATTACCCAAAATTAATGTGTACGAAAAATAAGTATAAAATTCAAATACAATCTTTGTTATTCCTTCCAAATTTTTGGGTTCCCAATATCCAACTGCGGCAAGCAGGGATAGTGACAAGCGTAGGGACAAATTAGAATTTTTTACAAGAAATAACATTATTTTTAAAAAAAATCCTCTATAGTTTCTTAGAAGTGATAATAAAAAGGAAACGTTAAATGTTGGGGTGTACATGAGTTTTAATAGAACAAAATTCAGGAGTATTGAACCTTTTGATTTATATGTATGTAGGTATATATGAGTTCGTAGCTGGTTACAAAACTTAGTTACGTAAGCGGACGAAAGGAAAATAATATATGTGTTTACTTTTATAATTAATTAATTACCTTTTTGAAAGGTTAATATGTTCTTCATCACAGATAAATAAGTTGTAGCACCAGCACCCTCTCTTTGTCTTTGACTTAACTGATAGGTACTCCAATTATTTTCAATAAAACATTTCTTTATATATAGACTTTTTCATACTGAGACCTTTTTTCCAGTAGAATGAAAAAATACTAAAGATGAAAAAAGCAAATTGAAGAAAAGGCATGTTAAAAATTTTAATAGCGCCCTCTGGTAATGCGTATGTATTTGATTGATATCAACTCTGTAGTTAGCCTGTCTGCCGGTATAAACCATAAAAAGCAATAAAACAATAATACATTGCTTTTTATTAATAAGATAAACAATAAAATAATAACTTCTGATAAGTTTCTTTTAGTCCATAATTTTCGATATACTAAACTTTATTTCTTTAAAAGGAAATACATTTTAGAAAATGTTTTCAAACACTGATTGGCATCTATATTGATTAAGTTAGATTTTTTAATAATGTGCTAGTCAAATCGTTTTGATAAACCTTGTAATAGTTAAGACATTATCAACTCAATAATTGTCACTGTATCGAGTAATTAGCTTAAATTATGAACAATATATTTCGTAAGCGAAACATTTGTTTTATGTAAATACAATGGCAATTATTTTAATTACTTTATTATATCACGATGACAGCTGTTGGTTTTAAGTAAATTGTATTTATATTTTGGATGAGCGTTTGGACGCTCAGATTCCTGGCAGGGCCAATTTTAGAAATGTACCTTTCAAAGTTTGCTCTAGTCTTGATCTGGCAAGTAGTGGCAGCCCATCTGGCTACAGTCACCACTGTCTTACAGAAGACATAAGTGAGTAATTTCCCTATTCCTTCCTTTATTGTTAATTCTCCTGTTTTCTTGTTTTATAGACGACATAAGTCATCAAGCATTAAGTGGACCGTCAGCCAGACGACCTTTACATTTGCAAAAATTTATTAATTTAACTAATACAAAATGTACATTTCCTTATTATTATCATACATTTCATTACCTCGAAGTTACATATGAAAGAGTGTTTTTACTTTGGAGAATAATATATCACGCTACTATTTTAAGAAGTCATTACTTTGAAGCGTGTTCGTTGACATCTAATGCACATTTTATTCAGCCGTATTCAACCATTCGTTCATTCATACAGAAACACTTGGTTACGAAACCACTGATGATGTAGCTTTGGTGAACAACAAAAAAACCGCCTTTAGTTTAAACAACTGTTAGAAATTAAAGTACTGGTTACTTATGTACGATTACTAATGTTGGTGAACTCTAGCCTTAACCATGTAAGTAACCAACAATCACAATGTATCACTTAAAATCATTTTTTTTAAATACTTAACCAAAAATAATTTATACGAGAGGTTAACACGAGTAAGAATAACTTCTACAGTATTAAGGATATAAAAAATAATCAATGTTATATTTTCAAATGAAATTTATTTCTTTTTTGAATGCTATTTTGAGTGTTCCTAATAAAACATGTGTACTTTATTATAATAAAATACCATATTTTATGAAATGATATTTTATTATTACTATTAGATAAATTAAATTTATTATAATTTAAATAGTGTCAATTGTTATTTTCATTGACCTGTTGCAGTACAGTGAAGAATGAATATGACGCTTTCATTATCTGTAAAATAAAAAAAAAAACAATATTGTATTTTTAATATAAAAAAAGCTCGCTCACAGCGTAGCTTATTAAAATTTTTCTTTAAATAAAGTAATAACACAGCACTTAAAATTTAGCTAGTATTATATACAAGTATAATACGTAAGTAGATTTATTATGAATCTTATTACCAATAACGGACTTCACTCTTATTTATTTAAATGTTTAGGTAATAAATAAATATTCTAGAATATTATTTAGTCATAAACCTCGGCCAGTCTTTTTGATTGTATTATCAGGAAAACCGTGAAATAATAGCACGTGTAAAGCCCAATTCCCTATCCATTCATTATCCTTTATTTTTTTCAGTTCGGAAACGTCAAATGGTACTTTTAAGTCAAATGGTACTTTTAAGTCAAACGGTACTTTAGTCAAACGGTACTTTAGTCAAACGGTACTTTAGTCAGACGGTACTTTTGAGACACACGGTTCTTTTAAGTGAAGGTATTTTTATATCAAATGGTACTTTAAAGTCAAATGATACTTTTAAGTCAAACGGTACTTTAAAGTCAAATGATACTTTTAAGTCAAATGGTACTTTTAAGTCAAACGGTACTTTAAAGTCAAACGGTACTTTAAGTCAAATAGTACTTTAAATCAAACGGTATTTCTAAGTCAAAAGGTACTTTTAAAGTCAAACGGTACTTTTAAGTCAAACGGTACTTTTAAGTCAAACGATACTTTAGTCAAAAGGTACTTTAAAGTCAAACGGTACTTTAGTCAAATGGTACTTTTATGCCAAACGGTATTTCTAAGTCAAAAGGTACTTTTAAAGTCAAACGGTACTTTTAAGTCAAACGGTACTTTTAAGTCAAACGATACTTTAGTCAAAAGGTACTTTAAAGTCAAACGGTACTTTAGTCAAATGATACTTTTATGCCAAACGGTACTTTTAAAGTCAAACGGTACTTTTAAGTCAAATAGTACTTTAAATCAAACGGTATTTCTAAGTCAAAAGGTACTTTTATGCCAAACGGTACTTTTAAAGTCAAATGGTACTTTTAAAGTCAAATGGTACTTTAAAGTTAAATGGTACTTTAAAGTCAAATAGTACTTTAGTCGCCACTTACCGCCATAAATGAAGTCAGCGATAGAGTAGTGAAGCCTCCTGCAGTGAGTCGAGCGACATGGTGACATCGCGTCATCAAAATAAGAATCGATCTTTTAACCGGCACTGGGAACGTATACCATTGGGTCTGGTACACTGCGTTTGCTACCTTAGTACTCTGTGAAAGAAACCCATAAGTCATAAAAAAAACCCCATAACTTATGCGTTATGATTCATACACATTTGTTGTTTATTATGGATATATGTAATGGGTAATCTCTGAGACTTTTTCAGGCGAACATTGTAATAATAAAGTGATACTCGTAAAGTAAGCATTGTGGGTTTATACTTTACCTCTTCAGTCAACTTGTCCCCTTGGTAACAATAGAGAAATACTTGGAACATCATGTTAAATAGATATGTTCCCATTGACAGCAAACGAACATGATTTCCAGTTTGCTAAAAATAATAATATTAGAATATTACTCGTATTGTTGAACTAATCCTTAAAAGGTGAGTGCAATGACTGTTTAAATAAATAAATAAATTTTCATTTGCATAATCACTTGTCTAAAGAATCTTATTTCATATACAGCAGTTACAGTACAAAGTTATTCTTTATGTAACGGTTCGCAGACAGGCTGACATACTACTGTTGTATTAATACAAGCAACTCCTTAGGTGCTGCAATGCACTGCCGACCTTAATACGATCAAGGATAAGGGATTAGGAAAGTATAGAGAAATGGGCTCTGGCCTAAGAACACAAACAACACCAGGATATGCTGCTGACCTTGCAGGAATTTGTTAATGGCTCGCTTAAAGAAGCTCATAATCCACTTCAGGGAATCAGAAGGGAGATTGTTTTAAAGTTCGCGCGTCCGCGAAACTTATCCGGACTGTGCGCAACGAAATCATATCCAGATTGTGCTGAATTTAATCCGCATCTAAAGCCGCGTATCCACTAGAGGCAGCCTCGGGCCGAGCGGCTGCCTCGCTTCGAGGCCGCGCAAGTGGATACGCTGCCTCAACCTGAGGCGCGCCGCGACACGAGGCAAATTCGGCGCAGCAAGCAGAGCCATATTTTGTCGGTTTTTTTGCCGTGCTCAAAGGGGCCTCAGTCTGAGCCGTGCATTTGATGGAGATGGGCGTGTTGCCTCGGGTCGCAGTGGACAACGAATCAACAAAATTAATAAAATTATGAGTGTCACCATGTTCTCTGAGATCCGTTAAATAAAAAGTATTAATTCCACACATTCCACACAGCACTATTTAGTTCCACAGTAAGCAACTAATGCTTGTATTATGGATACCAGAAAATTGATATAATACATAGATTATTTTTTGTAAATACATACACATTATAAAATACAAAATCCATGACTCAGGTGCAAAGGTCAAATATTAACACATAAACATTTGCCCCTAGCGGGATTCGAACCCGCGACCGTTTGGTTAACATCTAGGGTTACTAGCCACTATATCAAAGCTGAGGCGTGATCCGCAACGTCCCTCGGGCCTATGCCTCAGGCCGAGCAGCCTCTACTTGAGCTGCTCAAATGGATACGCGGCTTAAAATGCGTTGCAAAAATACTTACTGAAGTTAGTTGAAAAGCGGTAACACAAATAATGACCAAGGAAACAGTAAACTGAGCGAAGACCGGAGCTGAGAAGCAGGTCTGCAGATGCACACCGGCTTCTAAGGCTGACTGATGCCGTTCAATGCAACGGCGAAGACGAACCTTGATTATTTGTTCTTCATCTGGACTTAACAGTGACTGTAAAATAAAAACAAATCTTTACTATTCATATATTTTTTGTCGAGCATCGAATTTTTATTTTTAAATGGTTTCGATACTTTTTTTGTGAATGAAAGGTAACCCTATGTCCTTTTCTGTATTCCCTACGTGCATTCAAATTTTCCTGATGATCTGTGGCGTAACAAACAAACTCACTTTGCATTTATAATGTTAGTTAACATTGTTAATTTGAAAACCGAGACAATTTCAATAAAATTTTAATGAGCTGAATATTCCAAATATACTTAATAAAAAAATTTTTTTTTTATTTCCCGTCATCTATCGACTGAGTATAACACTTGTACATTTGGCGTCTGATAACAGACGCCAAATGTACAATGGGTAACGACGTTGAACGACAACGTTACATTCGTTGCTGCAATAAGTGTTATACTCAGTCGATAGATGGCTGGAAATAAAAAATTTTAACTGGCTGGAAATAAATAAGTTTCACTTAAACATGCATGTGTCTGTCTGTGGCATTGTAGCTCTAAAACGGATGGACCGATTTTGATACAGTTGTTTTTGTTTGAAATCTGACATGATTGAGATAGTTTTTATTTATAACTTATGAAGAACTATTTAGGAGTTTGAAGATTATGAGGTCATACCCTAATTGTTTGTGAAAATGTTTTTTAAAAAAGTAAGTTGAAAAAAGTTTTAGTTGACTATCGGATCTCGCTAACTTGTCACAGGTTCGATTGATTTGAAATTTCGGTGGTATTTCCACCGAAATAACATTACACCGTGTTTAGTTATAACTATTATCAAAAGGGACGGGCTTAAGTATTTCTCGAGTACGTTAGTACATTATACCTCTATGTTGTAGACTTACTTTATTTTGGATCTTCAAATCCTGGCTAAGAGTACGGAGTGAGAGTCCGAGCAGCGTCAACTGGCATCGGCATTGCGCTATCAATGTGGTCACTAAAGTATCTTTGCTGACATTCAAGTAAGCAGCTATAAACAACGCTCCTATTTGATGAAAATAACTTATCTCGTATGCAGGTGACTTTGTTGTGTCATAAGGATACCTGAAAATGGGATTGTAATAGTAAAATCATAAGACATTCATACTAATTCATAGTAAACCGGAACCGTTCCACTTGCGGAACACTTGCGGGTTTCATCCCTTCGTGGTTGATGTTCCTCGGTCACGCACAAAGCGTTACAGTTCCACATTCCTTGTACGAACCGCTAGCGAGTGGAACTCACTGCCTGCGTCTGTGTTCCCTCTAAATTACAACATCGGGCTCTTCAAATCTAGGGTAAATGTGCACTTACTAAGGTAAGCGTGGTCCACCTTCGGCCGCATCTGCACCTTACATCAACTGAGATCGCGGCCAAGCGCGACTCACTTGACTCAATTTAAAAAAAAATTCAAAATTCAAAATTACATACAGAAGCGATGCCAGGAATATGCAGCACATTCTGACAATTTATAAAAAGAGTAATCCCCTTTGATGAGGGAAAATATCGCCCTTATAATATGGTAGTTGTTAGACCTTAAATAATTTAAGTTAAATTAAATATGTTAAATCCTATTGACGTTCCATTATTAGTCAACTGTAGTATTAATTTTATTTTTTTGCAGCGCTCAATCTCACTTCCAAGTGACTGGATTTACTTAATGATTATCATATTATTTTTTTTAAAATCTATATTTAAGGCTTTTCCCTTATGGACATGTCGCCTCGTTGGGCAAGGTCTTATATACATAGATAAATTACTATACTAGATACTACTATACTAAACTATTACTAAACACTAATGATTATCATTTATATAGAATAATAATAATAATATTTATTTATTCACAAAACTATAAACATATAGGGGTTATAAACATAATTCGATCTTATAAACATACAATATGTTGAGTACCAGCCGAGCCTGTATCTTAGACGCTGGATTCTTCCAAGGTCATTAATATTATTTTATGTTTACTTTAGTACACACCAATTAGCTTACAAATTAAAAATAAAAATAAAAATTTTGATTTTGATTTTGAGGGTAACTATAAAAATATATAAACAAAATATATTTATAAAAGAAAGAATTACCCTCCAGATATTACAATTACAATATAGTTAAGTTACACTATTGAAATTGTAGACTTGGGACAAAAAGAATAATGAATAAAAATAAAAATACCAACACAACTATGTTTGTTTTATATTGATTGTAAGATCGTACTTACCAAGCCCTCAATGGAAGTTGATTACTCTCGGCACTACTGGCCCAGCCAACGACTGTCACTGTAGTCAAACAAATGTAAAATATTTGTTGACACTTCGTCTCTAGATCACATCTGAATAAATAAAAAGTTTATTAAATAAATACTGTGGCCTGGTGCTAAAAGGGGCCAATATCTATATTCCTATCTTTCGGTAATAAGCATTAGAACAATGAACAAGAATTGATAGTTATAATTTACATGTTATATTCTAGTATTACTAAAATATCATTTTGTTATTGTTAGGACAAGTAAATATCATTCTTTTTCAACAACTTTGCTGTTAAATCCCATTTTTCACAAAAAAGGACTTTGGCCCTTTTAGCACCAGGCCACAGAATACATTTTCGACACAATAATAAAATATATATATTTTTTTTTTATTTATTTAGATTTAGATTATATACAAATAGGCCTAAAGAATCATAATCATAATCATAATCAAAATATCAAATAATAATTAATATCAAACCAAATATTGCTGCTTAAATTCAAAAGTACCACAAATAAAAAAAATATATAATATGTTTTTATTGTAAAAATACAATCACAATCCTGCATATTGTATAGAAAAAAGTCTTATGGTTGTTTTATTCCATATTTAGTATATTTTGATATATTTTTAATTATATTCAAAAGTAACTTATATATATGCTTATTTCTCCTCTAGTAATTAAGTTTATTATAAAAGTACTTAAAACATTTAATGCTACTTAAAAATACGCTTCTAACGATGTTATAATATGCATTTATTTAATATATATCTAATAAGAAAATAATAGACAAAAAATTATTTAATTTTTTTCGATTAGCTCTATGGAAAAAAATTAGCTCTCCTGTAAAAAAGTGTAATTTTCATTTGTGGTACTTTTGAATTTAAACAGCAATATGCTTTCCACTGCATCCATATCTATAAAGTCCTTTTTTCTCATTTGTCCGTTTGCTCAGCTAACTTTTCTAAGCCACCCAACTGAAACCAGTGTGAAGCCTGGTGGCGCTAATAGTTGTAACGTAGCGTTACTTATTTTATTTATTTTATTAGTTATATTACCTTATTTGTTTATTTATTTATTTAAGTATTTAAAACCTTATTATTTTTTTAAAATATATAGAATTGCATTTGACGTTCAATATTCGAAATTTTCAGTTCAGTAGAGCGTTTTTTTGTTTCTCTGTTGCTCGCAGAGAGCGGTTCAGTTTTTGTGCTGATAATAGCCTGTATTTGCCAGTTCATTTTCTTTTAAAATTTTATTATTCAGTTTAAAATATTTATGTAAAAAAAACCCCGGTTTATAAATGGGTACGTTTTTCATCTTATTTCTGATGATAGATTGTTGATTAATGTTTTTTTATTATAATTTGTGTTTTAGTTCATTTTAAATTTATTGTTAATTTACTCATTTAGTTCTATTATCTTTTGCAGTTTTTTTTTTTTAATCCTTATGCAATTGTATTTTTTAATTTTTCTCTTGTTTATTTTTTGCCTGACCATTTATTGAATAAATTATTAACATTTAGGGATCTTATATCTAAATTTTAGATTCCCACGGTCAGGCACACATATTTTTTCTTTTAGATTTGTGTTTAATTATTTCTTTTTCATTTCAGGGTTTTTTGTTATGGTTTTTTGTTTTGTTTTTTTGTCATTCCTGGATTTAATTAGAGATATATAAATATTATATAATGAATCCTGGGTTTTATCCGCATTTTACATTCTGATGAGCCTTCTTCATTTTTCTTTGGTGACACTGATGAGCAGCGTGTTTTTATTTTGCCGAGAAGGAAAACTATATTATTACATCCAGCCATTTATTCACATCCAGCTAAGTTTTTAATTTTTATTAGCCGGATTTACTGAATCAAATTTTAAATTTCATATATATATATACATAATAACGTACGGGCTTAAGGACCACCCCCTGTGTTTCTTTTTATTTTTTGTTTAAATATATTTTAAGTGCTAACATATGATTTTTTTCATTTTTTAGTTAGCTGGCGCCCAATTTTTTAGTTTTTTTATTTTATTTTATTTTAATTTAATAGCCGATAACGTTATCTTATTTCAATTATTTTCAACGTTTCATAGTTAATACGAAATTTTTAAAAAAAGTCACTCCAGCTTATTTTAGTTTCTCCGTTAACATCTTCTTAACCATCCAATTGATTTTGATGTGACTTTCACTAATAGGCAGAGCGATAAACGACTAAAGTTTGTGTTTATAATTAGCAGAAAAAAAAGCCATTTGAGGGTCGCTACTAAAGTATAAAAATAAAAATAAATAAATAAAATAAATATCTTCACACATTCCACACAGCACCATCTAGTTCCACATATTAATTGCTTAGTGTGGAACTAGTTCCACATTAATTGCTTTAGTGTGGAACTAGTTCCACAGTAAGCAACTAATGCTTGTATTATGGATACCAGACAGTTGATATACTGCATAGATTAGTTTTTTTTTTTTGTAAATACATACATATTATAAATAGAAAACATCCATGACTCAGGTACAAAGGTGAAATGTTAACACATAAACATTTGCCCCCTAGCGGGATTTTTCATAGTATGAAACTAAATATTTACTCCCTAACAATCTTCTTCGCCTCTTGATTTTCTTCTGCCCTCAATGCCTCATCTGCATGATCAATTATTGTCTCGATCGTCTTCCTTCTGAAGAATATTGTTAATATCTTTGCGGCTTGTGCTAAATTTGTGAAGAGAACAAAAGCTGTTCCTGTCATTAGTGGAATATCTCCCCAAATCATGAACAGGTCCACTGTTTGTACAACGAGGAAAGTGCCTGAAAAAAATACCTGAGGATTACTCGGAATTGAAGAACATTTCTAAATCCACATGTCAATATTATAAGGAGGTAACATGATTTTTATTTTATTTAAATAATAATAATAATAATCATAATCATTTATTTCAGATATAGTATCCATAATATTATCTATTAACAAAATAATAATATAATATTTACAAGCGAAACAAAGGTATTTAAAATGTACAGGTGCTGCAAAAATCACTTAGTAATTTTGCTGTATGTCATGTTTAGTCGCATCCAAATTTTTGTATGGGACAGTCTACCTTATCTATAATTGTTTTCAGAATGCTATTGGTACTGCCACGTATCTTGTGCCATAGGGACGCCACCCTCTTTCGTCTTATAGCATAAAAATTAAATGTAATTAAAAATTTTTTTTTTATTTTTTATTATCTTTTTGTATTTTAGGGCTTTCACCTTTTGGAAACTGTTTAACCGATTTTAAAATAGTAAGTACATATATTTCACTAATTTGTTAGTTATAGTTGTTTATACTTGATCAAAAATCGTTTTCAGTTTAAAATTTAAAAAATTGTATATGAAGTTAAAAACTTAAAAACCCTCTGATTGTTTTGTTTATTATGACCAAATTCTTAAGTAGGTATAAGAGTTATAAAAAAATATGAATTACTAAAACAAAAATACACCAAAGTCAAAAGATATTTAAACGAATTCACGTAAATACCCATAACTATATTTTACAATTAAGGCTACATTTTATATTTTATTTTACAAATAAAATCATCTAATTGCTACAAAATTTACCTGCATTTTTAGCAACAATTTTTTGACAATTTTTAACGTCTTTTGTAGTGAATCACAAATATTAAATATTTAAATCTGTTTTACCTAAAGGTATCTAATTTTATCTAATATTATGATGAGATAAAAATTCTATGTATATTTATATGGGAGATCCATAGATCCAATACGTTATTGACATAACAGGCAGTACTGAGAGCCGACGGCGACTGTTGTTGTCGTTGTTGATTGTTGATTGTTAATAATAGTATTTATACATACCCAAAAAAAACATGAACGTGAGACAAAAGTACAATTTGTATAATATATATTTGTGACCACTCAAGTAACGTGGAGGCCAAAATCCAACTAGTTTCAACACAGTTAAAGATATACACAGAGATTGGTTCGCATTTTGTACAAATACAGCCATCATATTTTTGTTCTGAAAATTAAATAAGCTTTAAAAAATTGCTAAAATTATTCTATCCACAAAAGTATTTATGGATTTCACAAGAATGTTTTCTACACCTCAAGGAATATTTTCAAATTAAAAATGTCAAGGCATTTTAACAATCATTATTCGTATAGGTTATTTACAATTAGTTTTCTACGAAATAAATATCAATTGTTACTTATAGACTCAATGTGTACAGAAAAAAATCCCTGTAAATCCATAAATCCACAACTAGACTCTAGGACTAGGACTAGGACACAACTAGGACATTGCAGTTTGATATAAGTATACCTTCCTTTATTTATAAGAATAAACAAGAATTCACACTCAGTAATATAAACACGCGTTGAGGGTTGAGAGAATAATTCTAGAACTTAAGGTTTCAATCAAGAACTTAAGGCAAATTTAAATGGTATTAATCTAAACTTAATAAACAACAATTAACTTTTATGTGTAGAATTGAATTGCTTGACGAAGGAAAATGTTGTCTATAGAAAACTAATAAAAGCTCTTAGGTAATTTAAATGCAGTCATCAATAGAATTAAAGTTTAAATCATAACTCTAAGGCCTGCAATTACACCATGTGTTGTTGGGGACATTATCGACTTTCAAACAATATTTTCCTCTTCAGATGAAAATATTGTTCGAATAGAAGTTAAAAAAATATAATTTACTACAGGAATAAAATTGCTAAAATTAAAAAAAAAAAACCCACATTTTCGAACAGCATGTATGTAAATCGTCTTGGCATATAAAACTATCATTTGTATAAATAAATATATTGTTTTAATAAAAAAATAATCAAATAAAAATGTTTATCAATATTTACAGTTAGTAAAATCGTTTTTACAATAACCATGATTGAAGAGGTTTTTTAAGAGGAAGCCTGTGCCAGGAGCTTTCGCTCTTCCATAAAAGCCAGTAATCATTTTTTTTTTTTAAACAAGAAAAAAAAATTAAGATTTTCTTTAAGAAGATAGATTTATATAAATATATTATCTAAAAATATGTGAGTGATTCTATTACATGTTGTATTAGGCCTATTAATATTACAGATATAAATAGTCAACTCGGCAATTTTCGGCCTTTCCGAAAATTGTTTGGCCGATCATCACTTGCCAACCAACGTTTCGCCTTTTTTTCAATTTGACAACTAACGATTATCAAATTTTTGTATGACAACGTATCATTTGGTAGAATTATTGTTAAGCTGATTATTATAATGACACAAAACGTTTTGGGGGAATTATTATCTGTCAAATCTTTCACTAAGCCAAACAACTATTAGACGAATAACGTTTCGTCACAGTTCCCTTTTCGTACATTGATATACTTAATGATAAAAAATAAACTAATTTTTATATGCATTTTTTATTTAAGAATCTCAAAAATTACCTTAATCCTTTAAATTGGCAGCAATGCACATTAATAATTTTCCCTCTGAATATGTAGATTTGTGTTGAAGAATTATGTTGATTCTTTCTTCTTTGTCCAAGTATTTTTTTTTTCTTTGGTTCTGGTGGGTCACCGGTTAATATATTTTCGGTGTTACAAGACTTATTTGTACTGAAAACAAATAGGTTAGATTCCGGAATGTTTATTACTTAATACAACATTTGGTAAACAATACACAATTAAATTAATATTATGCTAACTAAAACATTCGCTACTTGAAAGTTGGCATTTTGAAAAGTGTCATTATAAAAAGCAAACCAAACATACAGTTGGCAACTGTGAGGTTGGGAAATAAAACAAAATTTTAAAAAAGGTTGGCAAATGATTATTCCGCGTAATACAATTCTTCGAAACGTTAGTTGGCAAGTGATAATTGGCAGAACAATTTTCAGCGAAAAGTCAAAGAACCAATTTAAAATAATATAACTAACGTTATAATTGCATATTCACGAAGATATCTTAAAAATATGTTAAATAATTGAAACAAATTTTAAATACATTAAGAAAATAAACAATAGTGTTGATGTCGTGTGTTTTAAGTTTTAAGGTCACACTGTGCACCAATTAAAACCATTTAGGTGATTAAAATAATGACAGCTTTGCTGCCGTGAAAACATAATTGACTACATTACAGAGTCAGCGCCTGTCATTTCAATATACGAAAGAGATTTAACTTTAATGTCCGCATAGGGTTGAAATAGCCCGCATATGTAGCAGGATATCACGACACATTTTCGGGTTATCTTTTCTAATTGAAAAATCCCTTCAACATCAAATATAGTGAGTTAAATAGGAACAATATCAAAGCTAGAGTCGTAAATTTTACGTTAGTTAAATATTTCAACAGCCGTTAGTCTAGATTTTTGTAGTATTTTAAATTCCTTTAAAGATGTTCCTTAAAATGTATTAATTAATTTATTTGTTTACATAGAAATAGTATAATTAATTACAATTTAATTTAATAAGAAGGTATATTGAAATTTAACCGATGAAAATTTAGGATGAGGTTTTTCCAACTAAAAAAAAAATACATTGAAATTCCAGACACAAATTAGTCATGCATCCCATTCATTATATACTAAACGCAACAATTAAATAATATAAAAAAAAATCCAAATTTTTAGGTGATTTTCAACAAGTTGTAACTTCGAAGAAAATGTTCGTACAGTGCTCATTAAAAAATAAAATTGTAGCTTCAAGTCTCTAGTTTTTGAATCCGAGCTTCAAATATTTTTCTCTTTAGCGGTTTATGAGTAATCGTCAGAAAACCAACGGGAAAAAAATTGACAAAATTTTTGCACGTTTTCAAATCGGTGTAAAAGCCATAATATTTTTTTTTTATTTGTAATAGCACTATAAATTATTTATCTAAATTATTTGTCAATATATTATAGGGTAATTACATGATTTATTAGTATTTAAAATAATGTATATACCTAGTGAAATAAAGTGTGATCGACTAGGCGAATATGTATGCTGCTATCCGCAGAAATGTTCCATTTCTTTGAGTATTTATCGCTAACAATGAATGATTGCGAGTCAGCGTGGATGCGGTGATTGGTCAAATCTGCGAAGATCACAGGAGGTCACGTGGGCGTGTCTCAAATACGAGGACAACGTTTATTTAACTAAAGCCAAGATATAAGGGTCTATGTACATCGTAATTATAAGGAATTAATTTTAAACATTTATTTCTTATTTCTTTATGTAGAGGTCGTCGTGATGGTAGGTGGCTACCGTTGCCTAAATTAGAGACAAACTTAAAAAATTGATGATTGTGAATTTTGTAGATCATTTGGCTATAGATGTGTAGATTGGCTATAGATACATGTGTAAGTGTATCTCTTCCTATTTTTTTTTTTATTATTTTTTTTATTTAGGAATGTACAATGTGAATTAGGTAAATACATGTAAAAAGTATTAAATGTACAATCAGCACCGTTTTATCCATAAATTAATGTGTACAGAGAAAAATTAACACAACTTAATTAAGAATCCACATCTATTAGGGCCTCTTTCACCGTGTGTCAAGTAGGCTAACCGCCAATTAAAGTCACCAGTAACCGGGAATGAAGGAGATGATATACCTTTGTTTGTACGGTAAAAGTCACAAACATTAAAAAGAAAATAATAAAAAAAAAAATCGCCTATCGAAGGATGCAGTAAACCGAGTGCATAATTTAATAAAACATAAAATTATTTCTAAAAGTAACTAATCAACACTTTACTTGTATATGTGAAATAAAATAGCCAAGACATGTTTATGTTGTTTCCTTTGGTGGGTTTTAAATCTATAAGTTTCTTTACATATTATAATTTGAAGTCGCTTTTTGCGTCTGTCTGGCTGTAGGTATAACTCCTCGTAAACCATGGATCGGATTTCGATGCGGTTTTCACTATCAGTTAGATATTTTTTCACGGAAGGTAAAAATTTACTAGCTGGTGCCCGCGACTTCGTCCGCGTTGAACGATGAAAGGTACCCTATGTCCTTTCTGGTGTCACAGACAACGTGTATGCAAAATTTCATGGTGATCGGTTCAATAGTTTTTGCGTGAATGAGTCACAAACATCCAAACATACTTTCGCATTTATAATATTAGTACGGATATATAGTAACATAGATTAAAACCTAATTAAGTTTCTATGTAAGTAGAAAAAAAAAACCAATACTTTGCAACCGATTTGCGAAAGTTTCTAAATTTCTCAACGGTATTTAATTCTGTTTTCACTTATGGAAATACATGAACTAAGAAGGTTCGTATCTATGAAAAAATGGATCCTAGACGGAAGCGGATTACTATAATAGTTTATAATAAAATTCCCATTTTATTAAAAGTTTAAATTAAAAAAAAAAAAAATACAATGTAAATACACCTTTACTCTGTATTGCGTAAAGCAAGTGGCGAGAAGAGGACTTGTTGCGGATGGGCGTGGCGCGTTTAAGCCACGCCCACTTCACCAGCAGGTGCCCTCGTGGTGTGCACGGCCAGTTCCATCGCAGCCGCGTCACCGACTACACACACCATGGCACACCTCCTCAGATTCGACATGAGACTTCTTTCGCCAGAACGCTGACGGCTACTCCGACCCAAGGTACTGTGCGTCTTCTTTGACTGCTCAACCAAAATATTTACAAACTTAATTAGTCTTGTTATACAACGACGTAAAGCAGCTAGGAACCCCTGTTATTGTATATAACTAGTATTTTTTTTGACGATAAATAAAAATAATTTGAAATATTTACTGAGCAATTTCCTTAAGATATAATGTAAACTGTAATTAATTTTATAATGTAATTAATTTGTCAGGCGTACGAAGTCGTCAGCTTGTAATAATATAAAGGCAATATTATGCTTTTTGAAACTTTATTTAGTAAAGTCGAAGGCATGTCGACGCACAAGTCTAAATAAATTCTAAATAAATAAATAGTCGAGGACATAAATTTTAAATGAAAAAATTAAATAAATTATTAATTATTAATACAGTAACTACTTCTAGTAATGTCATTCTTAAATTGGCAATCTAAATGACAATAGAACGGCGCCTTACATCGTGTAAGAGCTTAGGACTTCGCATGTTCAAGTTTCAAAGACAAAGAGCTCGTCGGCTTACCTGCTTTACATAATTTTTTGAGGACCTTAGTTATTTTAGTTATCATAGTTAGTCCAGCTTAGTTCCTTAAGCATTTCATACACATTATAATAGCTCTTTACACCATACAATTTAAATGAATATATTAGTAGTTATTAAAAAATAAATAAATTCAAGCGGTCTCGCAGAAGCGCGACGCGACGGCTAATGTGGTAATATATTATGTTACATTTAAATATAATTCATAATCAAAGCAACAAGCTGATGCCGTAAATGTAGGCATATATGCTCTACTACCCGTGCGAAGCCGGTGTGGGTCGGTAGTTTATAAATAAATATAAAAAAAATATCGGCGGAAAAAACTATATATATGAGAGATAAATAAATATTTATTTAACATAAAAAAAAGAGCGAACAAAGTTACTGGTAAAAGTAAGTATATGGTAAAAGTATATACAGATATGTGAATTATTTGAAAATATATTTTTTAATTCCTATTTCATACTTGTCAATTCTTAATTCAAATAATACTTGCGTAATAAATTGTGCACTTGTTGAAAGACTATTCGTTAGTTCGTTCGTTGAAATGATTATAAGGCCACACAGACGGAACATGCAAATGAACTCATTGAACAAATACTAGTTTTAAAATCAGTTACATAATAGTATTTTATTGGAGAAAGTTTTTTTTAAATACATAATAAGGGCCTCTTTCACCATGTGTCAAGTAGGCTAACCGTCATTTAAAGTCACCGGTCACCGGGAACGATGGAGCTATTATGATATACCTTTGTTTGTACGGTAAAAGTCCGAAACATTAAAAAGAAAATAATTAAAAAAAATCGCCTATCGAAGGATGCAGTGAACCGAGTGCATAATTTAATAAAACATAAAATTATTTCTAAAAGTAACTAATCAACACTTCACTTGTAGTTGGTGAAAGAGGCCCTAATAAGTTTAAAAAATGTACCGATGTTAGGGTTTTCTATACATATAGTCTACACGGTTTTGCCGACACGGCTATAAGTATAGCAACCTTTATATTTATAATTCGAGTTAAAAATTTGTACCTACCTTATCTAATGTTCAATGTGTCAGTGATAAAATTGATACTAACATTCCATATTCAAATCAAGTGAATACCTTTGTTTTTACAAGTATTCCCTTGAATTTGCATATAAAAGCGTCATCTATCTGTTACCTACTTCCAGATTGAACCTCTTCGTGGATTTACCTATTATTTATTGTTCTGTGAATAATTTCCTACTGTTTCAAATAAAAGAATCTATCTCTTAACTCAAAAAAAAAAAAATTTAGAATTACTTATAATTAATTTTTTAACTTCCTTTCTGAGGAAATTAAAAAATAATTTAAAAGGCACATAACGTCAAAATATTATCAAGATATTATTAAATATCGATGTGATACTAGGATGTATTTGTATACATATAAATCATACACAGATAGATATACATGCAAAAAATTTAGAATTACTTATAATAATTTTTTTAACTTCCTTTCTGAGGAAGTTAAAAAATAATTTAAAAGGCACATAACGTCAAAATATTATCAAGATATTAATTATTAAATATCGATGTGATACTAGGATGTATTTGTATACATATAAATCATACACAGATAGATATACATGCACTTAGGCTCGAGTTCACCAACAGACGTTTATTTTTAAACAGCTGTTTAAATTTTAAACAGCTGTTTAAATTTTAAACAGCCGTTTAATATTTTGTTGATCACCATCGCTAAACTGCGGGTTAAACGCCCTAAACATCAGATCAATCATTATTATATATAATAGGCCTTTACTTACAACAAACATATCATCTATTCATTAATAAGAATCGTAAACTAGTCGCGTTTGCACATATATATAATTTATTTATTTTTTCAAAAATAAACAATTTGTAATAACGTGGTAAAAAAAGTTTTTAAAATTTTTGTCTGTTTGTCTGTGCGCTTGTGCACGCTAATCTCAGAAACCGCTTGACCGATTTGAATGCGGTTTTTATTGATATATTTTAGCCTTAATACATTTAAGTATTAATTTCATTTACAATCGTTTAACAAAAAAAATAATTACGCTCTATTCCGCACTGATTTTGATTCTAATAAGAATCCCATGTCTTTTCCTATGGGGGAAACATTTTTTTTTTTTTCATGTTAAGGTCGACAAACAGGCTGGCGGTCCACTCTATGGTAGTTGGCTACCGTCGCCTATAACACAAGCAACGCCACAAGTGCTACAAGTGTTGCCGACCATAGAAGGATTAAGGATAAGGGATAAGGAAGGGATCGGGTAATGGGCTCTTGCATCCCTTACTGAATCACTGAAACACAACAGCACATATGCTGTTTTTTAACCGTGTAAATAATTAAAACTAGTAAACTATTAAATACCTATGCAATAAAACATTACAAATTCTACTAAGTATATCTTCTAAATCTATATTCTTTATTTATATCCATAGGTAGAGTATACCTATACTAATATTATAAAGAGGAAAGATTTGATTGTTTGTTTGTTTGCATTGAATATGCTCCAAAACTACTGGACAGTATTGAAAAATTATTTCACTGTTGGTAAGCTATATTATCAGCGAGTGACATGGGCTTTATTTTATAAAGTTACACGGGCGAAGTCGCGTGCAACAGCTAGTTATAAAATAAAAATAAAAATTCACTTTCCGCCTTTGTCTGTTTCTACATTAACTTCTTCTCAACCACCCAACGGATTTTGATACTAAAGAACTATAAAAGGTTTTATTGCATCCATGCGAAGCCGAGGGCTGGTCGCTAGTTTTACAATGAAACGTAAGGTTGTCATAACTCATAGGTCATTCGTCATTATAAAGCAAACTTGATGCCAAGTTATGTTTATCATAAACAAGTTGTCGTCAACGGTCAAAGCTGAAGGTGTTTCGTTATTTAAACAAAGTTTCAAACTGTTTTCAACTTCGAATGAGGTGTTCAAACTTGTGTTGAACTAGTTCATGGGCTTAAGTGAAAATGAAGGTACTAATAACTCCATGTTTCCAAATATCACACACGAATAATATATCCAAAGAAACCTACAATTAACCTACAATTACTTTCTACAATTAACTACAGATAAATATTTATAATTATTAATAACATTACATTTATTCGTAAACAAGCAAAATTAACTTATTATCTTAGAAATATATTTGAATTCTAAAATTTTAAAGAAATTATTGAAGAATCCAAAGTATGCTTGAGCGTCAACAAAATGTTTAATCAAGCGTAATAGGAATGATTAAGTATGTGTATATATTTATATTATCTGTTTATACATATCTGAATGTATATATTCTTAATATGAGCATGGTGTGCTGTAAAACTCTAATGAGTTTGTGTTTACACCATTGTAAAACTAAACTTAACATTATACTGTATATAAAAAATAAAAAAAACCTCGGGACAGGCGAACACTGCCATGGTAATAGCTGTAATAATAGGTTAGGTCAGGTGCCTAACTTGTTTATTATGTATGATTTTAATTTTGTTAATGCATTACTTGGTTAAAAATAAAAAAAATTAATATAGTAAAAAGTACATTTCGAATTCGTACAGAAAGTTTTCCTATATGTTGACAGAGCTTTTTCTCGTGTTTCAAATGTTTTATAAATCAGATACATCCAGACAGAATAAATGTTATATTCTGGATACCCAATGACCTATGTACGAATATGTATACGTTTTTAATGTATAATTATTAATATTTCATATTATTATGTACCTAAACTAAACACGAAGCAGTGGCATGCAGCCATGCATGCCTTTGACCTTGACGACATGTTAACACTGGTTACAATGCCGCAGATAACTTGCATAAATGTCGCGTGGTACAAGTTAGAAAAATAAGTAGATTTACCAAAATGTTACCTTATTTTTAAGCAGTGATAACTCATTGGAACGACAGCTCAGCTACTTATAGCTGACGTAAGTTTAAATACCAGGTGTTTTAATTTTTGAAAAATAAAATCAAGTTTTGACAATCTCAGAAGAAACTCAGACAATTTAAAAGCTGATACAGAAACATTTTTCCTATAAATGAAACACCATCGCACTGGAATAAGTGAACTATAAATAATAGTTATATACGTTTTTGTATTTTGCTACCAAAACGTGTGAGGGATACCAAAACGTCTATCTTAATGTTATCCCGTGCCTTTTATACTATTTCTTCCTACCCCTGCTAACCTCTAGCTAGAGGTTAAAATTGTCGCTTTAAAAAGTGAATAAAAAAATAGACTTTTCATAAAAACATAGCCTAACACCAGACAGTGGTGGAAACTCAATGTGTGTAGAAAATGTTTCAAAACATTTAGAGTGGGGAAAAAGCAATTACCTCCTGAATTCCTCAAGTGTATTGTCACAGTGGAGCGGCCGGAAAAGTTTAGAGAACAGTTTTTGTCACTACAGAACGGGTGTTGCACACCCCGTGGAAATGTCTAAGCGTAAATTGAAGGCAACATTTTCATGTAAACAACCCAAAAAAAAATATTAACTCAATTTATTTATTAACTACTTAACTGTTGCACATAACTTCGTCCGCGTAACTTTGTAAAATATAGCCTATATTATTCGGTGATAGTGTAGCTTTCTATATGTGTAAGAATTTTTAGAATAGGCCTATTAGTTTTTGAGTTTATTCATTACAAACACACAAATATTTTCTCTTTATATATAGTATTGGTATAGATATATTAATTATTTTCACTGATTAACAGTGCAAAATTTTATTTATGATTTAATAAACTAACTTAGAAATGAGTACTTAATTTTAATTATGATTTAATAAAATAACTTAGAAATGAGTACTTAATTTTAATTATGATTTAATAAAATAACTTAGAAATGAGTACTTAATTTTAATTATGATTTAATAAAATAACTTAGAAATGAGTGCTTAATTTTAATTATGATTTAATAAACTAACTTAGAAATGAGTACTTAATTTTAATTATGATTTAATAAAATAACTTAGAAATGAGTACTTAATTTTAATTATGATTTAATAAAATAACTTAGAAATGAGTACTTAATTTTAATTATGATTTAATAAAATAACTTAGAAATGAGTACTTAATTTTAATTATGATTTAATAAAATAACTTAGAAATGAGTACTTAATTTTAATTATGATTTAATAAACTAACTTAGAAATGAGTACTTAATTTTAATTATGATTTAATAAAATAACTTAGAAATGAGTACTTAATTTTAATTATGATTTAATAAAATAACTTAGAAATGAGTACTTAATTTTAATTATGATTTAATAAAATAACTTAGAAATGAGTACTTAATTTTAATTATGATTTAATAAACTAACTTAGAAATGAGTACTTGATTTTAAATGACAGCATGTGCGCTATGATACCAGTAATCCTACTATAATCTGCGCCTGAGACTTTGCTTGTGTTAAAGACGACGGTAGCCACCTACCATCAAGTAGACCGTCAGCCTGTCTGACGATCTTTACATAAAACAAGAGTTCACTGTTAGTAAATATATTCTTTTGTATTGTAATTTTTAAATCCTTATTCAAAAAAATTCACTCAATCACTAAAAAATTATATAAATTAAATCACTTAGACAAATACGATACGACTTGATTGATATTGAGTTTTTATTAGAAAAGTTATAATTTATACATAAAACGGAAACAGATTGAAAAACCTTTTTTTTGTATAACTCTCCATCCAATAACGTAATACCACAATACACAAAAGAGAAACGGTGTATCACCTCTCTCGGCAATGTCTTTGGAATAATTAATTAATTACTGCTTCTCAGTACGAATTAATACGAAATTTAAAGTAGTTACAGAATACCTTCCTTATCTTACAGAAAACCCTTCCTTATCCCTGTTATACTACTCTCATTTTTATAGTAATTATAAAGTCTTGAATGGCTTTTGAACGGGTTTAAATTTGATAGAGTAATTAAGGAAATTAAGATGTGTGTAACTGAATTTTATTAGAGACACATCTGTACGCCCTTTTGTTAGAATAGAAGTGATCTATTTAACCTTTTAAACCAAAAATAATGGCAATTCTCGTTTTATCGTCAATAAAGTTTAAATACGCCGTAAACGCTATACAAAGAGCGTCTCGGAAAACCCTTACATCGGCTCTTTTACATATTATCTGGCATTTTCCGAAACCTTACATTTGTAGCAAGACCCAAGTTGAGAATTTAATTGATTTTTTTATATAGGTCTGCTTTCAACACACAAAAATATATCTTTTACTAAGTATTTTGTGTATATGATGTGTATTTTAATAAAAATAATAAAAAAAATCACAAAAGAACCTCTGAACTGGCATTGACAATAGATTGATTTTATCTATCAACTTAAAATTTGAAAATTTACAGTAAAGTAGTAAACTAAATTAAGTTTTACTCAAAACTTGCAAAGTATTTAGGACACAATTTTTAACACTCAATTTAAATGTTTACACTAAAATTCACAAATAAATATCCAAAAACTTTAGAATAAACGTCAGAGACAAAAAAGAATGAATATTGATAAAAGGATTTTTAATGTATACCCAATTTAAAAAAAAACCCAAACATTTTCGCCATATATATTTAATATTGTGTCAGTCCCTTATCCTTTATCCTAGTAATTTCTGTAGCGAACTTGCAGCATATATGCCTTATATTCCTTGTATTAGTTGGCGACGGTAGCCACCTACTCTGCAGTAAGACTTCTAAAAGTCTGTCTATCTTTACAATAATATGAATAGTTTGTGTGAGAAGCGCTAATGTCTCTGGCGTTCAATGACAGCTAATTGGAAGTGAGAAGGATCAAAGGCTCGCAGTTCGTCTTGTTGTCCATAAAAAGCCTTTTATTGTACGTCGGATTAGTCTTGATTAATTTACTTACTCGATTAGCGGCTCTTTCAAAGACTCTTAAACATTATATACGTTAAGGGGGAGATCAGGGCATGCGCTGTTACTGTTATAACAGCAATATTATTTCAAAGTACGTATAATGTATACAGGATGGTATTTTGTAATGCCACCTGGAAGGAAAAGTACTCTTAATACTGTAGATAGAAAATTTTACTCAAAGAAAACATTAATTTATTTTTGAATAGAAAGAAAACTGCATTCAAAGATTTTCAAAAATTCGCTTGCCACACCCGGGAATCGAACCGACTAAAATCTGTAAAAATTACATACTGTACTTTTATTGCATCGATCGTTAGAGTCAATTGTAAGGATGAAATCTCACTAACAAACATGATAATTAAATGAAAGGAAAACCAGGAAATCTGGTATTCGTTTTCTTCTTTTTCTTCCCTTTGTCAAAACTTCAAATGACTTCAAATAATTTATACATTTTCTTAATATTTTTTTTCTATTCCATCAATGTTGGCAGTAATTGTAGAAAATCAACTTAGCAAGCTAGAATTTAATATTGAAAATTATTTATGATTATAAAAATAATTTAATATTATTCAGTTTATCTAAGTATATTTCTTAATTTGTGATTTTTACATCGTATTACTCTTATATGATATTTTATAATACTGAAATTCAAGGTACAGTTACTCGTTATTATTTTGTAATGAAAATTTTAGATATCAATTTTTTAAATAACTGTAACACGCCAACTTCGAGTCGATTGTCAGCATGTCTGCTTCTGTTCATCATGAAACAGTACTCCGGCAGTTTACAATTCAGTTGTAAACTGAAGTAACTCCGGCAGTTTACAATTCAGTTGTAAACTGAAGTAACTCCGGCAGTTTATAATTCAGTACACTTGTTTCTTTACAATCCTTACAAGAAACATTAAGTTGACTGCAATGAATATTAAGCTCCGTGAAGTGAGACGACCCATTCTCCATTACTTGTATTTGCCAAGCAATCAGTTCCCCCAGAGGGCCGAGGACTGTTTGTAAGGGAATGTCTCGTCAAACAAACAGAATTGACAACCGGCCACAAAAAACTCCGTGCACTGGTTTTATCAACATTTTTTCAATTTGACGAACAAGTGTTTTCCGGCGCGATTAAAAGATAACATTCTCTTTGGAAATTATTTTCCGCCTTTCATCTGATAATTGCGGAAAAGATTTTCACTGAGCATCATTTATTTATTTGTTTAATTCAAAAAATTTTTTATTACATAAATTATCTATAGCGACGACCTACCCCTGAATTTTTCTCTGCAAATTATTTGAGATCTTTACTTTAGTGAAAACCGTATCAAAATCAGTTAAAAGTGGCTTTAGAAGAAGTTAGCGGAGTAACACGTACTTTATTTCATTGAGGGCCTCTTTCACCATCTCTGAGTAAAGTGTCAAGTAGGCTAACCGCCATTTAAAGTCACCGGTCACCGGGAATGATGAAGCTGATGTACCTTCGTTTGTGCGGTAAAAGTCCCAAACATTAAAAAGAAAATAATAAAAAAAATTCGCCTATCTTAGGATGCAGTAAACCGAGTGCATAATTTAATAAAATAAAACATAAAATTATTTCTAAAAGTAACTAATCAACACTTTACTTGTAGTTGGTGAAAGAGGCCCTCAATTAACTATTGGTACCCAACAAGTATTTTGCTACAAAAGTGCCTGAGTAACATTGCCTGCTTAAATTGAGTTGGCGATTAATAATATAATTACTTAAATGGTGACGCGTCACATGTACGATACTGTTAGCCATGATACAGTCAAAGAACCTTTTGTATATTTGTTAATATGGTTTAATAATTGGTATGTGGTCAGGGGGAAAGCCCTGGGCCGGAGAGGCGGAACGGTGAGTGCTCGGACTCCGAACCGCCCGAGATGCCGTCAGCGGAGGCCACCACCACACCATCAGCCCCTGACAATCCACTACCCACCAATATCGTGAGTATATATATAAACCAAGACTATATTTATATATTTATGTGTCTCTTAAAAACAGATCTATGCTATAGACTCAAAAGTTTATAATAAGTGATACATATAAGAGTTTATAATACTTTTCGTATACTCAAAATACTCAAAAAATACCAATCATTAAGAATTTTACAAAAAAAAAAAACACATTTAATAAAAAGTGTCTATATTTAAAAAAAAAAACGTATCTTTGGCAAACTTTCGATACCATAATTTGTTTACTTTCAGTCAAATGTAATAAAATCTTAACAGCGGTTTAGTTCAATTACAATGTTATAGGTTAATATTAAATTTCATTTAGTGAAAAGGTTTTTCTTAAAGTTTATTAGAATAAACTTAAAAAAGTGTTCATTATGTAGTGCATAAAGCCTGATAAAGTATGTTTCAAGTGACATACATATATCCTGTTAATTATATCAGGAAGCTTGATGAATTGACGTGACTTAAACATAAGTGATGTACACTTATCTATCGCCAATCTTCTAAGGCTCGAGTTCACCAACAGACGGTTAGTTTTTAACAGCTGTTTAAAATTTAAACAGCCGTTTAATAATATTTTGGTGATCACCATCGCTAAACTGCGGGTTAAATGCCATAAACATCAGATTAATCATTAAGTTAATCAGATGTTTAGGGCATTTTAGATATGGTGAACAACAAAATATTATTAAACGGCTGTTTAAATTGTAAACAGCTGTTTAAAAACTAACCGTCTGTTGGTGAATTCGAGCCTAAGGATGTTATTAATCTAAGACTAATCTGCCAACTAATAATATTACATGTCTCCGTGATTATTTGATTTTATATGTTACATACGCAATTTAGTAAAAATTGTGTGATTAAATTAAATTGGAAATCTACTTAAATATGTTTTATTTTGATCATAATAACATTATGCTATTTTTTTTTATAAGATTTACTGTATACAAACAAATTTTCTTGTAGACTAAGATTTTAAAGGCAAAAAAAATTAATTTTTATTTTATAATAATGTTTTTTTTTTTTTAATTATTAAAGTTTTTATTATTAAGTTAAAATGGAATAATATTTTTGAATACGTTGCTAATAATTTCAGATCTTTATTGTTAAGCGATATAGGTAATAATATTAAAACCTATTAATTTTTTTTGCAAAGATTTCTTCTCATTTTTACGAGCATGTATTTAAACTTATGTTAAATGCTAATATTATAAATGCGAAAGTATGTTTGGATGTATGGATGTTTGTGACTCTTTCACGCAAAAACTACTGAACCGATCACCATGAAATTTTGCATACGCGTTGTCTGGGACACCGGAAAGGACATAGGGTACGTTTTATCGTTCAACGCGGACGAAGTCGCGGGCATCAGCTAGTATTTAATATTTGATGTTATGCGTTATACACTTAATTAATTCCTAGCTTCCACCTCAGAAGAGTCGTTCAGTGGTAGTGTCACTGACGCCGGCTCGCCAGAGGGAGACTTGGGCGAAGAAGGCGGAATTCCTTCTAGCGGTCGTCGGGTTTGCCGTAGATCTTGGCAATGTCTGGCGGTTTCCCTACATTTGCTATCAAAATGGAGGCGGTGAGCATTTTGATTTATTTATTTATTTATTTATTTATTTATTCAAAACAGCAACAGCCTAGCACACTTATCATTCTAACCCTACCGCTCAACATCTAGGTCCAGTGTGCAAGCCAATTTAGAGCTGAACACATAATTCACTTTGGTAAAAAAAACTCCAACAAAATAATTTAAATTCGAAACAATAAAATGAAAATAAAATAGAATCTAAAAAAAAATTAATTACAATTAATACTTGAAACAAAAAATTTGAAAACTATGTCAAATGTTAAAAAAAATAATCTAATCAAAAGTTAAAAAAGTCAAATGTTAATCATTAAGTTACTGTGTGTTTTGTTGCGGTGTAAATAAAGTACATATTCCTTCGCAGGCGCATTTCTTATACCTTACTGCGTCATGTTGCTGTTTGGTGGGCTCCCACTGTTCTTTATGGAATTGGCTCTGGGCCAATATCATCGGTGCGGATGTCTTACTTTGTGGAAGAAAATCTGTCCAGCGCTTAAAGGTTTGTTTATTTATTTGATAGTTGTACTAGCAAATAATAAAAATACTGACAAAATATTTATTTAAATAATGTATTTTTTTTTTTATTATAATATGGATAGTAGTGTGTCCCAGGCTATAAGGGCAAATTTTTTTTTTGCGAATGGAGTTACGCATACCCCTTATTTTTTTTCCATTTGACCCTAATGACTTAAATAATAAATATTATGGCAATCGGATAATGATAACCCGTGCCGACTTGATGTCAAACTTTGAATGAAAAGTTAGTATGGAAGCCATAGAGAGGTTGTAGAACTTAACACGTATTTCAGTAAATGAAACACTGTTTTACCCGTATATAATATTTATTAAGTATTAATCGTTAAAAGAACATTATTTACTAAATTTTCTTTTTAAGGTTTGCTTTTTGCAATCCGGATATACCTGTCTGTGTTCTTGTACGCAACGTAATAAAAATTGCTTTTGTTCCTCTTCCACAGTAATTAAGCCATGGGAGTCTTGCATTAACTTAACCGCTCTTTCAGCCGTATCGTTAACTGCTCTCAGTGCCAGCACCTTTTTCTTAGCATGTTGAAACGAGGTATTATTCGACCATGGAGCAGGACACTCGTTGAGGAAACTGTCATCAATTTTGAGTCGATTGAATACAGCCTTACTTTTGATTGACACAAAATCTGTATCCTTTCGGGATCAACATTTTTCCAGTTTTCTCGGAACTTTTTAAACAGTGGAATGTCAGGGCTCGTAGTGACTTGGCTAATTTTGGCTTCAAACACACCTTTTAATACCAACTCGTAGACGTGATGGCGGCAAGCAAAAACGAGCATTTCTCTATTCATTTTCTGTTCGAGAAGCACACAGGCACCATTAATACGACCTGTATTGGAAGCAGTGGTATCACAACAGAGAATCTGCACTTTATCTTCAAGATTCCTATCAATCATAGCGTTCCAAACTGCCTGTGCCTGTTCGTTTCCTGAAGAGTTCTCTAATTTTGGCACAGCGATGAGTTGTTCTTTATGATCGTACGAAATAACTATCGGTAAACGTTCTTCTTTAGATTTTCGTGCATCTAAAGCTGGTAAGAGTTTGCCATCCCAGTGGACAGTTACAGTATCCGGTACCTCGTTTTGAAAATCAACTTTTATAGCTTCTGCGCGCTCTTTTCGCTTTTCTGTACGAATTCTTTGAATTGAGGACTTACTTATAGGATATTCGTCAGTGTTATGTCCAAGCGCTTCAATAGTTGCTTCATTAATAAATACAGAAATTCGCATACTTAACTGACACCTATCTAAAGCTGCCACTAATTTCGGAGTTATGAAATTTTTCCTCATAGAAGTGTTAGACTGTTTGCTCTCGGTAAAGGTGGGCAAGTTTTCTTGCAAATCCATTATTTCAGATTCAAAAGACGAATTTTCTTGTAGTGGTTTATAAGAAGGTGATGAAGGAGTTAAGGATGACAAATATTTATCACGTCGCTTTTGCTCGTCAATGTTTCTAACGTAGGCCTTTTTCTCCTTTTCGGCCAGTTTTTTATCCACTCCAGCTAAGTGACCAGGCCGACCTGGCTCCCTCCGGCGCTGCAGGAAGATTTTATCTTCATTAATCCTCATTAAATTAAGGGCATCGGCGTGTGCAAGATCAAACAAATCATTTAAGTTTGAAATAAATTCTCCCCGACGCTGCACAAACACGCCTTGAGTTTTATTTGCATTTTTTTGCAAATCTCTCCAAACTTGATACAAGTTAACTAGTTTTTTAACACAGTTTGGTAAAGACTTAGTTGGTATACGTGCCTTTTCCCAGTAAATAATGCACTCACGAATAGTAAGATTGGCGCTTTCATTGACACTTAAATTAACTTCTCGAATATTATAGAACAGAACTGCCAGTACCTATCCATTAGAGGGAAGTTTTGAACCGGTAATTTGATGTTTTACGTCCCCTATTAAAAATATCCCCTTTTTAGAACTGCGTAACTCCATTGACATGTTGACTGAATGAAAACAATGCGTTTACTAATCAAACAAACAAGCAACAACAAGCACATCAATACGTTGGCTCCCGCGCGCCTTAGTAAACAAGTACCGACAAGTTTCGATGCAAGTCGGCACGGGTTGCCGTGGTTCTAAATACGTGAAACTTTATTTATAATACCTTTGACATCATTGAAACAAAATAAGAGGGTATGCGTTGGAAAAAAAATACTTTTATTTTTTTGGGACACCCTAATGGATAGCCAACGCAACAATGTACATATAAAATTCAAAACAAATCTCATAATATAGTTCAGCTTGCACAAGTCACACTTACAGGCTACCACAGCATGCATATTCATTGCTTCTTAGGCACATTATGAATTAATATTGAAGATACATACAAAACAATTACATATATGTACATTATAATAATACTGTGTACCAAATAGTATGGAGCAATTAGCCCAAAAAACAGCCAAACCCCAACATCCAAAATAAAAGTATAATTCCAGCTCCAAATTGTTTTATACAGTCCACATATTGTTTGGTAAAAAGTTACACCGTTTTTAGCGGCGGGGTTTTTGGGAGAAGTTGGAATTTATCAGTTTTTCTTAAATATTTCGAAAACTATGCGGTTTAGCGCAAAATTGCCAGATAATGTCATATTATCAAAAATCTAAAAAAACGAACAATTGCTAACTCTGGAGGCTCCGTAACTCTGGAACCGTTCACTTTAGCAAGATTATGCTGTAGACCATTTTTGTTCGCAATTCAATGTAGATTATTTTTGTCCTTAGAATTTTTGGGCTAAACTGCATAGTTTTCAAAATATTTAAGAAAAACTGATAAATTCCAACTTCTCCCAAAAACCCGACGCTAAAAACGGTGTAACTTTTTACCAAACAATATGTGGACTGTATAGAACTATTTGGAGCTGGAATGATACTTTTACTTTGGATGTTGCGGTCTGGGTCTAATTGCACCATACTAAAAAGGAATACTTTATATAATAATTAACAACATTATACATTATTTTCACTCATTTAGATTTGCTTGGTAGCCATTCTGAAAAGCTGCGTCATACCATCACGATTTTCTTATACTGATATTAACACTGTATTTCCATACTGTATTTTCCTTCACAGTTAAAACAAGTAATTATAATTTCCAAATCACTTGAAATCACAGCAATAACTCAGAAATGAAAGCTCGATGGGGATTCTGTGGTACTGTCAGCCATATGGCTGACCATTATTGAATAATATTGACCAGTAAATATATACTATAACATAATTCAATCTCGAATCAGTTCTTTAAGATTTTTACTAAGGAAATTGTTATAAAAGTACATACTTCCATACTAATATAGTACACGAGGGAATAATAATACTAAATACACCTTTTAGATAAACGTGGTGGTAAGTGATTGCGGATTGTTGTCGTCCCAGCGGTGATACTCCCATTTTTGTTTGTTATTCTTATTTCAATATCGGATATCCATCACAAATGTTTATTTATTGAGATAATATTTAAGCGTATTTTGCATTTAATATAGAAAAAGATATACTTAGCAATTTTTTTATGTAACGGTCAGCACTTAATGGTTTGTAACTACCATCAGATATTAACACGAGCGATCTTCTTGTTACATGAGTGGTTAATGTGCTTGACTCCCTTTTGTTCACATATTTCTATGTGAACAAAAGAATATAATATAATAATATAAGAATATAAATATTTGCTATGTGTTTATTCAAAACCAATTTAAAGTTAAATTATAACACATTTTAAATTTTCTTCTTTAATGAATCTAACGATTAATCAACCTTGGTTTATACTTACCATCGATACATGTGGTTTAGGTATAATAATAATAATAATAGCCTTTATTTAATAATCTCATATACTATATAACTTAACCTATTACAATGAATTTTGATCTGACACCGGTATGTGAAGATTATCTTGCTTTTCAGTATAGGCCTCCCCTAAAGTTTAGGTTAGGTTTAGGTATAGTAAACAGTAAATCTTTAACAGTAATTTATATCATTATGATTGTACTCAATATAATTTATACCACATAATAATTATATTTATAAAATTGTCTGTCCAGACTGACTATCAACGCACAGCCAAAACTAATTTTTTTTTTAGTCTATGAAGCTGAAATTTGCAACATATTATAACGTAAGCATCCGCTAAGAAAGAATTTTTGGGAATTTCATCTCCGTGTAAAGCAGGGGGCGGGTCGCTAGTATATTATAAACGATACCATAGAAATACCTATCCTGAATAATAATCCTATCCATGAATAAAAAAAAACAAACACTCGCTATTTTATTATAATAATTATAATAAAATAGCGAGTGTTTGTTTTTTTTTTTTTAATTTTAGTTGGTTCGAGTCCCGGGCGAGGCAAGGGAGTTTTAGAAAATTTTTGAATGCAGTTTTGTTTCTTTTTAAAAATAAAGATATGTCTCCTTTATGTAAAATGAGCCAACTTAAGGACTTAAGGTAGTTTCCCTCCAGGGCCCGACTTATTTTTCCACACTGTACACGTATAGGTCAATGATTAAAATGAAAGTTATGCACCCCTGGTTCAGTATTTGCTGTCTCCAACAAGCCACTTTCCACCAAGCCATTGAGTTGAGTGCGGTGACCACTGTGGAGGTTATATATACAATTGATTTCGTGGAGATTTCATACATTTTAACAAGCAGGGCCACGCCGCTCGGCTCCCACCATTTGTCTTGGCGTTAAAAGCATTACCTACTGTATATTTATAAAGGCCGATAGTGGTAATGTACCTTATATGTATCGGACATGACTTATAACTTAGGTATACTGATAGTATTTGGTTTCATTCTACGTTAAAACAAATAGTAAGTATAGGGAAATAAAAATATTAACTTGCAATTGTTAATAATACGGATAAATAGAGAATTAGCCAGAGCAAGAAATGTGCGCCATGTCAGGATAACTAGTCGATTTATTTTATTTGCCAATTAATAAAGAGACATTGCGAATTAATTAATTGTAAAAATATATCGCAACTAGCTGGTGTCCGCGACTTCGTCCGCGTTGAACGATGAAAGGTACCCTATGTCCTTTCTGGTGTACCAGACAACGTGTATGCAAAATTTCATGGTGATCGGTTCACTAGTTTTTGCGTGAGAGTTACAAACATCCATACATTCAAACATATTTTCGCATTTATAATATTAGTACGGATTTGAATGCGTAATAAGCAATTGAACTTACTTTCGCTAGTTAGGATTTCAAATTAATCGATTATGTGTATTATGTGACCGTATGTGATGCTGTATGTTTATAAATCCAATATATATACAGCATTTATAAACATATATATATTATGTGACCGTCCGGTACAAAGGTACATAAGCACCTCAACAAAAGACCATCGCGAAATAGCTGCAGATGTTCGTTTATTTATGCTGTTAGCGACGACGGATGGTAGGCTTTTCTTCTATCCTCGCTTGTGTTTATAAATGACGGTGGCCACATACCATCAAAGTGGAACATTAGTCATCTTTTCACAGTACTTTTAAGATATTATTAGAACGAATTTATACATCAAATTATAAAGGCAATAATAATATGTAGGTACTTAGTTAGAACGCGACATTGGTCATATTCGAATGTTTTCAATGAAAAGATGCTCAAATATTTGAGTTAGCGATTTGCTGCTTCTCGATAGGGTTCATCATACCTATCGATTTTGTAGATACTTAAAACAGAATAGTCTAAAAGTAGGCGTTTAAATATTTTAAAAAGTAGATATTAAGTCTTCTAGTTGTGCGTTTCAGTTATTTGAGCAGTCCGTTTGGCGGCAATAATAATGACATCAAATTAACACAAACATAGCCCAAAATAATGATATTATTTAAGTAATTATATTAACAGGGTTCTATATAAACAATTTATATTTATAATGTTCTCATCAGTTTTGATGCAAATCAAAATAATCCAAATAAAATATCCAGCAGTGGGATGTAAGAAGTTATTTTTTAAATCATTTTCAATTACATATAATACTTTTTAGATTTATCTATTCTCGTGTATATATCAAATAAGTAATTTATTTTAATGAAAAAAATATTACTTTATTAATAAAATTATTTTATATTAAAATTTGTTATTAAGGTTAATTTTTTTCTTATTTTCCTAACTAACATTGATTTAAACCTTTTACCGGAACGTTGGTAACTTTAATATTATATCTGTAAATTCAGCCTCGAAATCTATTTTACGCTTTAAAATAAACAAGATCTTATGAGCATACAAATAGAAACGTTTTTTCTTCGTCTTCACAAATTGTGGACTTACATTTTTCTAAGCATTCCAAGGTGTTCTTGAAAAATAAAATGATCCGTGACCGATTGGCACCATCAACCAAGTATCAGTCTGGAGAACATCTTCCCACAATAATTTAACCAATCAGAAAACATCTCGCAATATTCGGACACAGTTTGAATTAGGAAAAGTTTTTGAATTGTACCGAGACTTATTTTCGATCTTATTAATTTGGCTCAATTGGTACTGTATAAAATGACATTTTTATTTTTACTTAATAAACTATATTCAACTCGTGATAATTTAATAAAATGCCTTTATTACATTAGTAATCTTTACATATGTAAAGACTACTATACTAATATAAAATAAAGACACTTTAAGCCGTCTGTCCCTTTGTATGTTGTACATTTCTATTTCTATTTCTATTTCTATTTCTATTTCTATTTCTATTTCTATTTCTATTTCTATTTCTATTTCTATTTCTATTTCTATTTCTATTTCTATTTCTATTTCTATTTCTATTTCTATTTCTATTTCTATTTCTATTTCTATTTCTATTTCTATTTCTATTTCTATTTCTATTTCTATTTCTATTTCTATTTCTATTTCTATTTCTATTTCTATTTCTATTTCTATTTCTATTTCTATTTCTATTTCTATTTCTATTTCTATTTCTATTTCTATTTCTATTTCTATTTCTATTTCTATTTCTATTTCTATTTCTATTTCTATTTCTATTTCTATTTCTATTTCTATTTCTATTTCTATTTCTATTTCTATTTCTATTTCTATTTCTATTTCTATTTCTATTTCTATTTCTATTTCTATTTCTATTTCTATTTCTATTTCTATTTCTATTTCTATTTCTATTTCTATTTCTATTTCTATTTCTATTTCTATTTCTATTTCTATTTCTATTTCTATTTCTATTTCTATTTCTATTTCTATTTCTATTTCTATTTCTATTTCTATTTCTATTTCTATTTCTATTTCTATTTCTATTTCTATTTCTATTTCTATTTCTATTTCTATTTCTATTTCTATTTCTATTTCTATTTCTATTTCTATTTCTATTTCTATTTCTATTTCTATTTCTATTTCTATTTCTATTTCTATTTCTATTTCTATTTCTATTTCTATTTCTATTTCTATTTCTATTTCTATTTCTATTTCTATTTCTATTTCTATTTCTATTTCTATTTCTATTTCTATTTCTATTTCTATTTCTATTTCTATTTCTATTTCTATTTCTATTTCTATTTCTATTTCTATTTCTATTTCTATTTCTATTTCTATTTCTATTTCTATTTCTATTTCTATTTCTATTTCTATTTTTCTATAAAATAATCATTATAATTCTAAAAAGATACTCTCATACTTAGGCAAGTGAAAAAGCTAAAATTTAATTGTCACAAAAAAGGATACGAACAAAGTAAGAAATAAATTCTAGTATGCGAATTCATAAACTCCTATCACCTACCCCATCGATACATCGTAATGCGTGTGCAAAAGTGCTTCCATCCACTCATTTCAACCCTTATCTTTTCCAGAACGTCTTCCCTTATTTTAAGTAATGTGTTAGATATCATTCGGTTAGCATTTATATTTAATAAAAGTATTTTTATAACATAAAGTACCTAATTATAGAGTCCCAATAATTGTATCTTAAATAATATAGATTCATAAAATGAAATGACTACTGTACAAATCTTGACTAGAAAAATCTTATATGAAAAGAGAAAATTTCACTATATTATTTTGTATATTTTTTTATATATTAACTAATGAAACTTTATTATAAATCGAAATCGAAAAATAACGTAACGAATAACTAATATATACGAAAAAGAAAAACGTTGAAAAAAGTACATTATAAGTATTTTAAAACTGCGCGCTTCTAAGTTACAAAAAACGCAATAAAAAGGCTGTTTTTATTAAATTTATTTAAAATTCAGTAAAATCAGCTTTTTTCTTACACGTTCGAAAAAGGGCTAAAGGAAAATATTAAATTTGATCAAGAGTTGTTAACATCGTCAATAAATCAAGTTCGTCTGGAATCGCGTAAACTAATTATGCGCGACGCGATATCATTTCATTACCGACAGATGGCGCTGATTCGATTTGAGACATGGCGCCCGGAAACGTCAAAGTTGGCGCCAAGTTTGCGCGGCAAAATTGACGCGAGAGGCGATGATTAATTGAATTTTCAACGCTTGAAGATTTATTGTGACTCGATAAACGGATGAACGCTGTTCAATTACCACTTATAACTTTATTGTTGTTAAACTTATGATAGTGTAAATTTAAGATTATATCCTTACATTCGGCAAACCAAATTAATCTCTGGCTAATTAAACTTCTAATTGTAACTATCATTTCATTATACTAAACGAGCTGACCCGCGAACTTCGTACCGCCTCAGGGATAATAAAAACCCGTTTCATACAAAATGTATGAGAAAATGAATTTTCTTCATATATTTTTTTCGTGAATATTTTTCCGAAGTTTTAATAGATATTCTGCTATCCCGGACGGGTACAAATTCAATAAAACAAATATCATAAAAATCGATTCAGCCGTTCTCGAGTTATAAATGGTGTAACTAACACGACTTTGTTTTATGAGTATATAACATAAGATTAATTAATTAAATAAAGAAGGTTCATTCATTTCAGTCATCTAAAAATGGCCCAGATTTAATTTGTTTAATTAATAAATAAAATAAATTAATAAATTGATATTTTTCTAATATTACTTTGAGCTGTACAAAAATAATTTTAAGTATGTACCGACTTAAATTAAATAAATAAAATAAAAGTTACTTCATCTCTTGCACTACCATCTGTAGAGCCTTCCATCAAGCATCTAAATATTTCAATAGGTATACACATTTTCTAATATTGGTTACATTTTAATGAATTACATTTTCACAGAGGATACATACTTAGCTTTATCTCCTTAGAATTGGCAAAGCACTATACCTTTCATGCTTTCTGCAATTGAAAGCGCAGGAACCTCGTCATTAACATCCATGTGACGTCATCCGTAACTAAAAAGTCGGCGGCATGTGTTCCTAGTGTGTCACGAGACTAATCTCCAAAATGGCGACCAGGTGCATTAGCAATTTGTGGGGCTTATAATTGCTTTGTGTTTACAAACGAAGGTACTTGCAAATCATCAAGTATATTGTGTCTAATATTAAAAGAATTATTATATTTCAACCAGGTGTTGGCTACGCCATATGCATGATCGACATATATATGGGTATGTACTACAACACAATAATCGGCTGGGCGGTCTACTACCTCATCGCATCGTTGGCTTCCATCAACTCAGTACTACCTTGGACCAGCTGCAATAATGAATGGAACACACCGCTTTGCATGCCAGTTACATCACCGCAAATCAATCCGAATTCGAGCACACCCGCGAAAGAGTTCTTTGAGTGAGTTTATGCTGATTTCCATCCTAAGCTAATAGGCTAAGTCAATAAGCTAGCTCATCTCCATCCGATAAACCACAGGATCTATGCGACAACTTGATTACAAGTTTGTCAGAGTTGAGACCAATGGTCAATACCAATGACCCTGTCATAATGTCTGATCGAAACTTGTAGCGAAATAAACATTAACATTATTCCCAAAATATGACAATTGTGGCAATATTTTTAGTGTTTTGAAGATTTTCAAAAATTTTAATGTTTTTAATTAAAATTAAATTTCTAAATTACATTTACTGTTTATATAAAAATTGCTATACTTAAGAGTGTGGCCTTCCTACAGGCGCAATGTTTTGGAACAGCACAAGTCTAACGGATTGGATGACATGGGACCTATAAAACCGTCGCTGGCTTTATGCGTCTTCGGAGTATTCGTTCTTGTCTACTTTTCCTTGTGGAAGGGGGTTCGGAGCGCTGGAAAGGTACTCTATGATTCCTTAATATAAAAATTGATTTAACAAAGGCGTCATGTTTATCTATTTTCTCCTAGGTTGTATGGGTGACAGCTCTGGCTCCATACATGGTCTTGCTAATCCTGTTGGCTAGAGGAGTCACTCTTCCCGGAGCCACTGAAGGTATCCGCTACTACCTGACTCCAGAATGGCACAAATTGAAAAACTCAAAGGTACATATTTTAATGTTAGTATTATTACCAGAAGATTACCATATATAACAATCTAGCTTGGTATATGAATTTAGAAAATTTTATTTACAAATTGTATAACATATTATGAATAATGTAGCTCTAGTGAATTCACTGTAAGTACAAATACAGTACAATAACAATAGCATATCTCATTTAAAATGGATTTTAATAAAATCTAGGTATGGATCGACGCAGCATCGCAAATCTTCTTCTCGCTGGGGCCAGGGTTCGGGACCCTCTTGGCCCTTTCCAGTTACAACAAGTTCAACAACAACTGCTACAGGGACGCCCTCATCACTTCCTCCATCAACTGCCTCACGAGCTTCCTCGCTGGTTTCGTTATTTTTTCTGTTTTAGGGTTAGTTAATTAATTCTTTTACTATTAAATTTGTTATCGCCAAATTATCTGAAGTTAACAATTGACTGTTTGTCTTGGACTGGGTGTTTTTTATGTGTTCTGTGTTTTCTACAAAAAAGTACATACCAGTCATTTGTCAGCCATAGTACAAGCTCTGCTAATTTTGAACGTAGATAGGACGCAGTGAGATATATGCCAAAAAATTATAAAATCTTTCAGTTATATGGCGCACGTACAGAACAAGAGTATAGAGGAAGTAGGTTTGGAAGGCCCAGGGTTAGTGTTCTGTGTTCTGTGTTTTCTACAAAAAAGTACATACCAGTCATTTGTCAGCCATAGTACAAGCTCTGCTAATTTTGAACGTAGATAGGACGCAGTGAGATATATGCCAAAAAATTATAAAATCTTTCAGTTATATGGCGCACGTACAGAACAAGAGTATAGAGGAAGTAGGTTTGGAAGGCCCAGGGTTAGTGTTCTGTGTTCTGTGTTTTCTACAAAAAAGTACATACCAGTCATTTGTCAGCCATAGTACAAGCTCTGCTAATTTTGAACGTAGATAGGACGCAGTGAGATATATGCCAAAAAATTATAAAATCTTTCAGTTATATGGCGCACGTACAGAACAAGAGTATAGAGGAAGTAGGTTTGGAAGGCCCAGGATTAGTGTTCATCGTGTATCCCGAAGCCATCGCCACCATGACCGGTTCAGTCTTCTGGGCAATCATCTTCTTCCTAATGCTAATCACGCTCGGCTTGGACAGCACATTTGGAGGTACTATACGTAAAATTTCACTGCTTTGTGTTATTATTGTGTTTTTAAAATAAGGCATATAATAACTTACGTACTTTGAGTTATTATTTACTAGCTGGTGCCCGCGACTTCGTCCGCGTTGAACGATGAAAGGTATCCTATATCCTTTCTGGTGTCCCAGACAACGTATATGCAAATTTTTATGGTGATCGTTTCAGTAGTTTTTGCGTGAAAGAGTTACAAACATCCATACATCCAAACACACTTTCCCATGAACAAATAATAATGTGTTTGTACAGGTTTAGAAGCGGTAACAACTGCGCTTTGTGACGAGTATCCTCGAGTTCTTGGTCGACATCGGGAAATTTTCGTTGGTTTTCTCTTACTATTTATCTACATTTGCGCTTTGCCTACCACCACTTACGTAAGTACTCAATATTGTTACCAAATAATAATGTATTTATTTCTTTTGACATATCAAAGAATTCTATATTATTATATTAAATTAAAATTAAAAATTAAAATTCACTTATTTTCAGGCAACTGGACCCATATTTTATATTTTTATTAATTAGTTATAATATCTAGACAGACTCTGCATTCTAATCTGTATGTTTCTGATATTGTTTCCGCCCATCCCATGCTATTAACCTGATACCCATACCAATATTTAAAAATACTAACAATTTCAGATGGTAAGTTAATATTTTCCAACTTTTCCCACATGATATCATAGGCAACCAGATCAAATGCCTTGGACAAGTCGAGGAAACACGCATAGACTGGAGTTTTACGACAAATATAGTATTGGATAGTATGTTTAAGACAAAGTATAGCAGTTTCAGTTGATAATCTAATTGATTTTCATCTAAATCCAAATTGATTTATCATGCAAAGACATATTTTTCCAACTGTGTATTAAGCATAGGTACCATCAAAACATTATATGAATGTTGATAGCTGTTGACAGATTGATATTTTTGCACTGAAGGTAGCCTAAACATCAATCTGTCTGCACACCTTTATATCAAAAAATCCCCTACTGCTAAAAATTTTAATGTTTTTATGTGAAACATCTTTTGCCCAATCATTTGAGGATTAGTATGGTCACATTGTGAGATATTAAATTATTTTAGGTCGATTTTTGTAGCATACAAAATGTTTATTTGAAATATACTTCACACAAATAGTCACTATACTGACCCAAATATTTTTTAAATGATCTAAACTATAAGCAGAATAGGCAAGACAAAATTGTGCTAAGAAAAGCCTTATTATCTAATTCATTTGACTCAGTATACTTAAGTGTTTCTCATATCCGAATCATTCGACGGACAATGAAAAGAATAGCGGCATTAAATCCGAGTGTATCCGATAAATTACCAAAAGCACGTTATCGGTGGCGTAAATTTATTTCGTTGAATAATTCATTGCGGCCGCCTCTTACTGGGATGACTGGCACTACGAGAATGGACGAGTTTGTTGGACGAGAGATGGACCACTTGTACGAGAATGCTTTTGTTTTTATTTCATTGACCGTTTTCACGCAAAATGTAACATGAATTGCTCGTGAATAAAATATTGATTAATCATTGTATGTACCATTTATGAATGATCAGATCAGATTATGAAGTACGGTTTATTGTAAACTGTTTGAAATGAAACAAAGACTACCTATAAGTAGGTTACGGAAAGCTTGCCACAATTACTACAATGCATTAGTCAAAAACCCTATTCAGCAGACTTCTCATGATTTTTTGTAATGACATCAACCCTATCAAACTTAACATACTCTCAACCCAACATAGATAAAGCGTAGGCCGTATGTTTCTAAACGCGAACGCTGTATATCTCAGTCTTGTGCGAACTCTACTGGAGTTTGCTGTAAAATAGATAAAGCCCAAGAAAACAGTAATATACAAAGGATTCAACCCCTATATTGTCACAATTTTGTCAACTAAAAGAAGGTTATTTACATTACGCCAATGAAACAACAAAAAAACCCTTGTTTATATCTTCGAGTCAATTGAACTTTATTATTTTAAAAAGAAATAACTTGTCATCTATAAACACATAGCTGTTTCATTTGTTTATCTAATCCAATCATTAATTATAATCATTTATCCAATCATTTATTAAGCTTTTTATATATGAGGTTGTTGTATATGTAAAAGCTAACCCCAACCTATTTAACCGAGTCTCTGATAATAGTAAAAGAGCCCAAAGATATCCTAACAGATTATGCATACGAAAAGCAAAAACAGCTCTGATGCATAAAAGTGTTTTTTGTCAAGCGCCAGTTATATACAATAAAATTCCGAACACCATTAAAGAACTCAATATTAATTTATTCAAGAAGAAAATGAAGCAATTACTCGTTGACAAATGTTATTATAGTATAAAAGATTTTATGTGTGATAACTTATTGTAATAATTAGTAATATTAATTAGCTTTGTTTTATGTAACATACTTAAAATATTTGCACACCCTCGAAGGGTAGAATGTAGCGAGATTTATCTACTGTAAAACCATTGTAACCTATATTCAGCAAATAAATGGTTATTGTTATTATTATTATTAATAATATTAGGACATTACAGTGAAGTGTCTCTTGAAAACGTTTTCTGTTCCAGGGTGGCGTATATTTGGTGGACTTGCTGAACGTGTATGGGCCCGGGTTGGCGATCCTGTTCGTGGTATTCGCTGAGGCAGCGGGTGTCTGCTGGGTGTACGGTGTGGACCGCTTCTCGGAGGATGTGAAGAGTATGCTGGGCCACTCGCCCGGTTGGTTCTGGAGAGCTTGCTGGTCCTACATCAGGTGTGCATTACACCTCTTAAAACTCCCTTGACCAATATTTAATAGTTACAAATTGGGCAGGCTGTCTGGCTGCAGTGACCAACCCTTACAAAAGACCACTGTGAGACAACATATGTGCTGTTGTATTTCGGTGAGTTGAACTAGTATGTTAGTTAGCATATTAGTTAACTAAATGGTTGATGGTTTTCGTTTAATTGCTATTTGATTGTGTACTTTATTAAATAAAATAAAAAAAAATAAGAATAAATTTTATTTGCAACAAAGGACAGAGATATATAGATAACATATAGATGACAGTGCCTGCCACAAATGAGTTTTGAAATTATTATAATTAGATTTTATTAATAATTACAAATGATAACACGAGATTAAACCTCAGTGGTTTTTAGCGTTATCATTTTATATGTTAGTACTTATATATAAAATGATAAAAATTTAATCAGAACTTTAACTATTCATGTTGTTTTACAGTCCCGTGTTCCTGTTGGTGTTGTTCGTGTTCTCGGTGTTGGCTCACGAGGAGATGTTGGGCGGTGAATACGAATATCCCGAATGGTCAATCACCGTCGGATGGTTGATGACGGGTACCACCGTCTCTTGCATTCCACTCTACATCGTCTACAAGTTTCTCATTACTCCTGGAAATTGTACAAATGTAAGTCATTGCAAAGTTCATTGTTATTTACTTCAATATACTTAAGTGCACTTTTGATGACACTTATTGGCATAATTATTTTATTCCCATTTTATTAATTTACATAATAAATAAGAATAATAATGTATTTTAAAGAAAATATTTTTAAAAATCCTTGCCAATAAATAGTTTTAAAATGCATTGCCAGTACATAAACTCAACCGTGTTCATTAAACTATCAAATTTTCAAAGAAATATTTTAAATAAAATTTATACACAAACTTATATTTATATTTTAGGTGTGTAATCGCATTGAAGTCTAGTTATCTATAATAGCATTTATGCGAAGCCAGAACCGGGCTATAGTGAGATTTGAAGGAAATGTATAGCTTTAGAAATTTGTAAGAAATTTTTCTGAGCGCATTTTTCAATAATTGCTGTAAACAGGAGAATAACAAAAGATGTTTACTACCGATGATTGAAATACATAGAAAAAAACGTACTTAATCGCACCTTTTATTCTCGAGGAACTTAGGAATTAATGATCAACACTCATATAATATTATTAAATTAAAATAGTTTCCTTGTATAATTCAGACCCAACGAAAACTCATGCATATTTGTGTACTACAGTTTTGAGTTACATTTAATATTTATGCACCTAAAACCGCTTAATTTTATATGCGCTAAAACTTTTAAATATCATATTAAATTCCTAATACTTATCTCATATTATTTTATGTCAACTCTAAATATGGATTCCTTATAAATTATTATTTTTAATGTCTTAACATTAATATTAAAAAAATACGCTGCTGTTTATACAAATATGTTTTATCAAAGTTAATAGTGATATATGTTTTTTTTTGTTAATGATAAACTAAATAAATAAATGACCGTTTTGAATTTTGATTGACAGCGAATCAAAACCATAAAGAGTCCGGAAGAGACGTCGATACCTCCATCAGATCCAGGTCTGTGCAGTCTGTGACCTGACCTGCAGGACGCCATCTTGCACACGAAGCCAACACCTATCGAGTGGCTCGTGTGAACCACATTACTTGTAACATATTTTAGACAAAATGTTACCATTACAATAAATATTTATAAACGTAATATTTAAGAGAAAAAATAAACCAAAAAATATTTAACATTTTTTTATAGGGACAACTACAAATGCATATATATATATTATATCACTTTGCAGGAAGTAGATTATGTATGTTTAAATAAATTATTAAATAAATGTCTATGGCGTTGTAGTTTCGTAACATGTGCAACGAAAAATTTAATTAAATAATTAGATACATACCTACTTATATATTGATGTAAATAAATAATAAAATGCTGGTCGGACTATAAAAAATATTGAAATATTGCTTTAAAATATATATCCTACCTACCAAATAATATCTGCTAGCGTTTAGACTAAATAAATATTAAGTGAAACCCTAATAAATAAGCGTAGAACATATATTACTTGATGTTATAACTTATTTTTTAAAGTAACGATATATAAAATTCCTGTGTTCCAGGGCAATGAACACAGAAATGTTATATTTATCATTAGTTTGGTAATATTTAGAAAATATTAATAACGAATAAACTTATTGATTGTAAAAATGTAGTTTTATATAGAGTTGTGTTATGTGCCAAACATACTTATATATAACTTAAATAATAATGCAATGTAATCTACTTAGTAGGCGTTTTACTTAATCCATTTGTAGGTATTTTAACATTAATAACTTAATATTTATTGTCTTCGTATTGTAAATAATCACTCAAAGTTTCTGGGAACATATAAATAGTCATATATACTAAATAATTGGTATTGTAGTGGCATTTTTTTAAACGTATATATACGTTATAAAATGACGAATGTAAAAGTCATGGCATAATTACTCAAAAATAATTTAGAAAATATTTATAAAAATAGACATAATATATTCGTATACATTAATATTTGTAGATCTCTATTTATATGTCGTTTAAATATAGTAACTAGGTAAATATGTTATTTATTCATAAATTGTCGATTAAATAGAAAAATGTCCATAGGGAAAAAGTTCTTTCTAAAAATATCCATCAAACAAATAAGATGTTGTATATTATGTAATTTTTTAGTTTTCTGCCACTTTATCAACACAAATTTGTAAGTGAAATGTGACAATTTATACAGTTTCCGAGAAAAGTGTTATTTTTCGAATAGAAGTACTCGAAACAATACACTTTAATCATATAATATTATTATAAATATCATTCTTCACATAGGTATAACAATTAAATCGTTATTTATAAATTACGCATTTTTATTAATTTTTATGGAACATATATCTTGTAAACATATAATTCGAACTAAAAGATTATGTAGTATTTTTTTTTTAATTGCAATATTATAACATTTATCCATTTAATCGACAAAATATACAACCTATGTAAGGTTGTATGTATTAGAAGCAAGTTTTTAAAAAGCTTACTTGATTAAAAACTACATGTACTTAGAGTTGTGATCAATGTAATTAGTAAAAAATATATTATTTAGGGAATACCCTATGTAAATGTAATGTTACCTTAGAAAATAGAGCCAGGCCGATATAACGCCAAAGTTTTAGTAGGAACGTGTTTAAAGTAATAAAAAAAACCTTAGAAATAGGTACTATACATACCAAATACCCATATACCGAAGTAGGATGTTCGTAAATGTTTTTTTTATAATAAAAAAATAAATAAATGAAAAGTTCATATACCTACAAATTTACATTTTCTTTGGGAAGATTTTATTTTTATAATTATGTTTTAATTTTATTAGAAAAATGCGTTTAAATGTTGTGAATTAATAAAATTGTTCCATGTTGTAGAGTGTGACTATATCCTGTTTATGATAAAAAAAAAAATTATTAAATATATTTAACAAACGCTTAGACGTGGCCAGTGACAGCCATTACTGGTCATAACTATACGTTTGTTGTCAAAAATTTTGTTTTATTACTTTCCTTAATTAATTAGCATATTATGATATATAGATTTTTATTGTGTCGTAGTCTATATCCATAAAATTGTTTTGACTAACAAAAAAGTCTAAATAGCTGACTGAAAATTGGAATTTGGAAGTCTAAACTTTCCATATTAACACCGATCTATTAAAATATAAAAATAGCTTTTAAAATCAAAACAATACTCAACGTTTCCTTTCTAAAATTTCTCCGTAAACTTAATCAAAAATCTTCCATAAAATTTAAAATCTCTATACTCTTTTAAATATCAGTTAGTGCTATTCAAAATTCAATTTCTCAAAAGGAACATATCTTTATATTATAACGTAATCATCCGATAAGAACAGAATGTATATTTATCTTTACATATTACTAGCTCTTGCACGCGACATAGCCGGCGTAACTTTATAAAATATAGCCTATGTTACGGTAACTTTCTATAGGTGAATGAATTTTCAAAATCGTTCCAGTAGTTTTTATGTTTATTCATTACAAAAACATACAAATCTTGTCTCTTTATAATATTAGTATAGATAAAACAAAGTTGCTTAGAAGTTAATAGAGGCTAAGTCTGTTTTGGGAAGTTAAAAGGAGCTTATTTTATTAGAATTCCTAGGACTTCTTCGATATCAACAAGAATTTGAAAAGAGATGTTTTCAGTGACATATTATCATGTATAAAATCTATGATTATTTCATAACCAACTTGATTTTGATAGCACCAAGTGACATTAAAATTAAATGTCAGTCAATGTAAAATGTCATAAACAAGTAAAAATTATAGTGTTCGATGAAATCTGGAAAATGTTGTTAATTGTTACTGGGGAGGGAGCAAGGCTGCCTCGAGAGCTTTGGTATTGTTTGCATGGCGGGGAAAAGCGTAAGCTTCTATCAATGTTGCGTAAGAAACCAGACTTTTTTTATTTCATTCTCTGCTTTAGGTGGCTCATTATCATAATCATATAGGGCCAGGACACCTCTCTTCGACGTATAGCGTATATACATACATAACATAAAGAAATTGCAAAGGAAATCTAACTTCCAACTTAGGCATGGCTTGTCCTATTGTAGAAACAAACATAATCCTCTGCTGGACATAGGCCTCTCCCACAATTTTCCAAAAAGACAGGTCAGAAGCAGCCTGGATCCACTGCTGACCCGTGGCCCTACAGGTCACGGTTGTGGGTGGACGTCCTACAGTACCTACGCTTGCCTGTCTGTGGCCTCCACTCGAGAACCTTCCGGAAATCTATTAAATATACCTATATGCTCCGGAGGTGGTCCAAAAACACCTGGGTTATTTTATCGTTTTAGAGTTTAAGTGAGTCCCAGTTGGAGACATTATCGAAGTGGCTCAGCTGCAATGGCGAGATCTGGGGTGTGGGCCCGACAGTTGTTTTCGCGAGCGCGGCAGCCTTATTCCTCTACAGCGAACTGGAAGCCACCCTCATCATTCCCGGAGACCAGGCTCGTGTTTCCGCCTTGGAGAAAACACTCATCGTGGGTATATTCGTACTTATATAATAGACAGACTGACACAGTTAAAACACAAAGCATTTGGATGTAATGATTGTATTTGATAAATAAATGAATGTTGGATGTTTAAGGCATACTGCACAAGCTTAAAGGGCAAGGTCAATGTGGCAGAATATCCTCATGCATCTGTTACCCATGAACCAAAACCCAAATGCACACTGTAAGAACAAAGCATAGATAAAGACACCGCTATAGTTTGGCCGAAACCACTGTACCACTCCTTAGGAATGCGGGGACAGGCGGGAGGAAGGCAGGAAAGAGCACGAGTTCACATGAAACCTATATTGTCGAACATATCTTACGATATAGATTTACAAAATTTAAACGATTGACTCAGAGAGCTCTGTCAATATTTATTAGTAAATATGAGAATTTTTGTAACATTTAAATTATTTTTTAATCAAGGTAAAGTCACAGTTTGGATGTCACGAGATATCGCACGATCCATCACTGGATATTTTATCTCTTGTGCGTCTAATAGAGGCAAGCATAGACGACATACAGACAGACAGAGCGGAGCGGCCTGCTTTGTACTTCCGCTTCGCTTCTTAGGCGTGGTACAGCAGTTCTTTTCAAACTATAGTAATTTAACTTGATACCTATACTTACCTAAATGATTTATATTTCCAGTCGACAATGGTATGCGGTATGCTGGCACTCATGATTCACATCTGGGTCTGTTCCATGCGCTTCTTTCAATACTACCTTGACACCCTTATTAGAGACGTAAGTACGAAATGTGGTACACATTAACTTGCCTGTCTTGCGATTGTAAATTCTAAATTTATACCTATCTACTTAATTACGGAAATCAAAAACTTCGTTTTCTTATTTTTCGATCAAGCAAATTCAATATTTTTCCAATTTATTATTTAAGCAGCTAATCACTTAGACAGTTATTTTTAAATACATATAAGTATATCTTATGAGTTATATAAAAAGGAACCAATCTAATATTTTGTTTAATATTTTCGCTTAAATATTTTGTTTTAGGGTGTGTTTGATAGATGTAAAAATTTGTTGAAAAAAAGTATGTAGGCTTTACTTTACTATTATGTCCTTTTTTACTGACTATTATGTCCTTATTTTATAGACTCCAAATATATTCTTGGAGATGACCACAGCTGGCATCCTGGGCAATCAGGAGATCGTGCCTCTGGGTCCGCTGACCAGGTTCCTACGTCAACAGCAGCCACAAATACACATAACGTTCTGCTGGTTCCTCTCCTTATGCTATGCGGATTATGTCAGGAAGCATTATTGTCAGATGTTCAATATGCCGTATTTGGAGCAGTGGTGAGTACTTTTGAACCCTCAAAAGGGTATACAAATTTAATTTTGAAGTAATAAATCGCCTCGTAGGCAAATAATCTATCAACGACCAATTAATGTATCTACCAAAGCTATAGTTCTTTCGTGACCATAATCACTTCCATTTAAAATTTCTTGATAATTTGATTTGATAGCATAATTCTTGACGAGATAAACTATTTACCATGACGCTACGACCCAGGAGCCGAGCAAAAATACTTATATCAAAAAGAATCTGAACGTTTTGTCTGTCAATGTAGATTTCATGGAGCAAACCCTTTTTTATGACTTAATCCACCTGTTTTGACTGAGCGTACATATACGCACTAGGCGGCCAGGTCGCGGTCAAGTTTATACGCCCTCTTGCCGTTAAGTGCGTGCGATTTTAAAATCTACGAACTAACGCAAGATCTCATGGTCGCCTAGTGCGCATGCATGCTTAATGTTTGTTTTACTAGAACGCCCTGTATAGCTTTGTGGCAAGCTTGAAATATACAAAAAGTAAGGTTAAGTTTATGTGACTTCACTGGTGGGGCCAGGCAAGCGGAGCTGCACGAGCGCGCCTCACACGTGGTTCGTCGTACCATCGACCGAGCGCAGAGCTTCGTTGGGGCCCTACATCAACGGCTGCGCGGCTACGGGCCCCAAGACCCGCTTCCACAGACACATGACGCACATACGTAATATTTTAACAACTTTATCACTCCACAAGCGTCCACTGTTGGACATAAACTTCGGTAATTAAGCGCAACCACGCGCAACTCTACGCCCTCAAGCTCAAAAAGATTCAGCTGAGCAATTCTCTGGACTATGTCGATTGTCGACCACCTTGTTTCTCAATTCGAATCATATCCCTCAGACAAAAAATCAGGCATTGCTCTCTCCACTTATTTGATTATAATATGTTTAACGGTTATTGGCATTTGGTAAATGTATATACGAAATATTAATAATTATCTACTATATTATTTATAATCAGTTCTGTTTGTTAATATGTATCTGGCTGAATTAAGCATGCTGTAGCCAAGCCAAGTCACATAAATCATATTGGTGGTCGCACTACCCTGAGCGACCCACCAAATATGATTTATTGACAATATAAGTATTAATAGACCTATTGATACATTGACAAGATAATCTAATATTTAATTCATGGGATATTTCTTATAGCTAACATTTAGAAATATAAAAAGTTACATTTTGCCATCCATATAATTTTATTAAAGCAAGTAAAATATATTTCAACGTAGACTAACTATGTTAATATTCAAGGCAGTTGGTTATGTACCGACCTACCGATGTCCACAGTATTCTTTTAGGGATATAAAACCGTGAAATTTGTGTCAAAAATGCTACGTTTTAAGTCATATCAGGATAAGATTAAGAACAAGGTAGGTCTTAGGAAAGCGATTGTTCACTAGAGTGAGAGCGTTGGCCCGAAGAGTTCCTCTATGGATGTCAGCGCCGCTGCTAGCAAAGTATCTTGGGGAGACGTCAGATGCGAAGGAGGCAGCGAACACGGCCTGTGTGTCAACAACGACCAGCTCTGTGTGCGTCTCGTCAGCCAGTCCAGCGAGACCACTGTTGACGCTATCGCAAGACTCAGGGCTTTTGTCGCGGTAACTAATTATTTATTACCAAAACTATGGACTATAAATAGTTGTCACTAATGGTAGAGTGATAGACGAGGAAGTGTAAGTTCATAAAAAAAAGCATCGATGCGAAGCCGGAGGCGGCTCTCTAGTGGATATAGTTATGAACATTTATTTACTCATAAAAATACAGACACACACAATCACAAACTCTATTTCTTAAAGCAATATTTGTACTCTCTTATCAAATTTTATTATGTAAGAGTAGGTATGTTAGTATGTTGCTCTTAAGGCTTCAAAAAACTTTCCTAAAAAATGTAATAGTGGTTTCGATAATTCTAATTAATATTATAAATGCGAAATTGAATTTGTTTGTTTAGCTTTCACGCCTTAACTACTCAACAGATCATCATGAAATTTTGCATACACGTAGTCCGGGATACAGATAAGGATATAAGGTATCTTTTATCCAGATAAAAGTACTGTTCTCGAGGGCCTGAAACCAGCACACCTGACAAAAATATGTATGAGAATGAATAAATATTTTAACACATAAGAAAAAAGGGTCGCGGACGAGGTCGTGGGCAAAACGTAGTAATAACTATATAATTTTTCAGGCCAACAAGTGTCCATGTAAATGTGCGCAGAGCACTAACGTTGGGGTATCCACTGCAACGGCTGACAAACCTTTGGAGACACCGTAATACAGCTTATACAGCGATCACTTGAAAAATTGTCAATTTTAATTTTAGTCGAGCTCAGAAACTGTTACAAAAACTATAGTGATTGTAAAATTAAAATTAAATAAAATATATGTAATTATTTATGTAATTATTATTGTAAATGTTGATTATAAGATGCCTATATTTTAGCTCACACCATACAAGTTAACTAGGAATACGTAATTTGTTTTTTAACAGGTACTAGGTCAAAAAGCAATCTATGTGTCCAACAATGTCAGTCGGAGTAATATAACGTTTAGCTATTTTAAATATTTTTTTATTATGTTATGCTATTGTGAAGCGTCACGTCGTCACGAGACTATGCTACCGTCGTCTATATATATAGTGAGGTTGAGAATAAGGGGTTCGGAAATAGGCTCTGGCATCCCTTACTCACTCACCGAAACACAACAGCACACATGCTATTATTCCACGGTGGTCTTCATTAAAGAGGTGGTTACTGTCGCCAAACTGGCTGCCCAAATGTTAGAGAGTAGCGACAGTACGCCCCGACAACCACTTTCTAAATCCATAGCAGAGCCAACTTTGAAAAAGTTCATTTCAAAAGTTAACTCTGGAAAAGTTCAAAAGTTGAGTTATTGAAATCCAGCGGCATTTTCATGACATAGGCGAAAAGTAAACTAATAATTATTATTATCTCATACTAATATTATTAATACTCTTTCACACAAACTACTTAGTAAAAGCGGTAAACAAGTTAAGTTTGTGTATTGTGTAGTTTGTGTACGGGTCGCTAGTGAGCTATAATTAATAGAGTTACGCTTACAAAGTCACGAAAAAAAAGCCAGTTTTATATAATTTTTTTATATTTTATGTCTATGATAAAGACATATTTCCAAGTTTCGTTGCCAATACAAATTAAATGTGACTAAATAAAGATAGGATGTCACATAGTTTGACACAAAAAATGTCACAACAAAAATGGTAACCTAATGGGAATTAGTTGAATTAATTTTAAAATTTCTTATTATTGCTAAATCAATATAAATCTGTGATGTGGCAAGATACATTGTGGCAGTATTTGCGAAATGAGAGTTATGCGGTAAGGCTTTTAGGGGTATTCCTAAATGAGAACCGCTTGGTTAAATGTTTAGAAGTGGTTAATAGGAATCAGAAGTTCTCATAAACCATAACTCTACCTATATTATTAGATATAGGACATATTATTGCTATTGCCTATATTATGACTATATATTTGTAAATTTTTCAGTTGTTTGAATGGGCCAAATGTGGGGACAGCAATTTATCGACAGTCCCCACAGCGCTTTGGGCGGTGGGAGCAGCTGCGCTTGCGCATCGAATGTTAAGCGGTCTATTCAGGAGGTCGTTATTCCGACGAGTGCCACTTTGGGAAATATTATTACAGGTAAAACAAATTACCAAAAAGTTCCCTGCTTTCGACGCTTTTTTAATCGCCAGAGTTTTTATAATACCTGAATTTTCAGCATCTTCTCTTCGTGTGGGTAGTAATGTACAGCCTCTACTTTTGGACAATTCTTGTGAATATTCTCAAAATTGTAGTGGAATACTGTTACCAAGATATTGTGAGTAAACAAATTAAACGAATATAATATTCTGGATTTATAATCAGTACTAATATTATAAATGCGAAAGTAAGTTTGGATGTATGGATGTTTGTAACACTTTCACGCAAAAACTAGTGAACCGATCACCATGAAATTTTGCATACACGTTGTCTGGGACACCAGAAAGAACATAGGTTACCTTTCATCGTTCAACGCGGACGAAGTCGCGAGCACCAGCTAGTTTAACATATATTATATAGAATAATTTTTCTGGATAAACTTTGGGTAATTCTGTCTAATAATCTTCAGTAAGAAGATGCACGCTAGATGGACTGCTCAGTTTATGATTGTGGCCTAAGATAAACTTAGGTTAACAAAAGACCAGATTATTGAACAATTCTGTTCAATAATCTGGTCTTTTGTAAGGAGGTTGATATTTGGTCACACGCAGTGTGCGCTGCTATTACTAAAGATTACTCGTACTAGTCTAGACTATTTCAATTTTTTTTTCTAGGTGCATCCATCAAGTCAATTTGAAGATGAGCCAAAAGGTCAAAAGATATTGCAGCAATGGATCATATGGATGTGGGGAGTCGCACCCTTGGCCATCTATTTCTACACCAGACCAAAGCCACAGTCTCCGCCTGTCATGATATGGTTTATCCTTGACGTCGATATTAATTAGGCTGGTCGCGATGTCTTAATAAGATATCATTTACCAAATTATTAGAAACTGATAATCCCCAGTGGCATTTTGTTAAGAGAATGTACTAGAAGAATCTTTTGACAATGACCTTCAATCGAAACCTATTTTAAGCGACAAATTCTCAGCCGAATCGTAAATGACATTTTCTGTTACAGTATAATAATATAGCTTTTTATTTGGCAGGATAACTACAAATCCTTGGCATCGGCGCGAAATGGGACCACACGGATACTACCTGAACCGGCCACCTTCCTCCATACAGTCCACAACTAACCTTCACCAACGACCTACTGCTTTAAGGAAATCATTCAGCGATACAAAAATTATAATAAAAGAAATCCCAAAGAAAAAAAGATATTCGAAATCTGTTTAAATTGCATTTCGATAAGAGAATTCTCGTATTATATTTGTAATCTGTGTATGTATATTGAATGAAATACAATTGTTTTAAAATCATGTTAAATCGTTTCCTTTTATTTAGTACTAGCTGGTGACCGCAACTTCGTCCGCGTTGAAAAATAAAAAATATATTAAAGCAATATAACGTTTGTTGCTATAACACTTTAGCCAGGCGTTAGGTTTTTATTTTATTTTAAATGATCCCTGAGAAACAGTAATTTTTTTCGGATGAAAAGTACCTTATGTCCTTTCTTGTATGAAAAAATTCACGATGATCGGTGTGAAAAGGTAACAGACAGACAGAGTTACTTTCACATTTATAATATTAGTAAAAGTATATGGATAGTATGGATTCACATTGACGTAGGTATCAATTTTGTACAAACTCTTTTGAAAGTGAAAACTCTATGGCCTCAATTACTTTCTTTCTAGGTCAGTGAAAATATTGTAAAAAAATAATTAGAAATAAATTAGAGAGTGAACAATAGATGTCACTGTTTTTCTAGATTATATCGCGCTATAAAGATGTATCCGAGAGGCGCTATAAAAGAGTTCATTGGATTTGTGCGGTCATACTAACCTTGCGCAGGGTGTACCGTGATCAAGAAGGCGGTTGCCCCGGGCCGACTCTGGTCATTGCACGACGATCGGGTCAAGTCGGACCCGTGACTGTCCCTAAAAAGACACGTCATGCGTCTAATTTTTGGTAGTGGGACTTGCGTCCAGCGCAGTCCCTCCCGTAATACGAATAAAGGCTGATTTACATTGGATCGCGTCGTTTTAAACGCTCTTCAGAAATATGAATAAAGGCTGATTTATATTGGATCGCGTCGTTTTACACGCTCTTCAGAAATCCGAATAAAGGCTGATTTACATTGGATCGCGTCGTTTTAAACGCTCTTCAGAAATATGAATAAAGGCTGATTTACATTGGATCGCGTCGTTTTAAAAGCTCTTCAGAAATATGAATAAAGGCTGATTTACATTGATCCAGCGCTGGATCTGCACTGGCACTGGATCGCGTCGTTTTACGCGCTCGTCATCAGACCACTTTTTAGATGACATTTCCGTTGTACGATTGGCTCTAGCGACTGACGTTTACTGGCGCGTAGTGTTTATAAGGATCCAGTGCTGGATACTGGATGCTGGACTGGATTGAAACATGTTTACATTGATACAGTGCTGATCCAGTGCTGATCCAGTGCCGGAATCCAGTGATATTGGCGCCAGCTACTGTATCAATATAAATCAGCTTTAAAATAACAAACCTAATCTAATTCAGAGGTTTTGGGAAATTTGGGGCTAATTGAGATTTATTTGTAGAAAGTGAGTTAGCTTGTTTGTTACGCTTTCACGCCATAATCACTTGACCGATCATACAGAAAAATACATGAGATCAACACCCGGTCATTTGGGTATTGGACCATTTTAACCCATTGAAGGGCCCACCCCTTCAATCCAGAAAAAAAAAACTGTTTTCCAGGGATCATATAAAAATGAAAATAAAAATTAACGCCTGACGAAAATATAAGATCAATAAATGTTTAAACGCTTAAGAAAAATCACTACTTGCTCAACGAGTTTTAGAGGAGGCATTGGGGGCAATGTTTAGAATTTCTTACGAGTCTTGGAGTGGATGCCAAACAGACAGACAGACTGACAGTCCCCTTTATTTTTTATTTTTCCCCCAGGGGTTACGACCCACAGGCCGTTTATTGTCGTACTTTTGTTTAAAATTTATTTCATTAATTTGTTTTGTTTCATTATTACTTGTTTATTTATTATTATTAATTAAATCCTATTAATTAGTATTTTATAAAGCCAGCATATTTAATTTTTTTTTAATTTCAGAATATCTGGGGCTTTTGGAGGATTAAAACCTCTACCTTCGATATAATCAGAGACTTTTATGTTTCGCTTTTAATAATTTTTTTTTTCTACACATTATATACAAAAACCTTCTTTCTTTAGTGAAAACCGCATGAAAGTCCGTTTAGTAGTTTTTGAGATTATCGGTAACATACAGACATACAGATTCCACTTTTAGATTTTTGGACGTACTTTAGTAATCCAGTTATTTATATCGTTACTTGACTTTAATTTATAATTAATAATTAACTTACTCCTTGCTAACTGTTTACAAAAAAAAAAGAACACAATATCAAACATTATAAATTTATTATTATTTATAACATGGAATTTAAAAAAAAAAAATAGATATAACGTCACATGCAATTAGTTTGTTCATAACGGTGTGATGATTCATAAATAATATCCAGTCAAATTAAAAATATACTGTTCAACTATTTAGTTTTAATTTTATTTATTTATATATATATATATATATATATATATATATATATATATATATATGTCATCAAGAGGACATTGAACAATTAATTAATAATTATATTAGTATTTGGAGGTGGTCTTTGCCAAAGTAAAATAATTATTTGTACACCGTATCTGAAATAAAAGCTTAATAATTTATGGCTTAAGGTAGCTTTTAGAAGACATAAAGATTCATCACACCGCAATTAACAATAACCCAAACAAATACTAACTGAGCGTTAAGTGATTAACTGTCTGTCGAGGGCATCTTCGGGTTCTTCGGATTCTTCGGGTTCTTCACTTGGAAACTCAGCAGCGGATTGCTTTGACGGGCCTGGAACAAACAACACATCCTTTTAACACTTATTGCCCATTGTGTTACTTTATTGGCCATTGTGTTACTTTATTGGCCATTGTGTTACTTTATTGGCCATTGTGTTACTTTATTGGCCATTGTGTTACTTTATTGGCCATTGTGTTACTTTATTGGCCATTGTGTTACTTTATTGGCCATTGTGTTACATTATTTAATTGCATTATTGCCCTTTGTGTTACATTATTTAATTGCATTATTGCCCATTGTATCCCTTTATTGCCCATTGTGTTACTTTATTGCCCATTGTGTTACATTATTTAATTGCATTTTTTTTAATTTTCCTAAAAAATAGATTTTATTACCTTTCAATTGATACTTTACAATCATACCCTTATGCTTGATCGAATAAGGTTTAAAGTCGGTTGAAACTACTTTTCACGGAGGGGCGATATTTTTGATACACTCGGTGTAACCATCACTTAATTGAATTTTATTGCAAATAATTAAAATAATAAGTAAATCAATAATTACAAATAAAAAGTATATGTAAGTCCAAAAATATTGTGTTATATAAAGCGACTTTATTACTATTGTTGAGAGCTTATTTTTCAAACAATTCACGCTATCTTCTCTTCGATATATAGTTCATTGGAGAAAAATTGCCCAAGTTGCTAATCGAAGTTAGTTACTGAATAAAAAAGACTATTTATAATTTAGAAAACATTAATTTGCAGGAGGTTTATGGGAACGAATGGTAAGAGACTGACGGCATGTGTTTGCTTATTTACAGACAACGATATTCTAGAAGTGTGGATGTTACGACACAAATGCAAAAGCGGCACACGTCAATTCCGCCTAAAATGGAATCATGGCGGGATATGAATTCAGTATCGCGTGACTAATTGTTCAATAAAAATTTTAGTGTTTTGTATGGCGTGCGATATCCTTTAGTTATAGAATGTCGTCGGTTGCAGACTCCATTAGAGAAACCGATCCGCACATACCTGATACACGTGCCTCTTGGCACTTTTGAAGTTGCTCGGCTGCTTCCTCTTCTTGGGAAGCACTGGTGCGGCCGAAACATCCTGATCCGGCTGCACCGACTCCTCATTCCTCAGCGCAGCCGGAAGAAGGTAGTCCGGGACGTGGGCGAGGTGCTGTTGCACCTTAACTGTGTGCAACGCCCTGTCTCGTTTCAGAGCCGCCAAGTCCGAAGGGTTCTCCTCGAAGTAACCCTGAAACGTGCGGACATATAGACGCACACCGCTCATACCGACGAATGCGAGTCAAGTGACATATATATATATATAACATATATTCAGTGAGAAGATTAGGCAGTCATCACGCATGTCATGACATTAATGAGCTTTCAAGTTGTCATCATTTATTAGATTTACATAGAACTTGGAGTGTTCCACCTAAAAAAGGAATCCACAGTTGCAGTTGGGGTATACCTGGAGCTTGGTGCAGTTGAGCAGCTCCTGCTTGATCTCCTTGAGACGAGCCTCGCGCACGGCGATCCTGGTGACGGCGCGCCACGCGTCGCGCGACCTGTACCTGAACCCCTCCACCTCCTCCAGCGCGAACTCGTACTTCCTGACAACGCACCACCCACCATTCAAATACTACCTCTTGCACGCGACATCCCCGCCTTACTTGCTTATCTTATAGCCTGTCCAGATGAGGCGTTTTGCGCGCGAGGGCATACGCGCGTACACACTCGCGCGTTCCCGAGTTACTGGAGCTATATATATCACGTCCAGATGCTGCCGCGCGTTTCCTCACTCGCGCGTAAAACGCGTTCAATGAGCGGGACTCTCAACTAAACGCGCGAGTTGAGATACACGGGCGCCATTGCTGCGTCCACTACTACGCGCGTGTCCGTGACGAGTGGACGTATTTGGTTCGAAATGGAGCGTGATAATTTCTATACCGAAATTTTTATTGACGAAGTAGAAATAAGAGTTTGCCATATGGGATATGGAATCATCAGAATATTCCAATAGAGTCGTCGACTTTCTCTTCGTTTACGACCTTTCCATCGTCGGTATGCAAGCCACAACACAACCGCTGTATCCGAGTCCGTGTTTATAATTGGCAGGGAATCCCGAATACCTCCCAGCGTAGAAACGCGCGTAAAACGCGGTATCTTGACGCAATATAAATTAAAACGCGCGTATGCCCTCGCGCGTAAATCGCCTCATCTGGACAGGCTCTTACTCGCTAATAATGTAACTCTATAGGTTAAACAATTTTAACCTATAGAGTTACATCGGTCCACTAGTTTTTGAGTTTATTCATTACAAACATACAAATCTTCCCTCTTTCTAATATTAGTAAATAGATAGCCCATGTTACTCATAAAGTTGCTTTCTATAGGTGAAAGATTCCATAGGTAAATCGGTTCGAAAGTCTTTGAGATTATTCAATACAAACAAAAATACAAAAAAAAAAAAAAAAATTAGTATAGATGGGGAGGACAAATTATAAACCTAATAGTCAAATGTACAATAAATTATGTATTACTTTGATTTCTAAATGGTTTAGTAACAGTTATTTTAAAGACTAGCTTTTGTCCGCCACTTCATCCGCGTTGAGAAATAAAAGATATAACGCCTTAAAATATGTAAAGCAATATATGTTATATATGTATGTTTTCATATGTCCTTTTCTACAAATAAAATTTATTCTTATTCTTAAAAGTATACAAATGGAGTACATAACTGTGCAACTACTAAAACTAGAATTAAGTCTTTTTCATCTGACAACCTGTTTTATATTAAATTAAATGAAAACTCACTGCAGCACTTTCTGGCCTTTGAAACTCTTTGAGAGGTGATTTTCCACTTCGTCCAGGAGAGATTTCTCGCGAAGAGACACAAACGACAACACCGAACCCTATTTGTCAACGATCAAATCAATTTAATATAATTGGGGGGAAAAAACCGCATATACACAAATATTATACATATTTTATATAGTGTGGGTTCAACAAATTATTTAACTACTAGTTGAACCCGGTCACGCTTCGCTGTGGCTCAGTCAGCAACGTTCCATTGTTGCCATAACAATATTTTTATAAAAAAAAATCGGTAAATCTATTGCAATTTTAGGAAAATTTAAGATCATTCCTCTGTTCAAATGCAATGTTGTGTAAAAATTTCAAGTCGATCCGTCGGCTAGTATTCGAGTAATACACAAACCAATACAACATTTTTATATATATAGATTCGACACATTATCAAATACCTAAAGCAAGACCAACGAGACAACGCAAAGAATGTAAACAACCTTTCAAGGGTTGTCAAAATAGTCAAGTTGTTAAGAATGTTATTAAAAATTCTGCTTCTTCTTCTCTTTTAATGTCTTGGCTCGATAAGACATTCTACGATGATTTTACCAGTGTCATTTGGTCATTTGTAAAAATAGCAATTTTTTAATTTTAAAATAAAAAAAAAAGACAAAATTCAAATTAAAATCAAAAGTATCGGATCCCGAGACTAGTCAGTCAAGTCAGGTCTACAATTTTTCTTTGAGTTTTCCAAAACTCAAAGAAAAATTGTCGGAAAAATCCTATACCATGTAACTTTCCTATAGCTTCCTTCGCGTGAGGGAAAGGGACAGAGGTCTGGGTTTGTTTACATTGTTTTCTTTGTCTCGTTGGCTTTACTATAGCACTTGAACTTGTCTGGTTTAAACCTACACAATATTGTAGACAAAGAGATAATTTAGGCAAATCAATATTGCGACCTTTGTAGAGCTTGTTGTAGGTCTGTTTGTCTCTCTAAAACGTAAACTTCCTTACATATTTCAATTCACAGTTCTAATAGCAACATTATTTATTTATTTTTTCGCCTCCGGCTTAACTTAGTTGATAAGTTTTACCAGCATCTCAGTAAATAATGCACATCAGAGTTTGCCTCTTTTTTTTATTGTCATTACTATTAATTTAGAGTTTAACTATTTAACTGCATCTTTAGTTTATTTGAGAGCTTCTTTTTTTTTTAAAAAATAAGCTCACCTGGTTGTTTCCCCTGGCAGTTCTTCCGGCTCTGTGCACATAAGAGTTGACGTCTTGCGGGAAATCAAAATTTATTACGTTCGACACGTTTTGGAAATCGATGCCTCGGGACACGCCCGACTCTTTGTCTTTTTTCCGTTTTGACGTTTGCTAAAAGACACACAATCTATTAGGGATTACATCTTTATATATATATAAAAAAAAAATTACGTGTCAAGTTGTGTGTCCTCGATGAACGCCTAAACTACTTGACTATGTGTAATTTGGTCCAACTTAAAAGATAGGATAGTTTTTATCTCAATTTATAGTATTTTTTTTTTATATGAGAACTCACATATAACTCAGTTTTTAAAACAACTGTGAGTTCCATCTGATTATCACAGATGACGGTGTGAGGTAATTTATCGGCTGGATTAAGTAAATATTTATTATAAAAATTGCATCGCGGGCGAAGCCGGAAGCTGGGCAGTTAGTAGAAATATAAATCAAAAAAACTTATAACTGAAGTTAAAAGAAGGAATTGTAAATAAAAGGCAATATTAATATTAAACCTCCTTAAATCTTGACAATACAAGGTTTTTTTTCTACTGAAGTTATGAAAAATAGAGTAACTAAAAGTTTGCTAAAGTTTTCAATGAAAAAAAAAAAAAAAAAAAAAAAGTTAATAAATTAGCTAATTTATATGAATAAAAATGAACCAACCGACCAATTTGGTCTATTAATTTTTTTTATAAAATAATTCTTGAAGTCCGAGAAAGATTCTTATGAAAAGAATATTTGAAATATTGCCTGGATTTTTTTTTTGAGCTTTTGATATAACAACGTCTGCCGTGTCAGCTATAATATATCACAGTAATTATTATATATTTTTACTATTTCATATTATCCAATGAATTTATCCAATCACATGCAAGAAAGAAAGATAGCAATTTAAGACGTAGGGAACATAAATATTTACCTTCTTTTTCTTTTTTCTCAAATCATCTTGCGATAAGAGGCCACCGTCGGGTTTCTCTAAAGCCTTCTCATCGGATGCTATTATAATTTGGTACCGACCCCTGTTGAACTGATCAACGGACAGACATCTCACTGCGGCTGGCAACTCAGAGTTCAAAACGCACGAACCTATTTTAAACTGTTCCAAGTAAAGTTTCAATCTGAAAACAATATTAAGTTTATAGTAATTTAATTTCATGGTAAGATGGTAGCTGCCATCACCTAGTAATACGATTAGGAGATTAGGAAAGGCTTAACAAATTTAGATGAAATTTGTCTCGCGGATAGTTTATCACCTCGATTAAGATATATATAGGATACTTTATGTCTTCGAAAAAATGTTAAGTTCCCGAGGGATCTTCTAAAAATATAAATAAATTAGACGCTATTATCAGAGGTCAGATATTTTTACAGGTGTTTTTTGATTTTTCAACGCGAAAGAAGTCGTGGACATCAGCTAGTATTTGTCAACTTACTTATAACATCTATCCACAGTTCTGACAAATATAATGCTCTTTCCTCTGATGAGGTTCAGCTTCAGGAGTGCATACAATATGGCAGCTTTGTCATTCTCCTCGGCAAAGAGATGATAGTGTTGCAACTGTGACGATCCCGCCAATTCTGGCTCCTCAAGCTTCAGGGTCACAGGATTACGGAGTACGATCTTCTTTAGATTTAACACATCATCTGATAAAGTTGCAGAGGCAAGTACGGCCTGGTAAATTTTTGGTAAAAAACTGTAAATTAATACAACAATAAACAAATTAGGACAATAAACATTTTATTTAACATATTGAATAAATCCATGCGAAGCCAAGACGGTTCGCCAGTCTATAATAATAATAATAATAATAAAGTAAAGATGAAAGTTATTAATGTATTTATTTAAACTGAATATTACTCGCTGGTAATGTAGATTTCTATTGGTGAAAGAATTTTTCAAAAACGGTCCAGTAGTTTTTGAGTTTATTCATTACAAACATGTGTTTGAACCCCTAAACTACTGAACAGATTTTGATAAAATTTCGTAACTATGTGTAATTTGGTCCAACTTAAAAGATAGGATAGTTTTTATTTTGCATCCGTGCAAAGCCGGGAGCGTTTAGCTAGTATTACTGTAGATTATAATATACATATACAGTTACATTAATTTTCATAGTTAGATTGATTTTCATTTTTAATTTAAAAATATTAAGATTAACAAAAGCTAACTTAAATATCACTTAAATATTACACATAAGTTATTACTATTACGAATTCTGTGACATTACATGTGAATGTAACATTCTATTCATTGTACATAGTTAATGTGGAAAGTTTGTAATTTTGGTTGTTTTGTCAAAATAAGCATTGATGTTATAACAGAAGTCGTTATATCTGTTGTTTAAACTGTATTGAAGATTGTAACTCAGTCTCCAAAAAAACTTTGTAAACCTTCAAAGGCAAGGGATATTTGATTTATAAAATATACTATACCCCAATAACTCTTTAACTTCATCCTCATATCCAAATGAAAAGACCAAATCAGCTTCGTCTATAACCAACATTGCGAGATCCTTTTTCAATATCATATTCTTTTCCTTTAAATGTGCGAGGGCTTTTGAGGGTGTCGCTACAACAATGTCAGGTTTATCAGACAATAAAGATTTTTGTGTTTGCATATCGTCATTGGCTGATATGTCTACACAGCGGACCTCTCTGGTGCATTTGTAGGTAAGATCACTTATCACGGATGTTATCTGAAAAAGTTTATCTATTTAACAAGGTAATTTAAATAATAAAACAAAAAAACTATTCACTTACATTACTTTTGTAATGTAGAGATGCGACTTTTTACTTCATAAGTCCTATTTTTCATATATTTTAGTTAATTTTGTATGTATATATAAGGTTTTCTTACCTGGCCACATAACTCTTTACTCGGTGACAGTATAAGTGCTTTTATACATTGATGTGCACTTGTATTTTTTAAATTTAATATTTTCTGTATAACAGGTATGGTAAAAGCAGCAGTCTTTCCAGAACCAGTTCTTGCCCTCATGAGAACGTCTTTTCCTTCCAATAATAAAGGTATGGCTGTTTCCTGTATCAACGTGGGTTCAGACCATGCCAGTTCTGCTATGGACTAAGGATAAAAAAAACGATGTAAGGAAGTTACTAAAAAACTTTCCATAAGTAAATCTCAATCTTATTAATAGCCGATAATCGCAAACTTGTTACCTTTAATATACGATCATCCAACTCCATCTCGTGGAACATAACCTTCTTTTCCTCATCCATGTTTCGTTTATGTATTACAATTAAAATAAATTAAACCTAAAATGATAACTATGAAAAAAATTAAGACAAAGAAAACAAACGTCCTGTTCGTATTTTAAGTTAAACAAAACAGGATTATTAAGTCGCATTTATCGCAATTTCGATTTTCAGTTTCATAGCACACATAAATAAATAAATACAAATACAGTAGAAAGACCATAGACTGAGTATTTGTATGAAAAATTGTAAATTGTCAATGTCAAATTGACAATTTTCCATATAAAAATGTATTTTTACGCTCTCGCGCAAACGCGAGTATTATAAATTCACACCGTATTCACACTTGCTCTACGCAAATGTCTTTGAGCCAGATTGAGCGACTCTGTGGTTTAACTATGTCTGTGACTGGTCTCTCGCCACAGCATAGCAAATTACTAATTCTTTCTGTTAGTGTTAAACTAAACATAAATTCATTTCTTAATCTTTTAATTTTTTATCGAGACAACTATTTTATTATTTGCTTTTACTAAAAGATTTGGAATATTAATTTATAATTAAAATTCAGTAAAAAAAATAAGTGAAAAATATTGGTCTGGCAGCTGGCAACACCACAATATGGTCGAATTGTTTTCTGTCTGCTGCATTGCTAAACGTAATAAGATAGAAGAAATTTATTTTTATCTCTAAATTTTTAGCATTTTGTCATTATTGTATTCACAAATGAGTGTCTTTTAGTTCTTCACATTATTCAAAACATTTTTAACATGTTTCATTGCGAAGGCGTTACGGACTGCAGTTCATTGCCTTATGTAAAACTCGAAATGGAGTTTCTTCCGTGAATACCGAAATAATACATGTGTACAGTGTTAAGTGTTAATGAATGTGCTGTGAGTTATTATACTAAAAATGTCTACTACTTCTAAAACAACTGCTCAAGTGTTGATGAAGAAAGGTAAAAGAGGTGCAGCTGCGTACATACACGCGGATTGTGCAAGCGGATCTCCCCAGCACTTGGGCCCACTGCTGGATGTATTACTGAACCCCAGCAAAGCAATAGACGAATGGGAAACTGCTGACTGGTGCAGATGGTTGCTAGCTGGCGGCAGAACTCCAGACGAATTCGCTACAATAGGCAAGTTTTATAACTGTAAATTTATAGTTCTTTCTAGGTTAAGAGAAAAGTATCACAATACCTGAAAGTTTGATCATTCAATGAATAACTAAACTTTTCTATTTTTCATTCTTACACTATCTTAATGATATATTATGACTATAACCTTATAAGCCTATAGTATTTCTATTTGACCTACTATTGTGTCCCCAATTGTAAACATAGGTTGAGTGTTCCAAACTTACGAAGCCCACATTTAGGTACCTACTTTATTGCTTGGAAAGTAAACACCTGTAACATGTAAAATTAGAGGGAAAGAGAGAGACAGAACAACAATCAAATAATAAAACAAAGGTATCTTATCTTTATTTTATTGTCAAATAATAATTGCAGGTAGGAATGCAAATCTTGGGTCATAAACCTTTTTGCAAGCAGGGATATCTACTTGTTTGTGCAGCAGATAAGTTGATAAGTAAATGTTTAGGTAGTCTTTTGTCAATGGATTTTCTTAAATGTGTTTAAACAATATTGTTCAAACACATATTAAACAAAGTAATTGAATTATTATAATTAATTAAACTTTGACCAAATTTATTTAATAGATTATTAAATTTTAGTTTATATTTAAAAAGTTTTGGTAAAAAAAACTTGAAAAGATACCATTGTTTATATATTTCTTATATATTTGCTTGTATTTACTTAAATGGTACATTGTTACTTAGTTAACAATGTGTCATGTCATATATTTAAAATAACTTTAGGTACATATTACCTGTTTCTATTATTATAAAAAAAAAACAAATAATTAATTAATATTTTATTAACTTAGATAACGCTAATCAATAGCAATACTCTTCACAGTTTTGAACTTTTTCTTACTCCAAAATAAATTGTGTATTCTATTCTAGGTCTTCTGTCTCAGCCTCAGATAGAAATCTAATATAAATTGCCTTTTAGAATATTCAAACAATTAAATGTTAAAATAGTAATTTTCTAAATGATACAAACTACTAATTTATATATGTCTTTTCTGTGGCTGATGGTTCACTTAATTGTAGATGTCAGTACGTTTGACAGAGTAAACCACAATTTACTATTGAAAAAACTAGCAATTTTTGGTCACTGATACCAAAAATTGCTAGTTTTTTCAATAGTAATCAATAGTTCAAAGCTTCTTGCTTAAATGGCTTGAATCCTTAAAAAAATCGGCATTTAACCGTTGTGGCTAATGGTTATTCTTCAAAACCGTATGAGGCAGCTTCTGGTGTACCCCAAGGATCACACCTAGGTCCTGTTTTATCTTCATAAATGATATTGCTTACCACATACAGTATTGTGAATTTTCATTATTTGCTGACGACATGAAGGTGTTAAAATCAATATGTTCAATGCACGACGTCGGGGAGTTGCAAGCGGGGATTGTATTAGGACCTGGTGTGATAGTAATTGTATGGAGCGTCAATAAATTAACATGTCATATGATAACTCATATAAATTCTGGATGTAATGTCGAGTGTATCCTTCTCAGTGCCACCTCTAAATTCGAGACAGAAGACTTATAGCCCCTTTGAAGTGCCTGTATATAAGACAAACCAAATGAGGCACTCCTCGGTCCCTAGAATGCTTCAGAGCTATAATAAAATATTTTACAGTACAAACCTGGATGTTCACTTTGACATATCAATAAACACAAGAAGAAGATTCTCGCTGCCATTTCGTACACTTTTAACTGTTTAGGTTTTATTTTGGAGTAATTTTTATCATTTGACTTTTTAATTTTTTTTTTAACATTTGACAGTATTCGAATTTTTTGTTTGTAATAATTTTGTTTATTTTATTTTTTTTCTATTTTATTATTTCGAATTTTTAAAATTTATTTGTTGGGAGTTTGTGTACCAAATTGAATCATGTGTTGTTCAGCTCTAATTGGCTTGCACACTGGACCTAGATGTTGAATGATATGGTTAGAATGTTAAGTGTGCTAGGCTGTTGCTGTTTTGAATACATAAATAAATAAATAACACAAGCATCATCACAAGTGCTTATGAGTGCACTGCCGACCAAAGTAGGATTAGGACAGGATTGGGCAGTTGGCTTTGGCATCCCTTACTCACTCACTGAAACACAACAAAACACAAGCTGATATTTCACAGTGGTATTCTAATAATAATAAGGGGGTGGTTACTGCTGCCAAATGGGTGGCCCAAATGACTGAAAAACATAGTGTGCAGTGCCTCTACTTTCTAGATCCAGCTCTGGTCCACTTGCATGCACCGGGACTCAGGGAACCCCGGATCCCTAAGAAAGATTGTTAAGGCAAGCACACTAACCTCCTGTCCAAGGGGGTCATTGATTAACACTTTAAACTTCATACTATACCAAATTGACTTTATTAATACATTATGACAGTTCCTCAGTATCATACCTAACATGTGCCAACCCATCCTACCACCTGGAACTGCAACAATGCACTTTACCATAGGATGATGTACTGTCTAATCTCAGGCCCATTATTAATCATTTTTATTTTTACAACTATGGAACCTTATGTTAAATGCTAAATTTGTCAATTAACATATAGAATAAATTTTATCTTGAAAAGATGTTAGTTTCATCAGTCATAGGGATAAAAATGTCAGGTGTGATATTTATAATTTTCCAACGTGGATAAAGTCGCGAGCTTTAGCTTGTTTTCACACATACTGCTTACAGAATGAAAATAGCTTCTTTTTCTTATCATCAATCACCAATTGCTGAACCCCTTTAGCTAAAATAGGCTAACCTTACATATCTTTTCTCTGCTTTTTTTTTTATTAAAAGAAAAACAAAGAAAGAAACCTGTTTAATTTTTAATTAAAGAGAAGGTACACACTTTGATAGTTTCTGATTAATTTAATCATAATATTATGTTAAAAGTGTCCAAAAATATTTTAGCTTATTAATTTACAAAAGACTACCCTGAAATTATTATCAAACAAACTATATAATAGTGACAATGAAATTGGTTCTTTGTTTAGGTGCACGTTTTTTTGTAATTGAACTTATAATACACTTAATATCTGAAGCAAACAAGCAGATGGCCCTGTGGCCGTTGCCTTGTCCTTTTTTGCATTTCCAATGTCAAATAACATTATGCCTGTATTGCTCACTTGACTCTTTGTACTCGCAAAATAATTGTGTAAAAACAAACTGACTACCAAATTGTATGTTAATCACTTTAAATATGTGTTTAAATGCACATTTGTATAAAAAAACCTTTGACATAAGTTTAGTAAGCAAGCATACAAGTGAATTTACAGTGGCCTTAAATAGGCACACATATTAAACTGATCAGGCTGTTTTTCCTTACCAGGCTATTATAATCATTTTTTATTTGGATAGTATATGTAACACTAAAGTTAACTTATTAAATTAATTACCCCAAGCACACTTGTATTGTGTCTATCTATTACTAATATAATTTTATGTACATATAAAATTTGTATGATTGTTTGTATGTAGAAGGTAATCTTTGAAACTACTCATCCAATTTAAAAAAATATTTTACAAATAATTTCAGGATGGAAATAGGCTAAAAATATTCCACCAGGCACCAACTACTTATCTAAAAATAAAGATGCTTGGCAAAAGTATAATGTAAGGCATTAGTTATAATTATATTGCTTTAAATATTTTGTCAGGCGTTATATTTTTATTTTACAACGCGAACTGATTCGCTGGCGTCAGCTAGTCCAATATAAACACATTTGATAAAAATTTAATAAGCAAGAAAACCAGGTTTTAGATTAAAACACTTTGAATTTGCATGTTTTTGAATTAAATAAGTCACACTCAGAAATTTAATGAGGTCATTAAGATAGGTAGTTTATCTAGGAATTTTTTTTTTTTAATATAATTAGTTTTAAAACGTGCGACTGAGAACTTACAGTCTGGGTCTTAGTAAATATAACTAGTAATGGTTTTATAGTTTTCTATTCCCCTAAACACTTTCACCTGTCACCCGACGAAGTTGACGCCAATTTGATCAAAAAGCATGATTAAAAATGAAATGAGTACATCAACATTGTTCCTATGATGGCAGACTATTATTAGAGTAGGCAGGCAGGGCGCGTCGCGCGTCGTCGGCAGCAATTTTTTTTTTGCTACCTGTCTCGTGCCACTCATCCAATGTCATCGCCCTTTCCGCGCTTGACCTAAATGCCAATTAATGTAACTAGTTTTGCAGATCGAACTCCACTTGCATTATTATCAATAGTTCATTTCTTAACCATTTATTATTAATAACAAATGATATATTATATTAATTAATTTATAAAAATAAAATAATAACACTTTTATCATTTAAAATTCAAAATTTATACTTTCTTAGAAGTTACTATACAACTTTTTTATCTTTATCTGTAGACATATTGTTACTTGTTTCATTTACTTATTTGTTGCATTGTTGCAAACATACCTAATTTGCAATACCTTAATCTTAAAGAAATTCTCTTTGTTCACGAATTCTTAATATTACAAATGTGAATGTTTGTATGTTCGGATCTTTGGATGTTTGTTACTCAATAACGCAAAAATGGCTGAACGTATTTGCATGAAATTTGGCACACATATAGTTTATTATCTGGATTAACAGATAATTTATATTTGGACACTTTTAATCCTGTCGAATTTTTGGTGTCCGAGGGATCATTTAAAAATATAAAAAATTGTGGCCGCATCACCGTCATCACAGCGATAAACATATCAGGCGTTATTTTAATCATATATTTTGTCAGGTGTTATATTTTTTATTTTTCAACGCAGACGAAGTCGCAGGCATCAGCTAGTATAGAATAAATAAATAAATAAATAACTGAACTTGTCTACATCTAATAGATAGATAGTATATAAGTTAAAAGTTTCTCTCGAGTAAATTACCTACTTAGTCTTCGCATATTATACTAACTCCGTATCCCTTGGGAACTAAACTCATTTCTTGACGATACAGCACCCAGTCTGAGACGTGACCGAGCAACAGAAACTCGCATTTCTAATATAATATTGTATATTAGTTATGATGGCGATGATTCGCGACGTCTCGGTCGCCCAAACCGCCTGTCGCATACCGAAGGAGTTAAATTGGAAAAATGACTCACGTTCGCAATAAGTTTGACAGGCGAACGCAGTTAAATTCCTCTAAAACAAGGTGGCCCCCGTTTTCATGTCAAGTGTGATGAGTCTTGCAATTTCGTACTGAGCGGTGTTATTCACCGAACGTCGCGGACGTTGACCTTGGCGAACAGCTGATTGGGTGCTACCACGGACACCAGATTTCATTTGACCAATTGATTTGTCTTACTTCAAAATCGTTATTAAACAGTGATCTTAATATTCAATCGTTTAATTAATTTTGTTGAATTTTCAGAAGTATTCAAGTGTTGAAATATTTGTAATTGAAAAAAAAAAATTGTAACAATATTTATTTCAATTCTCGTGAAAGTCTATCATCATATCTTACCCAGCTAATGTTGTCAATTTAAAGTTGTTTTATTTATTTTTTTAATATTTAAAAGAAAGTCGGTAGGCATTCAGATGTTTCTCTTTGTGGTAGGTGGGTGGTTACCATCTTTTATAAACACAAACCACACTGGAAACCCTGGCAGTATAAAGAATAAGGGAACAAAGAAAGTAAAATGTAATAAACTTTAGCATTTCCTATGTATTAAATTATTACATTCATGATCACAACAGTAATCCAACTCTGAGAATATCTGTTCATTTTGTTGTCTGTCCCACCAATTCACTTAGCTACATGACTTAATAACGTGAAAATTACACACACACTTCTGCTTGACTAGTTTTTACCCGCGACTTCGTCCGCGCCCCCTTTGCTTAGGTGTTAACATTTATTTTTGTCAGGCGATGCATTATTTTTAGATGATTATTTGGGAACAGTTTTTTTTTCTGGCTGAAATGAAAGGTATCGTTTTTTATATATTATCACTGACAACGTGTATATGCAAAATTTCATGATAAGCATTTGAGGCGTGAAAACGTAACAAACAAACAATCTTAATTTCACATTTATTATTGAATATTACTTTTGATAATGTTGAAATGTATAATAATGTTAAGATTGCTAGTTTTATTATTTCATGGTGATATTCGGTACGGACTGTTTTGTTTACTTTCCGCGATCGGTATAGTCTAGACACCCCCTAATACTGTTTTACTTTGTCTTGTATCGCTTACTGTGAAGATAATTTAGTGAAAACACCTTTAAAAAGTAATTGGAGCCTGTTTGTTTTGTAAATTGGTGATAAGTGGCTGGTGATTATGGAAATGTCAACCCGAACACGGCTCAGTATGAACGGCCCAACGGCACCGTGACGGTCAGGGCATTAACCACCGATACGTTACGTGTACAATGAACGTTGATACAAACCATCGCCTCGGCCACCTCGCCAGGCGCACGCGCGTCACCTAAACCGAATATTGCGCGAGTTATCTCTGCACCTAGCTGGAATGCGATTCCTTGATTAAAATTATTAATTATTACTTTACTTAAATATTTGTTTTTAATTATATAAATATTTATTTTAAAATTTGTTCTGTTTTGCACACTATACCAGAGCGTCAATATGACGTCATTTTTTTAACTGCTAGGTGCAGTTTTATTTTCTTGCTGACGTAAGGGGTCCCCGACACGATCAATTGCGAATGACAATCTTTACGTGATTGAATATTTCAAATGACGGGCAATTGAAGGTATATATCATTCGCGCATGTCTCGTGCGTTTTGAATTGTGTTGAAAAAAAAGTCGCGTCGCTCAAAATCGCCCTTGCTCATTAAATATGATTTCGAACGCAGACATGACTTTTCTTGCAATAACTATTAGGAAAAAAGAAAAGAACCAGAACTTGGTCCAAAGAGTGGTACAAATTGACATATAATATAATATAGGTTTGCTCATGAACATTTAACAAACAATTATTGTCATTTGCCATCATTCGCTGTCAATATTACAGAGCGTCAATTGCCGTCAATCAAAATTTTTGTCATTTTCTGTCAATGCCGTAGCAATATTGACAATCGCTTCATTTGCTTGTTGTAAACGATCAATTTTTCTATCAATGAGCGCCAATCAAGTAAATATTATCATTCGCAATTGATCATCTCGGGGACCCCTAATAAATTAATAGTTTGCCACAGAACACTTAACTTGAAATGCATAAAATAATGTTAACTAAATATTATTGTAACGTTTTTGAAAACCTCTTCAGGTTTGCAGGAAATCGATTATTTGTAATTTTTTTCTTTCATTAATCTAATAAATTAAACAAATGACTATAACAAATATAATTTCTACTACGCAATGTTACCAGTCCAGCTTTTTGAAAAGTATGATACCTTGTTTAGAATAAAGTAGTTCCTATAGAATTATCCATTTTTGACAACTATTCAAATTACGGATTCCAACTAATTATGTATTGTCAATTGCTTCGACATTATAAGAAAATTACGAATGTTAAAAGTCTTAGAAATCTTGTAACGATAACTTATGAAATTTGGCAACCCACATTGGTCTATTTTAGAATAGATTTATACAGGGTATATAAATATATATAAATATAATAACTATGTAATATTGTTTAGGGTTTAAGTGTCACCTATTAAATAAACGTACGCAAAAGACTACACACAAAACGACATTTTTAGACAATAGTTATTTCATCATAATTATTCCAGCCGCAGTATGTCCACTGCTGGACATAGGCTTTCCCCTTAATTTTCCATTAAGTCTGGTCATACATATTTTTTTCTTAGCTAATATATATTTGACAAAGATTTCTATCCGTACTAAATATTATAAATGCGAAAGTATATATGGATGTATGGATGTTTGTAACTCTTTCACGCAAAAACTAGCGAACCGATCACCATGAAATTTTGCATACACGTTGTCTGGGACACCAGAAAGGACATAGAGTACCTTTCATCCAGAAAAAAAGGACTATTCCCGAGGGATAAATAAAAAATAAAAAACTAACGCCTGGCCTAAGTGTTATAGCAACACAAGGTCAAGCGTTATATTGCTTTTTTTTATTTTTTAACGCGGATGAAGTCGCGAGCACCAACTAGTTTGTATATAAAAAAATAAGTAATTAAAAATTCAGTCGTAATCTTGAGAGGTATTTCAATATTATACGTATGAATATAAGCTCATCTCTTGATTTTGAAACCGAACAAGATTTTACATTTCATTTAAAAATCGTGTTTGAATCTTAAAATATAGGATATTACCAACGTTACTCATAAATGATGAAACATTTTTTAAATCTATTATCTGTCCATTTCAGGGTTCAATCAGATTATGAGTAAATTAAGAGTTTATTTCACCTGCTAGTACTTCATAAAATGTGTAAATATGAATTACAATATAAAATTATAATGATGTGATTCATACTATAGCAGTAAGAAAGTGTACCACATATTGTTTTGGGTTAAAGCCAAATGCGTGGGTCGGACAAAATGTGGGCGCCAAAACGAATCTACAAACATTTATACCTATGTGTATTAAGATTTCTAATGAATTTTGATTATTGTAATCTTACAAATAAAATAAAAATGAATGATGTACGTTTGTCCCCTATTGATTTCTAATACCATCTACACTAATACTGCAGTAAAATTTTTTTTTAAAAATTAAGTCTCATTGCAAATTGCAACCCCGTGTTTTATATTTATACCTGCTGTATAATTTGTTTCCTTGCCACTTGTGCCGACGTTTGTATTTGATGGTTTGTTACATTTTTTTTTTAAATGGCTCCACATATTTTATGAGCATTACTTGAACCTTAAATCGTATTCCAAAATGGTTATAGTACAACGAATTTTAATTACCCATGCTATACACGCTAAATTAAACGGCAACATTATCATTACTACTAACGTTGGGTAAAATTGAACCTATCTGGTTATAATTTCTCAAACAATTGTAACTAAAGATGATGATGTTGATATGGCGCTTCTTTTGTGTGTCATTCACATTTCTCTCTTGATCGGTCTGAAGGCTTGCAACTGTTTTGATATTTTCATGACGAATATATTATACAGTATGTTTGGAAGATGGATGGAAAGTTTAAGGAGGTAATATTTTAAGCCGTGTTTATCTTAGACGACATTAGGTTTTTTTTTTAAATTGCAATTTTAAAAACTACAAAATTAGTAAACCAGTTGAAGTTGTTATTTCATAAGTAGTTTATAAAATAATGTGTAGCCTATCTAACAAAATAATTCATAAGCAATCATATAATCAGGAAAAATAATATGGCTACTTAAATCTTATAAAAAAATAATAAGATATCCTTAAGATATATTTAAGAACATGCTACATCATTGCCTTTTCTTTTGGGCTATCATCGCACACAGCGAGAGATCTACACTATTATTAGAATTAGGATGATTTAATTAAACCGGGCGAAACATATCTAAATTTTTATTGACAAAAAACATTATTTTGCTAAAAATATTTACTTTTCAAGCTTTTTATTTCCTAGCAATGCCACATTTCTTCGAAATTATATTATAGCTTACACTTATTATGCATGGATATTTCCAAGGATCGTAAGTGTAAACTAAGAGTGGATTGTATTTAGACATATTTAGCTAATAAATCCACACTTTACGTATCGACAACTTAAATGATAACCTAAACTTTGGGCTCATTGAAAGCATTTCGAAATTTTTTATGATTTCTTTACGACATCATTAATTTAAGTTAATGATTTAGCCATTTTTAGAATAATGGATACTTTTTAGGAATTCTCGTCTAAATTTCAAGTCACCGCTGGAGATTGGTTTTAAATGAATAAATAATAAAATTTATATTATAATGTTATTGTTACAGTGCGAAGCTTTGACAAACACGACAAATGCGGTCTCGTGTGGATACCGCGCGTTGTCGCGTACAGATGTCGGACGTGCGGCATTTCGCCTTGTATGTCGATATGTCGCGAATGCTTCCATCGAGGCGACCATTCGACGCACGACTTCAACATGTTTCTGTCGCAAGCGGGTGGCGCTTGCGACTGTGGCGACAATTCCGTTATGAAAGAGGACGGGTAAGGGAATATTAATTTATTTCAATTTATAAACCACGGCGGCTATATTGACACCGACACACACTCTAAACTCTAGATTATTCATGTGACACGGCAAACTCATGTTATGGTGACTGTAAACTCTTGAGCCAGAGCTATATGCCTCCCTCATGATGTCAATGTGAAGCAATGAAGTAAGGAAAAACAAAATTTGTATTTTAGGCCATTTTTAAGTATCATAAAAATTATTAAAAAAGGATAATAAAAATCCTAAAAAAGGATTTTTTTTATATAGTTAGCTTGTACACTGTACAGCCATGGCCCAAAACGCTGTTCTCCATGATTGATATTATAGATAGAAGTTTGTTTTTGCTCCTATGCTCAACCAAAGCAGTAAGTTGACACACATTCTACAGCACAGCAAGAAACAGCACAATACATTTAGGCCTGTGATGGAAGAGAAGCGGTGGAAATAATAATCAATCATTTATTTAAATGGTCTTAAAAGCAACTAGTAACGCGTTTAATACATAGAAAGATTAACCTATCTAGTTTTTGTTAATAGGTAAAAATATTTTAAGGTGTTAGGTGGGCTTTAGCCTTGCCGTGTTGTCCGCATTGCATAGGGTTTCGTTCAGTTTGACGCAATAGCGCCAAAACTTCATAATAAAGAAAAAACTTCTATGCGTCGTACTTTTGGCACAGTATTAGGTACTAGTACTGCGGTGGCGATAGACAAACCGCAGTACTTGATACTTGGTAACTGAGGATGAAGGCGTTTTTTTGAAATGTATCTAGGCATCAGCCACCATGCATATATCCATAATATCCACCTTGATTACATTAATCTACATTTCCTATCTATCGGTCTGTAAGTATTACACACATTATACCTACAAATTATTATATATTTCGAGAAAAATATTATTGCAGATGATAAGATATGCATGATCTATTCATTAATACCACAGTACCTATTGGTATTTAAAGAGCTACGTGTTTTAAATATCGTGCGGGACGATGTGTGATTAAATATTGATATTGAACTCATTCATGACATGCATCAATATAATATAATATAATGTCCATTCTAATCCAGGCGAGACTACAAGACTAGATGTGTCATGAGTTAAGGCATCATTTCTGTCTATATTTAGATATAGGTCGTTGCATACACGAATCACGCTTATTTAAATGTATTTCCAGCCGATGATTGAACCGAAGTTGCCTCCGCGTGGCTTAGTCACGGTTTAGCTCAAATTAAGGTTGCGAGCTTCTTGCATAACAGAAGCGGGACTCCACATTTAGGGACACTTTGCACTGCAACAAATACAGCGGTCTTTAATGCTGGTAAATCAGGCCAATCGTAATTGTAAAAATTTTTGATCACATGTTACCCCATCGACGCCATTGCAATCCCAAGTGAAATATTACTTTAGAAATTTTATAAAGAGGTAAAATTTGTATGTTTGTTTTAAAGTATGTAGGGGGTAATCTTCGAAACTCCTTATCCAAATTAAAAAAAAACCTTACACAAATAGAGTAGAATTTCAGGATGGATATTCCATTCCAGGAGGCTAAATATTCAACGCTTGGCAAGAGTAACAGATAACAGACGTCAATGTATGTCAGGCGTTATGTCGTTTTTTTTTTATTTTCCATCGCGGAGGAAGACGCGGGCTAGTTTAATAATATCAAGTAAATAAAAATCGTTAGTTCTGCAGGTCACTTGGTTTACCACTGTACCATCTATCATTAAATGGACTGTCTCACCTTACCTGCCTCCATTCATATAAACACATAAAAAGTTAAATCTTGCACTAGACCCACTATGTCCATGGCCTTCGTGTGACGTCACTGCCAAGTTTATGTCCTTTAATACTAAATTACGATCGGAAATCGAACACAAGTCCACCCACACGTCCTCATAAATATTTATCTCAGTGTGATCACGCCAAATGTACTTTTATGGGATATTTTAAATGTGCTACATGTCATTTCTTTCAATTGAAAATGTGTATGATTTTTAACTATTACCAAATTAATATCCAATGACGAAAAACAAAACACCAAAGAGAATAAGGCTTACATAAAGTATAATTTTTAATCACTAAGTAATGATTATTGACATATGATATGATAATAAAAGATTTATTTTCATTAGTATTAAGACATAAAAGATTGATTCGCATATATAATACGTGGGACAGATTGGATAAAAAAAAAGGAGACTAAGAAAACATTTGAGGGAATGTGTTAAAGGCGAATTTGATGAGCTCAATATAGCTTATTTTATAATACTATTTTCTGTTAGGTTAAGTAATTGAAATAAAGGCTTCTTTATTTTAATATATAAAATCTATTCAAATTTCAAATTCATTTATTTGCAGGCAACTGGACCTATATTTTACATTTTTATACATTATAGTTATAATAAAAAAATTAAAAAAATAATAAGTAAGTGCCTAAGAACTATCACCAACATGTCTATTACAACAATATCGGATATATAAACAATCTAGTCTATCAGCGATCATTGATATAACTTTGTTAGAGCTGTCCCCGCCTAACAAGTGATGCATATTTTTTACGTATGTTAGCATAGAAACAATCAATGCTCATCATTGCAAACATCCCTTAAGCACTACAGAAGCGGGGTAGCCTTAAAATTGCCCTAAACTCGTTGTTAAATTAGACATGAAGGTAGCTGTAACATTTTTGCGTGTAATTTGCCCACAGAGCACAAGTGTATGCCCTATGTCGTAGCATAAAAGATATGACTCCAATACAATATCATAGTAGAAATAAGACAATCTATAGTTTCATAGTTTATGCGGTGTAATCATACTTATATAGACTTGAACCGGACTGCATAAAGTACTTGTTTATGATGCAATGATTCACGCGGACGATGCAAGGTCATGTCTAATGTTTTCTTGTTAATGTTTGTATTGTTACAATACATATTTATTTTGTCCGTTTCAAACAGCAAGCCAAGTAGTGTTTAATTTGCAATGCCAACTTTATTTTATAAAACATTGAAGAATGTAGAAAAACATAATTACCTAATTATATAATTTAAGTATTTTAAGTCATAGCTAACAGCTTTCTCTCGTTTTCTCTTATCTACATTGGTTTTCACTAGACTCTATAGATTGCTTAGTTACTAATCCCTCAAGGGTCCAGATTGAATAATAAAATTATATTAAAAGAAAAAAATCATTATACATATCAGGGATGTCAGAATATTCGCATCGGCATCCGCAAGTGCGGAATTTTCGCATCAATTACACACTCACAACCATATCCGCATGTTTAAATCAGTGCGAATCTTTTGCGGATGCGGATATGGAGCTTAGCCCTGAATCTCTCAGATATCCAAGGTTGAACTATAAATTGTTTTAGTTAGGGTGCAAATGAGAATATCTTTAGGCGCGTTGGGCCCTTTTAGTATTGGGAGAAAACAGTGAACTCTCCCCGTCACGCTCTGTCATCGACACACTCAGTGACGTATAATTATTGTTTGAAATAAGATAAGCGTCATATACCCGAATTAGTACGCACTTCTTGGTTCATAATAAGCTTAACTTTGTCTAAGCTTAGTTTGTTTAGATGTTAACAGATGGCGTAGTACTCACATCTGACGTGCAAGTCCTACGACTGACGTTTTTTTTTTTAGTTGTGTTCAATTTTCTAATGAAATTTTGTGTTGAAATTATCAATAACATTAAATTTCTATTTCTTAAAAAAAATTTCATTTATTTCCGCACTTAAAAATTAGATCTATTGAAAACAAGTTTGTAATCCACGTCCGTATCCGTATCCGCGGATTTTAAAAATTCTGCATCTGCAACAACTGATATACCTACATATAACTAACCTCCTTTGTGTTTATTTTTAAAAATAAGAATCTTATCTCTATAAGATTAGTAGACGCGAGATAATTATGTAATGTAGTGACGTCACCAGCTCGTGTAGTTGATCAAGGTGAAGGTTGAATGCCAAGTTCAGTGTGTTGTTTAGGGACCCTGGAAGGTCGGTAATCGGTGCGATGGAATAGATAACCCGTCTCGCTCTAACAGAGTATTGGATTGGAACTTTGACTAATTACTACTGACTTAAACATTCTCTCGCCAATTACTAGTATGTGCCAATAAGATGATTATAACCCCCATTTTGAATAATTATTGATCCCAATGCAGTAATTAGAATTTTAGTTCTTCTTTAAATAATAACATTTTCATCTCAATTGCTGCCCTACAGATACAGCCCCTTGAACAACAACAAATATGTGAACTCTTGAACAACAACAATAAAAAAAAAATGAAATTCCAATAGAAACATTCAAAAATAATACCAATATAATTTGTTTTAGACTAAATAACATAAGCTATTGTGTCTCCAGGCTTCTCAATTAAGTATATCCTTGGTTTCATGAGGAGCGCACAACTTGACAGATTATTAATAATTATTTTATGAAAACTCATACAACACGCACGCACGCACGCACACACACACACACACACACACACACACACACACACACACACACACACACACACACAGAAGAAGAAAATATAAAATAAGGAAATTGTTGCAGATTTTGCAGCAATCACGGCAACAAATGTCCGAGGCCCGGCACCGCGCCCGCCGAGCTCATGTGCGTTGCGGAGGCGATGATGCCGCGACTCATACTACGATTACTGCAACACTTTAGGGAAAATAGGTTAGTGACCAATTGCATTTGTCAGTTAAATAGGTTCAGTAACCCATTGCAGTGATTAAAAAATGCGTTTGCGTTACAGCAACGGCATCAGACCGAACCAGGACGCGGTGACGACGTCGGACATGTACCGTCTTGCCGTTCAGGAGTGCGAGATGTACGTGCAGATGTTGATGGAGTTCAACAACATGGGCGACCTCATGCGCTCCGCAATGACCAAGGCGCTCATCAACCCACAGGTACTTCCTAATCCCATCCCATCCCATCCTATCCTAGCCAATATACACAAAAAAAACATATTTACTCGTACGTATGAAGATTGAAGACATTAATACATCTATTCTACTGAGGGCGGTAGAAAACCCATCAGCTTGCCTGCCTTACTTTGAAATAAATACTTATTTTATAGAATCACCAACAGGAAACAATGAATTTATCTTTTATTTCTAAAGCTTAAATTGTGAAGTTATTTATTTATTTGCGTAAGTTATTTCAGAGTTATTTATAATCTAATCTAATCTAATCTAATAAGCGTACATATTCTATTTCAGATGTACAGAAATCTAGTGGAGCCGCCTTTCCCGGAAACCGAATACGGTTGTTACATGGCCGAGTCAAATAAAATGTATGAAAAAGCGATTGAGTCGTTTCCAGCACCGGAGCCACCTGACGAGTAAGTTTTTTCATAACACATCTGGGCGTTTTAGTGTCATCGCAAAATTCAAAATAGAGACACATCAAAAAATACTAAAATGTGACTTATTATTGTTGAGCCTTCTCTGCTCTGCATACAATAAAATAAGACAAAAAAAAAACTGGAGTACCCTCTAAAATAAAAAATATAAAGTACACAATGCATTGTGCTTGAAAAAAGTAATGTTTTTACAATAACAACCACTTATAAAGCTTTATGTCCCCTCGTTTTTTTGTTACCCAAGGGACTTCCTTTTATAATAGTTGATTACATTTCAGATACCGCCATTTGCCAGCACTCGCGCCAAAACTCCAACACAACACGTTGCTGGACGAGTTCATATTCTGGACTTTCAAATACGAGTTCCCACAGAACATCGTCTGCTTTCTGCTCAACATGCTGCCCGACCAGGAATACAAGGTAATGCTTCTGAACAGCATTTGCGAACATGACAAATTCCTCTTAAAACAAATGATAAGAGAGTTGCTCTCGCAGGAGCACCTGACGCGCACGTTCGTGATGCACTACGCCCGAATCCCGCTAGTGCTGGAGGCGTCGGCGGACCCCGACACGCTGTCGAACCGCGTCGTGCACATGTCCGTGCAGCTGTTCTCCAACGAGGCGCTGGCGCTGCGCTGCGTGCAGCAGCTGCACCTGCTGCACGTGATGGTGCTCTCGCTGCGCCTCATGATGGGCAAGATCCTCGTGCAGAACACGCTGCACGAGCCGCACCGCAACTTCCACTACGTGATCGACTGCACGCGCCGCGTCATGAAGGAGCACTGCTACTGGCCGCTCGTGTCCGACTTCAACAACGTGCTGTCGCACAAGAGCGTGGCGCTGGTGTTCCTGCAGGACGACGCGCTCGTCGACATGTGGTTCGAGTTCCTGTCGATGCTGCAGGGCATGAACGTGAACGTGCGCGAGACGGGCGGCCACATCGAGTTCGAGCCCTCGTCCTACTACGCGGCGTTCTCGTGCGAGCTGGAGGCGGCCGCGTACCCAATGTGGTCCGTGCTGGGCCACCTGACTGCGCGCGAGCATGCGCCGCTCGCGCGTCGCATCGTGGCATCGGCGCTCGCGTACCTACAGGAGTGGCTGGACGCCGTGCACTTCACGCCCGCGCGCGCGCCCGCCCCTGCGTCCGTGCCCGCGCACGCCTCCTTCCACTTCCCGCTGCACCGCTACCTGGCCGCTTTCCTGTGCGCCGCCGTGCGCTCCATGGGACTGCGCGCCCGCGATCTGCTGCCGCCCGCCGACCTTCTCGCCCTGCTCGCCTACCACCCGCTGCGCGTGCAGGTCAGTCCGCTTTTTTTTTTTCAGCCATATGCTCCATAAGACGACCAGGCTATGCTTCTAACCAAGTCCTATTGGAAACATAAGGGGGGGGACTATTTCCAGACTGAGATGATGAATTATCACTTCCTGCTGTAAGCTTATAACCCATATGCATCCTCACGTTAAGGAGAGGGCTGCGCTTCGCGGTTAAACATAATTATTATAAATGTGTGTAAATTTTATAGATCAACAGTGTGAGTTCTATTAATAACGTTTAATAGGGTAATTTAATTATCACAATATGTTAAGGTGAAACATTAGCTACAAATGAGAGATATAATTTGTTTCCTAGTAACTCAATCATAAAATGGGCGACAGTAACCACCCCCTTACAGAAGACCTCCATGAAATCAATTTCACTGTGTTCCATTATCTTCATAAAATCAATTCTATTTGTTCTTTAATTTTCAATGCTAAATAATAAATCTGAATAGTTTGTTTGTTTGTTTCGACGCTTCTATTTTTAAAATTATCAGTCGGGTTTTAAAAATTCATTAATTATTTCAAATGGCTTTATTATAAGTATACAGTATACTAACTCTCCTAATTGCATCCGGTTCATTGTTATTAAGTATATACAAATAAATAACCACATTGTTATTTGACCTTTCACAAAATAACTTTATTGCACAATAAAGTAATAAGTATCGATGGTTTACTTAAATTTAAATTATTTCTAACTATTATATATGATAATCGAGACAATTGGGCATATGAAATTCTTCAATGCGTACAAGTTCAAATGGTTATTTAAAAAAAAAATACACAAGTTATTGTTTAATTTATATTTACTTTATTATCAAAAATTCTTACACAATTAATAGTTTTATTACACATATTAATAATATCACAAACAACTTGATAATATTATTAATAATATTAATAATGAATAAAATGAATGAGTATAAATGGAACTAGTCTAATTGATGATCGGCACGAATTCCGTCGCGTCCTCGTCCTCGTCGAACGCGGCCGGGGGAGATTCGGCCGTTATGTGTCGCGAGTAGTCGTACGTGAACAGCTTGACCGCTATGAATCCCCCGCTCCCCCTGCCTCCCCTGTGAACTATCCCCGCGCCGCTGGCCAATGCTCCCCCATTCAGGGGCAACACGGGCTGTATGTCAACGAAGGGGACCGTGCTCTGTGCGGCGTCCGCTTCGAAGTCGCTGTGGGTGAACTCCACGTATTGGTCGTGTTTAGAGTCCACCTTTAGTGACGTGTGCGATCTAATAGGAATGTCCGGCTTGTACAGCTCGAGGCGAGATCTGAAATTTTAAACGTGCATTAATGAAATTTATATAAAAAAATTAATGTTAGTTCATTCTCATAGAGGAGAATTTCGAATTCAAACTAGTGGTAAAAGCAAAATAATTTACTTACCTCGGAACGTCCGTGCCATCTGTATTGTCATTGCTGATCCACTGGCTCTTTTCCGGTGAAAGCCGACCCGTTGTGTAGTTGAATGGAGTGGAGCGTATCTCAAAATGTATGTGGGCGCCGATCATACGGAACCTGAAATTAAATAGTATCCGAATTACTTGGATCAGATGAACAGATTGAGACCGGATGAAATTATATTGAAAAAAGATTCGTACCTAACGCCAGTGAGAACGTGGCCAACCGGCGAATCCAATTCGTCCAAGTCTATAGCTCTCCTTTCGTATGTCAATGTGTGGAAGTCTACGCCCTCCCTCACTTCCGGATCCAACGGATCGAACTTCTGAACGGGAACCCAATTTCCGGCTTCAACGGAACCACGCTCCTTCAGTGTGCTCTCGTGAACTTGTAGATGAAACACCCTTCCTATTTTCTCAAGTCGAACACCAGTCACAATTCTGAAAATTTACTATGTTTTCTGAACTGCTAAAAGGGAGAAAGTGGAAAAAAAAATTACGGACACCCGCACACCCATGCAGTTAGTCGAATCCCCTACTATCTTGTGTAACAGTGTGTCAAAGTTGTTAGAATAATGACATTTATGTGCGCACATAATCAATTCGCGAATAATGTTATGATTAATCACAAGAAAAACCCGAAAGTGCAAAGACTGTACTGAAATTAATTTTGTGAACTGTCAGCGCCACTATAATTGACAAAACTTTCTACAAGAAAGAACCCAAATGAAGGTGAAATAATCTAAATGGAAAAAGTTTTGGACTCCTCAATACTGACTTGCTGTTTTCAAAGTCTGCTAAAGCCTCCTTAAGGCTAAAGAACCTTTCGCTAAAGTTGACTTCGTCTTCGCAGAGACATAAGCAGTATGAACAGTGATGAAGGCTCCACCGCCACCAAGAATCCACCTTTGGAGAAAACATTTTATTAACTGCTAAATGTGGTGCTCAACTGTGATACTAAATTACTAGAAACGATTTTGGTCATTTCGATTGCTATGTGTATTAACGAGTGCGGGTGTCCCAATCGGTGGACACTAACTTGTTCCTCTTTACGTCTGACGTCGCGTCCCACAAGCTGAAGTATCTGTCCGAGTCATGGCTCGGGTCGTCACAGAGGCACATACAATACGAGCAGTGCCAGAACAGCCACCTCCACCACGAGTCCACCTAAGGAAACCTCCGTATTCATCATTTTTGAAGTTGGATGTTGTTTATCACACTTTAAACATAAATAACAAGTCAGATTACTTCGCAATCGTATGACCCTGTACCGAGTTAGGGTCAAAGTGATAAGCTTAATGTTCGATCATAGTATCAGTACTTAATTATTGATGCAACATTAGCACAACCGTCGTACAGAATGTAAAGGAATCGTATAATCAAACATTCGACCCAACATCCTGTACGTGTACGAAATTGTTTTCACCTTGGTCGTGCCTCGCTTGCAACTGCCCACTCGGCCAAGGGTTCGACCGTTTTCGTACTCGATCCATTCGTACCGACGATTGCTGTGACGATCCTGAAATCAATTCACACGGATCCATCAATTCTTTGGAGTTCATTCGAGATGGGATTTGATATATCCGTCTCTTTATGTTAATGCTGTTTTAACTATTGTTTGAAATTTCTGCTAGTGCATCTGAAGTAGCATGCAAAAAAGATCTTTCGAGCACAATGTTATCCCTTAAATTGTAATCGAAACTTTTGAATTACAGTTGAAGCAGTTCATGTGAAAATAGACAAAATAATTTCCTTTTTGAATTATTTTGTCCAAATCGTATATAAAGAAGTGAGTCGAATATTTGCACTCAAGTGTATTTAATTTAATTCTAATTACTGTGCCCCTCGATTTCACACGCTATTTAATTTGAAAGAAAATTGATTCTCTTTTAACAATCGTTGTAAGCAATTTTTGGTCAAATAGTAAAAAAAAGTCGATGCTGTGTAATAAATACAGTATAAAAGAAAACTAAGAATTAGGTTCTTACGTGACTTGCTTAATGTTAATCATCTTGGACAGTAAATGTGCATTTTAAGTTGAGTGAATTCAAGTGAAATGCCCATATAAAAGTGGTTGATTAACAAATTGATATTTGTTGACTTACCGATGGCGGGCAGATCCACATGTCAGAGTCAATGTACTGGCAGTTGATAATCCTGCCTCCACATCTGCTTTGCTTGGCGCAATACAGATCCTGGTAACAGCTGTGACTCTTTGCTAGGGTGTAGTACGCGCAGTTGTCCCTGCAGGTCTTGTCCGGGTTCATATCAACTTCGTTCTCGACGTATCCTTGGAGGAGTCGTGTCACTTCAGCGTACGTTACTCCTGAAATTAGGAAATCAGATCATTATGTCTGTTCAATTATCTGTTATGCCTTGTTCGTGGACAACATATATTACCTTGTTCGTGAACGGAAGGATCGCATCTGTAAATGTCTCGATTGGCCATCGCAAGTGCTGCTTTGGCTGCTGCCGCAGTCTTGGCTGATCGCTCGCCGAACCTTTGCCTCGTCAGGCTCGCTTCTTGGGTGAAATTTCCTGTAATTTATATAAGAAGGCCTTTTTTAGGCGCCATAACATACATTAAGGCCTAGCATACAAATAGGTTCAATCATTTATCAAAGCAAATAATACAGACACAGGTTAAGTTCTTCTCATACAGTTGCTGAAAAAGTCTTTAACATTTTGTGGAGAAAACTGGGGAATACACAGCTTTGGATTTGTCCTCTACACGCGTACAGATAACATGCAATTAAGACTAGTGTACAATTATATAAACGTACAATTATATAAACGTGACATAAGTATATAAAAACTGCACTGCAAAAAATAACAGTGAAACAAATTTATGAGTAATCAGAACGTGATTTTCAATTAATTGCAAATCAATTGTTTATAACGCAAAATTGCTTTGTATGAGCAGAAAGTAAGGCGCACAATAGGAATTGTAAATTGCAAAACAATATTTTGATATTATATTAGTATTAATAAATTTTACATATCTAAATTTAATATAATATTTCTAGTTCAAACTTGTATTTATCCGAAGCCATTCTGTAGCAATGCATCGTAATTTGTAGAACGCCCCAAGGGCCTTGACCAATATGATTGATGAGTACAAAATAAATAACATATTTACTAAGTGACTGAAACAGTAAAGTATAACAGTACAGTTGTTATTTTTCTAAATGGGATGTATTAATCACATCCTCATAATATTTGATAATAATGAACCACATACAAATGACGCTAAATAACCAACTCTAAACCATTCAATTCCCCTTGTTATTAATTTGAAAATTATACCTTTGCCGTATATTTTGAGCAGCATCCACGAAAACTGCATCATAGCGTAGCCTTTGATTTCGGTCAGAGATATTGTGTTGTACATATCGTAGACCACCTGATGCGGTGACAGCTGGAGATCGCATAGATCCTGTTGTTCCTCCTGGAAAGATATAAATTTTCACTTGTCACGCTGAAGCATGTTTTTGACCTCGGATTGGTCCACGTTGTAATTGAAAATTTAAAAAAAAAATGCTACATATGGCCGTGTGTTTTACGTGAATACGTGTAGATACGTTACGAGTAATATTTCCCTCGAGGCTATTATATATTTATATATTCAATGATTTCGATTATACCGTATATAAGTATGTATAGCAAACGATTCTTCGATCCTTTAGCTATCGAGTGGTGTGATTAAATTTTGGTCATTAAAAACTATATAGTCAAATGTCCGTTCCTTAAGTTATACTTTAGTATGTGTTCGCGGTTTCATCCGTCTTTTAATTTAAATTGACATAGGCGTGCATATTTAGAATGTCCTCGGTTTTGGTAATGCTCGATTTTTGCGTTCAAACAAAAAACAAATTGTGCAGCTTTTTATATTATGTAGTATATAGATTTGGTTCTGAATTATGTGGGTATTTAAATAACATCTAATGTTATTGTTATTTAAAAAAAAACTCAACAAACACAGTTATTTTGTTTTTTAACGACAACAAATTCAGTAGAATTCAAATAGTGTTTTGATAACAAACACATAAGTATAAACAAGAACATGTTTTACGATGTGCAAATTCAGTGATGTAAATAAATAACAACTAAATGATCATTAAATGTAGCTATGATCAGATTTCTTTGAAAATGAACAAAGCTTTAGTCACTACTGTAGTGATTAAGGAAATCTCAGGTGTCCACGGAATGTGATACATCCTCGTATCATTTCCTCAATATTTTTAATATTTAAATAAATTAAATAAACTGATTAGAATAATGTCGTGTGATAGTAACTGTACAAATTCCATTTTCAAAATGTAAAATATTGTTTAAGATTTATCCATATTTTGTCTTTTATGTATTACCCCACACAATAACACACACTCCTCTCGTAATTAATGTTGATGACAATATCCTTTGTTATGATTAATTACTATCTGTGGGACAATGAACTAGTTACATATATGACAATTTATATTGTATTTAATATTTTAAACTAAATTTGTTTATTTTGCTAATTTTAGTTAACGGTGTTAATTTTGCTCGGAGTGACTAGCTTAGCAACTTTTAAACAATAATATAGCATTTCGTCACGGTCAGTAATGAAATCCTAATTTTATGTAAATTATCAATATAACGCGACTTTCACATAAGCGATTCATAAACTTTAGGCAACTGACACGTTTGCTAAACACCGAACGTCTTTGTTTCTAATATAATCGCGAATACGTTACAATGAGGGTGACGCTCCCGAATTGTTATTCCTTTCGCGTCATAACACATCAATGGAGTACGTCCATTGCGATTGAAACAAGTGGGGACGTTTAATATACTTTTATAACTTCCGTTGGCTGTCACTTTAAAACGGTTCTTCGTACCTGCAGTGCCGTTCGAAACATGTCACCGTGCTCCATCAAATCGTCCAGTTTTCTGACCGCCTGAGCGGCAGATTTCGGATCCATGAGAACGCTTTCGGCCAGATCCAACCACTCCCTGACCGGCGCGGGAACAGAGCCAGGAGACGCCTGGCGTCTCACGAACTCGACGAAGTTCTTGTACATGCTGTCTATGGCTTGCATCTTCTCTACCGCCTTCGTCCACAGCCAGGAGTTCAACGGTAGCCGCGGAGGTCTTCGCACCGACTCTAGCTCCTCGTCGAAGGTCACAAACGCCTTTGTTAGCTCAATGTCCCCGCCGAGGCCGGCGTCCATCCAAGCGGGATCTGTCACGTTCTGCCATAGTTTATCTTCTAGTTCGAAGAAGTTTTTGCGTATATGGTCAACGGGCGATGGGTCGCCAGCGAGGGCGATTGCGAGCAACGCAAAAAGCGCTGCTAGCTTCATTGTGACGCAAGTGGAAAGTGAAACGTTACGCGTCGCCGTCCGGTCTCAACTGAGCAGGCAACTGCGGAGCGAGGGGACCGGCTTCAACTAAGTGGGGTATAGGTTTAGTGATGTGCATAACAAATGCAATCGATATCGATATTAATTATTTTATTAGGGTTTTTTTTTACAAACAGCACTTGCAAACATCACGCACTCAAAGTGTATTAAAAACTGAAATAACAGAAACCTCGTTCTACACTTTTATATTATTGTTGGACGAGACGTGACCTTACACTTTAGGCATTGCATTGTTAATTCCTTTCGGTAATCGAAGGAAAAGTTCGTGGTTGTTTTGTTTTGTCTAATTGAAAGCGGCCATTGTCGATTTTCATTTACGCGAAACGGTTCTGAAAAGCATCTTTGAAGGGTCTATTTTTTATTTATCATTCTTTATTTTTATATGGTTACAGTACTACTAAATATTACCCGAATTTTGTACTCGAGAAGAGGACTACTCGAGCTATTTATAAATTAAGTCATAATTTAGGAGATCAAGGAAATAAATTTAAAAATAATAATACACAAGTAAATATAAAAATAAGTGGTGTAAATCGAACAAGGCTTACGAAAATTAAATTAATCCTTTTATTATGTCATCAAATAACTTAACTTCTATAATAAGGTCCCAAGTTACATTTGAGCCGTATCATTAAACAAATTTTAAAGAATAGTAAAACAGAAATGATGTACAAATATGTATTGTACACTACCTATAATGGCTATTTAACTGATGAGACTGCTTGGTCATTATGATTTTTTATATTCTTTTCCTCATGAAATTAACTTTCATAACTGGTAGCAAATGCAAAAGAATTTACTATTGACTGTTGAATACAAATAAATTTAAGTTACTCTAGTAACTTAACAGATTTTTTTAAAATATTTACTTATATTTGCTATTTAAGTACATAATATGCTAAGCACCGTTTCATATTTCATTAGTCACGCTTTCAAACACTGTCGCGTCCCTATCGACCCGCATATTAATACTGTTAACTCGGTCCAAAGTTATCCGTGTATCCCGAGTGAACCTTATTGCGGAGGTGTAAGGCACAGTTTGCATTGTTATCGTCGGACTTTGATTTTGTTGGGGTTATTATTATTGCTCATTATTTGGTGTGTCAGCTGAGATCGACTCCCGCGCAATCTGTCACACGTACTCGTCGAGATGTTTTTACGTGATTTTTCCTTTGTTATATTATTCAAATAAGGAATTTTAAATATTAATCTCTTTGTGTTTCTCTCTCACACCAGTCGTGCCTTTATTTGCCAATTTTCTTGTAACCGTCATGTGATAAATGTGTAGATTATTTCTACATTATTAATGTACATTTTCAATTTTTTTTTTATCAACACAACGCAGAAATCAAATGCCGTTGATAATTTAGTAAATATGTTTTGTTAAAAAATGTGTTTAAAGAGCAAAGATCCATGCAAAGGTTATAAATAAACCATATGACATACTTAATCATGTTAAAATACTACAAACAATACCTCCAACCATTTTTAGATATTATATACTAAAGTATCATAATACTAATGTATTTCCAATTATCACCTTTTACTTGGTATGTTTATTTAGGTATTTATAGGTACCACAGTATCTTAGCCCACGTATATGTTTGATATAGTTTCAATTTTTGCCTTGTAGCTAATAATACTCAAGAAAAAAATTATAAGGTAATTTTAACTAATTGGCAATAATTAAAATGAACTGCTTTTGAGCTGTTTTTGAAAATATGAATTGTTATAAATGCATATTACAAAGCACAGTCAAGCAAGTCTTGTTAAGGTCAACGAAACGTTCCACACTAAATGACGTATTTGCACAAAAATATCAAAGTAGGAACTTATAATTTCTAATTTTAGGATCATTTACTAATGATTAAGTTCGCCTTCTGCGAAAACGATTAGTTCAACTAACTAAACCAGTCTATTTCTTGATCACACACACTATTAGCAATTCTCTAACAATTTTCAAAGATTCATTAGTAAAAATAACCAAAAATTTTTTAATAACTTAAATTAATATATTTTCTATTATTACTTTACATAAAAATATTTGTATATTGTGCCTGTTTCATTTAAAATAATTAATTTATTTAATTGGTCAAAAAAGATAGCTGTGTTTAATGAAATCATTTACACTGTGCATAGCGAACAGAAGTTGCGACCGCACACATAATAGTGTCCCGAAAGATAACAGACAATAGCGCAGACTGGTTGCATTTTTAAAATTGATAGCATTCTCAGAATGATACAATGTACTCGTGTTTCACTAATAAGTTGCAGTTTGATAGCCACAGTGCCTATTTCCGACGTTGTAAACTTTCGACGAGGAGGGTCCTGTGTTGTTTATGATTCGTTAAAAACTTGACTGAACAGTCAGTCGTCGATAGATAATATTACAGTCAGTTCATATATTGAAATAATAATAGATCTTTGTATATAATATTTTATGCGTCTCTTAAAAACAATGAGTATACAATGAGTCAACAATGAACATAGTTGTTTGACCCTAAACGTTCAATGATTCATTCATCCGAAGCTCGATTTGTATAACAAAGTATAATGTTAACTTAATTGTACGATGTCCACGTATCCACTATAAATTTCAAAACAGGGTAAGAATATTCAGCGTTTTTGGGTGTACCTAAGAAAGTCTAGAAGTCTATCATCATGTCTATCGACGTATCTAGACATGATGAAAAGCTTCTCTAAGAAGAGAAGCTTGGCGCGAACAAGTTTGTGCTTTCGCATCCTGCGATGTATCGGCATGAGTCATACAAGTAACTGTATCCTTAGCGTCACTTGCTCGTTCGATTTATTCGTGCTAATAAGAGAGAACAACTTTTTGAAATGCCATGAGAAGAAATACAAAATATCTTTTTTTAGGATCTATTAATCTTTTATAATTTTTTGAATTTTATAATCTATGTCATTCTCAGTTTGTTCTTTTGAAAGATACAAATTTGGTTATGTTTCCTTGCTACCATATTTTATCGATTAAATTAAGAAACAAATGTGTATATAGCCAAGTATAAACCTTGAACTTAAACATCACAGTCACGGTTCCGTGGCTTTGTAGTAGGTATAATGGTCCAGTGTCCTGTGAACGCGAATAACATAGCAGTAACACAGCAACTTAGGCAGCAAAACGGCATTCGTAACAAACCTTTAATTCATTGACGACCAAATCGAGCAGCCCAGTGCCAAGCAGGAATTTGTGAGGGGGCACTATTAACGAGTACACCCTCTCCATGAGTCCCATCAAGGCGCCAGGTTCGTGGGACACGCACCACATTGCGAAATCTTCGAGAGTGGTCCTCTCCAGTTGGTACTGGAGCCTGACGTACTCCTTCATCTGCCTCTCGGCCGTCGACACCCTCGCTAATAGGTCGGCTGTTTCGTGCAACTTTAACTCCAACCTGGTACCCCTGCTCCCACCCTTGGTCATCAACAACACCATAGTCGACAGTTTGTCAACGTTCAGCTGCAACTTGTCAATGGCCCTCGTGACGAGGGCCAAGCGCGACAGTATGAGCCTCTCCTTCCGTCGTATGACTGGCAGGTCGACACCGCCGCTGGCATTGAACGGTTTGCCTATAACGTCCCAAGAGTTCAACACTTCTTCGCCAATCTCCTTCCCTAGCTTGATGATTTCGACCGCTTCGTCGATGAGGGCGCGCGAGTTGACCGCCAATGCGATGACCGCGAATAGGGTGACGCGAACGTGCATGACGAATGGCGTGCGCGCGCCTACTAAGTTAATGTCTAGCTTTGTTTCTCTTTCTCCGACCCACCGAGGTCGGCTGTCGGCCCGCCGGTGTTGTCAGCGACGAGAACACGTTTTGCTTTACTGGCTTTACTAAAAATTTCTACAAATCATTCTCAACATTTAATACAATATGCTCATTTGTCTCGTATTTGGTTTAATAATGTGATACAAATTGATATAAATCTCAAGGGATCCTTGAAAGAATAAAATTTGGTATCTATATAATCCTTGACAGACTATATTGGAGGCACTCCATGTTGAGTATTATATTTGCAAAGCCCTACTTACTGTCTGCTATTTATGATTTAATTAGCGACCCGCTCCCGCCTTCGCACGGGTGCAATACAAAAACCTTCCTAGTTAAACGCTCTTTCCGTTAATGAAAATCGCATTAAAATCCGTTGCTTATAGTTTAAACCTCCAAATTCCTCAATTGTTACTGGAATTACAGGCTTCAGGTGCTTACTACAGCCGGAGTGGACTTAAAAAATTAGGAATCTTAATTTTAACTTAATGCGCTAGTGCAGTGCCCATTCAGTAACGATTTACTTAGTGGTAATCGTTTATATATGTCAAGTCAAATAAAACTTGGACTTGGGACAAGAGAAGTTTTGAAAAACTGTGTATTTCATATCCATTTTATACTGTTTCATAATTTTGAACAGTATATTATAGTTTTGGAATGGTATTAAAAAAACTTACTAAACTCAAAGAAATTTTAGTGTGATATTTAACCGCATAGGAAATTTAATTTGTACGGCGTGTAAATATGAACAACCCTTATTCGTTCATTTAAAGCAATTTGATTCTCTCGTAAGCTGAATATAAAGATTATCAGAAATAAATTATTTGCGCATTAAAATAGTTTTATCATTGAAATTGAAATGTTTTCGATACCCTTAAAAAGAGTATAACGTGAAAGTTGGCAACACCCAAACATCCTTTTGTTGTGTTTCTGTTTACAAGGGGTTTGATGCATCCGCCAGCGCCCATTTTTTTATGTGTGCAGTTAAGATAAAATAATAATAAAAACATGCGTTTTTTTATCCTCAGAAATTAAAATTTTATTTTACGCCCGTCCCGTTATTCTCGTTACACCCGCCGTCACTGGTTTTAAACGAACAAACATTCCAATTTTCAGGTATAATAGGTAGGTACGATTTTTTAGAAGAACTCTACGAATACACATAGCTTTTGGGTTTTTAACCGTGTTTGGAATATGCTTTTCTTCTGAATAACTGAAGACGATAGGTGACAAATATATATACATTAAATCTAGCGATATGTCATATTAAATTTGCAATACATTAATACAATATTAACAGAAGATAATAATTATTATTTGTGTATTTTTCAATATTATGTCTTTGCGTATCTTTATAAACCATAGGCAATGTGATATTTTCTGATGTATAAACGCGAAAGAGTATACAAATAGATATCCATTCTTACAAACTTTCGCAATTATAATATTAATAAAACATATCGACACGATACGGTATATTTATTTATTCAAAATTATACTAACATCGAAGAAGCGTTAAAAATATTAATTTAAGGGTCAGACATTGTTGTGTGTATAATGCCTGACCCCTTGTCCGCCATAATTGTGGCGTAGCCGCAATATTTATCGATTTCGGGAACTCCCTATTATTTTATTGAAATAATCTGCTCTCCTTTAACTTCTCACAAGAGATGTATTTTATATTACTAGGTTATATATAAAATAACTAAGCTTTTGCTCGCAACAGTCTCAACTTTGCGTATCCTTATAAGTAATATCGTATTTTTCAAACTGACACCAACACATTAACACAATTGATCTAAACTAACTTATATACTTACTCGTAGTATTTTGCATTAACAAAATTTTATTGAAATCGTTTGAGCGTTCGAAGATAAGCGTGAACGAACTAACATTGTGACATAAATATTAGGTTAAGAAATGAAACTTAGTCCTAATTAATTAGGGATAAGGGACGATATTATCAATGCTTTATTTACTTTTTTTTTAAATATTTATCTAAAAGCGACTCACGAATGTGATGCGAGATGTTTGACCACACGAACAATACATTATACACCCCACTGTAGGGGAGAGATACTATAATTTATATTACGTTTGATACTTTTGTAACATACGCATCACTGTTGATTATGCATTTAGTTTAGATCAGGATTATTGGTAGATTCAACTTCGGGATTTTTGTCTCGGTCTCGTCAGATATTATAATACGAAAAAATTAAGTTTGTGATTTCCTTTTAATTATTGTCAATTAAGTTTGAAAGAACAACGTTAAGTAGAAGAACACAACCTTATCAGTATTAAATGACGCCACGTAATATCAAAGTTGGCCTAAGCGTTTGTCATTTAGCATCGCATTTCGTGTCGTTTTGCGAAATGCACCTACTCGTATTGTAATTTGAACAGGAGTGGTACAAGCCATGAACATTGCAATGTCAACTTTAATAAGAGTTAGGTTTTTAAAGCAATTCACCACTGTATAAAAACAATGTAGATATGTAGATATTTCAGTTAACAAGTTAGTTTAATGGACACAGTATTGAGCTAAGTTATTATAAGTGGTAACCAGGCCTTTTTTGGGGGGCTAGCGTGCCCACGAAAGTTGTAAGTCCATAATTTTTTGAATTGAAACCCCTCCACATTTCCTTGCCCACTGTGTTTTGAGGAAAAAAAAATAGTAAATTATTTTTTTATTGTTTAAAAACATAATATCTTTGAAAATAAAACGTGAACTTATATTTAGGTGAGTAACAATATCAAAAAGTAACTCCTTTGGGGCCTTTGCGTGCCCCCACGTACCCTCACAAAAAAAAAAGCCCTGAGTGTAACACGAAAAGTATATTAGTATAATGAAGTCCAAATAGGTCCACAATAAGAATTGTTCCGTTTTACCCACAGAGTTTGTTTTACGAGATTTTGGCTGGCGTATGGGTCCGCAACGGCCTCCAGATCAAAGGGCAGGCGATGACATACATTCAGGCCAACTTCTGCAACTCTATGGTCGACATGGACATATACTGGCTGCAAGTTTGCGCTGCTCATCTCCCCGCCGATCAGTTCCTCGACATGTGCATCGACATGTGAGTATTCTCATGGATTTTATTGAAATAAATCTGTCCCTGTATAACTTACCTTCAAAATTCAAAACGCAAAATTAACATTAGATTTATTACAAGAGCTCTCTGTCTTAATTTCTTATTTGTTTCTGGCTACGTCCTTTAGTAGAGTAGAGTCGTTCGAAATGTGTCTGCTGTCTCTGTCCATTAGCTGGACTCAAAAGGTGTCCAACATAAAAGTCCTGTAACTGGATTGGCCAAAATTAAAACGCAACCCCTCATGCCTGCTCTGAACTGTGATTTACTTCAGCTGGTAAGAGACAAATTGAACGAACAAGTTGGAAAGGCACTGCACGAAGAAGTACCCAAAATAGGTTAATGGAAGCTCCAAATGTTACCACTTAACGGTGACACATATATGTCTTCAATACTGTGCAGGTTCGGAGTCCGCGAATGGCTGAGCATGTCGTCGATGTCTCCGGTCCAAGCGGCCGAACAGGACTCGATGGTGGAAGGTCTACTCACCTTCCTCGCCATACTCGTGTCCTCGAGAACTAACCTTGGTGAGACAAAGACGCAATGGATGGATTGTGTTTTTGCGTTTTAGATGTTAGCAGCAGGGATCTGATTGTGTTGTGTTTGTGACAGGCAACGACGAGTTGACGCAGTCGCGGCTGGAAGTGAGCACTCTTCTGGCAGCCGGCGACAAGACTCATTCCCAACTCCTCGAGCTGATGCCAGAGCGCTCTGGCAACGCTCACACGAGGAACTTCGAAACCGTCCTCAAGGAAGTGAGTTTATCTTTATCTATATGTACCTACTTTACTAATATTATATTGTTGTATTCTATTGAAAGGGCCATTTGTTTATTATTTTTTGTATAATAAGTTGTATGTGACTGTTTTTGCCTTAATAAATAAATAAATTATAAAGCTATAAAGAGTTTGTTTGGTTTGAACGCTTTAATCAACCAAACAAACTATTCACGTCAATTTATCGAGAAAGACTTCGCGGACGAAGTCGCGGGCACCAGCTAGTTGGTTATTATATAATCAATAATCAATAGCTGTGCACGTCGGTTGATAAAAGAAATCAAATTCTCTCTGTCTGTCGGTCTGTGTTTTATTCGGTAATTATATATATTATTAATAAGTATACATTGCCTATAAACAAACATCAACAATTGGGGTATGAAATGCAAAAAAAAATAATCAAATCCAATTGCTCTAACTAGTATCGGAGATTAAAGCGTTTCAAATTAATATAATTTTCAATTAAATCCGTACAAGCCGTTTTGAATTATTGAAAATAACAAACATTATAAACTTTGACATTTTAAATATTATTAGAATTGGGACTTTTAAACTGTAATAACTTCATTAGTTTAATATAAACTTATAAAATAATATAATTTAATAGTATAAAGTCCTAATTAAAGTATATTTTTTCCTTTGCGATCAATCGAAAAATGCAAGTGATAATAAATTGTATGTGTTTTGCCAATCGAAAATGTAACAATTTCTTATGACAAAGACGTTTTGTGTACTTTCAACTGTGTCATTGTTTTGTACGATGTTTACGACATTCGAATTGCATAATTTGAAACTCGTGTGATTCACTCCACTTCGCTTAACGTAAGTTAAGTTTTTACAATTTCATACTAGCCGGTGGACGCGACTTCGTCCGCTTTGAACGATATGAAAGGTACCTACTTCTATGTCCTTTCCGGTGTCTCAGACAAAGTGTATGCAAAATTTTAATGGTGATCGGTTCACTAGTTTTTGCGTGAAAGTGTTACAAACATTCATACATCAAAACATGTAAGTAAATAAGGATTTTTGCATATTATGCGAAGTTACGAATCGGATATTTAGCATTCGTGTATATAATGCGAATAATCACTGAACAGTCCATAGGGTAAATTATTATAAATAACTTAAAACAGTTCCATTAATATGGAAATATAAATTTAATATATGATATAAATCTTTTGTTGCAAAATGATGTTGATAGATTTAAATAAATTATCACTTGCCATTGCCATAAATGCAGAGTTATTACTTTCTCAAGAAAATGAACAATTAAATGTACACAATTATGCACTTTTCAATTATTATTTGATCTTCATGTGCAAAGTGTCAAAAACAAGTGGTATCAAAACCCACCATCTCCGTCTTACAAAAAAGTTTCAAATGCTTTGTAGTTATATGACTCTTTCATACAGCAGATATTTACAAAGATGGTATAAACAAGTCTTATGATGACCATCCTGTCACATGAAATTATTTTCAATTGGAAGTGGTCAACAATATCTGGATCTGTGTTTCTGAGGTAGACTGCCCTGATACCTTTTGAAATTAATTTCAAAAGCAAAAAGCGCCATCTAGTTAAGAATGTCTATACAGTTCAATACACACACACACTGATACCTATATATTTGAACTAACCTGTTTGAAACAAGTATTCTCACAGTATTTTTAGAAATCTGATAAGGGACCTTATAAACCAGCAGTTATAAAGAATGTTGTCTCGCTAGGTGTCGACATACCGTCCTCCGCCTAAGGGCTCTGAGAACCTGGAGCAGGGCCTGTTCGTGCCGAAGCCGATCGTCTGGGAGCAGTACTACGACCCGCTGCACGTGCTGCGCCGCGCGGTGCACCGGAGGGACTACCACGCCTCCATGGAGAGATATACTGCATAGTTAGTACACCTACCTTACCTTCCCCCGCCACTCAACATCCGTACGGAAATAAGATCGACTATGTCTGTTGCAGCGTTCGCGAGAAGCACAAGGCGGAGACGGGCGGCGCGGCGGGTGCGACGGGTGCGACGGGTGAGGCGACGAGCGCTCGCGTCGAGCCCGGCGCGGCCACGAACGCGCTGTGGCCGCCGCTGCGGCGAGCCACCGCACCGCCCGCGGGCGCCGGCGACCCGCGCGCGCTGTGCGCGTCGGGCGTGTTGCACGGCGCGCTGCTAGCCGTACTGCACCGCGGCGTGCACCGGCGTGGTGGCGCGGAGGGCACGCAAGCGGCACCGCACGCGCCACCCGACCACGTGCTAGCGCTGGCTGTGTACCTGCTGAGCGTGGGCGCCGAGCTGGAGGCGGAGCGCGCGGCGGCACACCCGCGCTCCGTGTGCCGCAGCTGGACGGGCCGCGCGGGCGCCGTCAGCGGCCGACCACTGCTGGCCGCCTTCGCGGGAGGCGCACTCGCCGACAACGCGCGCACCATAGTGGCCGCCGCCGCGCCCTACCGCGCGCGCGCTCCCGCCTCTGACGCCGCCGACCGCGGCCTCAGCCACGCCGACCCGCCCTACAGCTCCGACAGTCAGTACACCGTCTATTTACTTGTCTTCATTAGCAACACTTGTTGCAGCATTGTGTTTAAATAGATTAGTGTAAAACGAGCACTCGTCTAGGTCGGTTTCTTTATTTTTGGACTTTGTAAATATATACTATATTTTTGGTTTTCGCTTGTTGCAGGCGACACAGAGTGGGAGCCGTCGGAGACGGACACCACAAAGTTACCTTCGATCAACAAATCCGTCTCACTCCCCTCCACCAGCACCGCTCTGGCCGTACCGCCCTCTCTAGAGGTAACCACACAACCACAACCACACGACTGCATCCCTTCGAACCCTGTTGTGTTATTAATGAAACTCTTGCATCAGGTTGCCAGGGGCGAATCCATACAGGAAGTGCAGTCGGACGCGAGTGGCGACGTCCCCATGAGGCCTATTATCAGAGCGCTAGAGGTAAATTCAAATCCATACAATACAAATTTTTGAGCAGCTTAAATTCACATTTCTCTGGAAATTGACAATTTGGTTAGTTGTAAAGTACGCCATGTATAGGGAAAATAAACGTTTCTAGAATAGAACCCTCTGTCATTCCGAAGTTGGCAATACTAAGTGAGGTATGATGTTTGCAGGAGGGCAGCAGCAGCATGGGGCTGGAGTACTCGACGAGCGAAGACAACGCCGGTGCGATCGAGCAAGAGACGAGTCGCGCGCTGGCGCTGCCGCCAACGCCGCCCTCCATCCACTACCTGGTGCCATCGCTGGTGAGCATGGAGATGCTGCGCGACCCCGACGCCGACGACCGCCGCTCGCCGCCGCCGCTGCCGCTCGACGAGCCCGTCGCGCCCGGCCCGTCGCCGCACGACGAGGCCGCCGTGCCCGTCAACGAGTCCCTCATCTCGCTGCTGCTCAAGCTGCACACGCAGCTCTCGGGCCGCGCCGACTCGTTCGCGCTCGACGAACCGGAGCCGGCGCCGGGCGGCGACGGGCCGCACTACATAGGCGCCGTGCTGCGGCGGCTGGCCGAGCTGGACGCGCAGTGCGCCACCACCATCGCCCATCTGCGCCGCACGCTCTGGCCGCATCAGCGCGACGCGCAAGCCCAACAGCGCGACAGGTAACCACTTCTTCAGGAGAAACCTCTTTCCTCTCGCTTTCCTGCAATCTGTGGGTCATTTCGTAAAGTGAGTTACTTTAGTAGTTAACGTGTAGAAAGCTCAACACAGTCGGTCTATCTTTGTGCAGAGAGAAACGCGAAAAGGAAGAACGCTCGCGGCGAGCTCGCGAGCGCCAGGAGGCGATGATACGGGACTTTGCGTTCCGGCAGAAGCAGTTCATGTCGGCGATGCAGGGCATGGAGGGCGCCGCCGCCATGGAGTGGGAGGACGAGGAGGTGGTGGAGCGCGACTACCACTGCGTCATCTGCAACACCAGCACGCCCACCACGCCCGCCAACCCCGTGGGGCTGGCCGTGCTGCTGCAGTCCACCTCGGTGCTGGGCCACCGCCGGCGCGCGGGAGCCGGCCGCGCGCAGCTCGCGCTCTCAGAAGCGGAGCGCGCGCGGCTGCAGGCGCAGCGCGACACGGCCGCCGCCGCGCACCACTACCGCGTGCACGACGACCTCGACACCTGCTTCGACCGCGAGGCCTGGTTGCTCAGCGTCAGCGTCGGCTGGGAGGGCGGCGTGCACGTGCAGTCGTGCGGCCACCACGTGCACGTGCTGTGCCTGCAGTCCTACCTGCGCAGCCTGTCCGCGCCGCAGCGCCCGCACAACTTGCAGGTGGACCGCGGTGAGTTCCTGTGCCCCGTGTGCCGCCAGCTGGCCAACAGCGTGCTGCCGCTGGCGCCCACGCCCGCGCGACCCCCTCGCGCCCCCGCGCCCGTGCCGCACGCGCTCGCCGCCGCGCAGATCCAGGACATGCTCGACGCGCACCGCCCGGAGCCAGTGGCCAGCCGCCTGTCCGAGGAGATGGGCAAGTGCATGGAGGACATGACCATGACGGCGTCGATGAAGTTGCGCCAGCGCTACGGCCAGTCGCCGGCCGCCATCTTCACGTTCGTGGCGTCGCTGGTGCGCATCAACCTCGAGTGCGAGCTGGTGCAGCGCGGCAGCTCGCTGGCGTCGACGGCGCCGCCGCGGTACAAGCCGCGCAACGACACCGTCGTGCCGCTCATGGTGGTGGCCGGCGCCCACGCCCGCGTGCTGCAGGCGGCGGGCTCGCTAGGCGCGGCGGAGGCGTGGCGCGCACTGTGCCCGCGCGAGCCCGCCGCAGTTTCTCCGGCGCCCGCCGCGCCGCCCGTGCCCGCCCGCCCTGCGCACCCCGTGCCGTTGCTACTGCGCGACCCGCTCGCGCTGCTCGTGCAACTGCTGCTGCTCGCGCCGCCCAGCCCGCCCTACCTGGACCTGCAGCACTTCACGTGCATCGTGCGCGCGCTGTACGCGCTGACGTATCACCAGATCGTGTGCCAGATGTGCGCGTGCGCCAGCGCCGAGGGCCGCGCGGCGCTCGCGAGTGGCGGCGGCGGCGTGGCCCAGGCGGCGCGCACCGTGCTCACGGCGCTGGCCGGCTCCGACCTGTTCACGGAGGACGGCACGGACACCGCCGAGGACGCCCCGGACGCGGCGCACGCCGAGCGACAGCTGGAGCGCCTGGCGCTACCGTTCCTGCGCGTGGCGGCGCTGCTGCGCCACCACCTGTACGGCGCGCCGCTGCCCGAGGTGGCGGAGGCGCGGCTCGAGTTCGCGCGCCTGTACGCGTACCTGGAGGTGGGCGAAGGCGCGGAGACGTGGCCGGCGGCGCGCGGCTGGGCGCGCTCGCTGGGGCGGGCGGCGCAGGCGGCGCGCGCGGCGCTAGTGGTGCGGCGGCTGCTGCGCTCGCTGCACGCGGAGTGGGCTCCGCCGGCGCTGCTGGCGCTGCCGCGCGACTACGACCGCGTGTTCACGTACTACCACGAGCGCGTGTGCCTGCAGTGCGGCGCAGTGCCCAAGGAGGCGTCCGTGTGCCTGCTGTGCGGCACGCTGGTGTGCCTGAAGCAGCCGTGCTGCCGCCACCACAAGGTGGCCGAGGCGGTGCAGCACGCGGCCGACTGCGGCGGTGGCACGGGCATCTTTCTGGTGGTGACGTCGACGTACATGATCGTGATCCGCGGGCGACGCGCGTGCCTGTGGGGCTCGCTGTACCTGGACGACTACGACGAGGAGGACCGCGACCTGAAGCGCGGCAAGCCGCTGTACCTGAGCCAGGACCGGCTCGAGCTGCTGCAGGCGCAATGGCTCGCGCACCGCTTCGACCACACCAAGCGCACGTGGGTCTGGCATCGCGACTCGCTCTGACTCCTCTGCTCCTCCGCCGATCGCTATTCGTAGGGCTGTGAATATTTTCTACTCTTTTACCACTCCGTCACTTTTACCATGCGTCTGGGAGATGTGATTGCTCTTTCACATACAAAGATGAGGTCCATTTTTGCTTCTATTTTTGACCGGTTCATAGTTTCAACGCACTCTCATTTATAACTTTAGCTCGACAATTGACAAAGTTTATCCGCATTTGCAATTTGGTTCACAACTTTTTTTTTGTAGTCACTTTGTAGTATATGTGATGACTAATGACTAATGACTAATAAGTTAAGACAATAAAATTGACTAATTTTTTTATAATACTGCTTGACTCGGTTTCATGTGACAAATATCAAACGAAAAACAGTATGAAGTATTTCATCAAAAAGAATGTACGCTAAGGCAGTGCTTTTATTCAAAAATAAACTATTTATCATTTTAGTTAAATACATTTTGTTTCTTGCTCCGCTTTGTCCTTTAAGCCAATGGGAAAACATATATAACTATGCTCATAATATCATTTGCACACTATGAAGGATAAATAATAATAATAATAATTATTATTATTATTATTAATGGCTGTCTGTTCTCCACTATCTCTCAGACAATTTCAATTTTTTTTTTAATCTAAGCACAAAAAAGTGCAAAGCTAACTCAGTATGAAAGATGACAATAAAAGTAATTGAAAAAACAAAAAAAAAAAAACAAAAAAAAAACCACTATTCCCGTTTTAAAATATTATAGTTATGATCTGATTTTGAATTAAACGAAATTTTTTTTGTGCAATGAAAGCCTCCATTGTCGTATGTATATAGTTTAGATTATATATATATGTATCTTTTTAATTAGATTAGTTTGTTTGTTTATTTTAGTTAGTTGTAAATTGTGCATAATAAAATAAGGCGGGGTCGACACTGTATAATGAATTTGTTTTAACGTCCATCGCGTGCAGTGTGACCGCTACCTTATTTGACTTTATTTAATTACAACGAAAGCTAACATTAATTGATTTGCTCACTCGTTAACATCGCGTTAAATTAAAATATATATGGAAAATAGAAAAAGCTAGACTAGACAAGACGAAAGACCCATTTTTCAATTTCACCTATTGCGATTTATTAATTATTATGTAATGTTGAATTCAGCAAAATATCGTCAATATCGCTTAACGATAATGTCAATAAATTTATATTATGTAATGTGAATTTAGCAAATGTCGTCAATAACGCTTAACGATAATGTCAATAAATTTATATTATGTAATGTGAATTCAGCAAATGTCGTCAATATCGCTTAACGATAATGTCAATAAAATAGAATCGGGTTTCATTTTAGACGAAATGTGTTTACTTATTATTCCGACGCGATATTATTATCATTATTAATTATTATTTTGTGTAAATACATTTTATAGCTGTGGTTTTTTTTTTATTAAGACATTATATATTTTATTATTTGTACATATTGTGAATCGCTGATCTGCATAAAATTATGTTTGATTGATGGTGATTGTGAAATCGTCGCCCTTAAACATTTAAAAATTCTGTGCCTCTTTTATAAAGAAAAGAAAGAAAGAAAGAAAGAAAGAAAGAAAGAAAGAGATAAGGATGGTGTGTAGATGATGAGTCGTCAGTCGCGTTGCCAGATGTCGTCTATGCCCAGTAATATTAATGTTAGGATCGGTGATAATTTATTGAAGGGCCTTCGTGTCCTCACTCGCGTCGCTCTTGTTAATACGTTGTAATCTAATGTTCTTGTATATATTCAAACATTAAAGTTGTTGATATTTCAATTTGTTTTTATTGTGCCAATTTTCAGATTTAAGCATGTGTGCTTTTTTGTGTTTTGGTGAGTGAGTAAGGGATGCCAAAGCGCATTTTCACATGATCAATACCTTATCATGTGAAGGCAAAGCAGCGCACTTACACAATGACGTATATTGGCGACGGTAGCCATTTAAAATCGTTGGACCCGTTCGCCTACATGTCAACATTTACAGGAAAAAGTAATAATTTTTGGAATAATAAAATTTTTCTTAGCTCAGCATTTGATTCAAATCAAATAAATACATAGTTAAAGACGTATGTAATGTTTTCTCTATTAAACGCTAGATGTCTCTGAAATATGATTAAATTGTGGATAGCTAAAATGATCCGATTTACAAATGCCAATAAGGCGGCATGTCAGGAAACCAAGCCACAATAATAATAAAAAATCAACGAGCAGACCATTCAATCATCCATCACTCAATTCAAGTCGAGCAAGTTTCAATCACGTTTTTTCTTTATATAGCCTCACCGTTTATACAAGCCAATTTTGTCTGAATATCAAAATAAAACCACTAACTGAATGTGACCAATGGCATTCTAATTTTCAACAATATTTCCCTGAAGACAACAGAACTGCAGTGGAATTGAAGCTAGACTGCAATTTCATATTTTCCTTTTTTAAATCGATGATTTATTTATGCAATAACTGCTGAAGTCGATTAGTTCTGACATTAGAATGAAGAATGCCACTTTTATCTAAATATGTACTAAAATGTTTAGTTTCATTATCTATTACTGAACTGTCTTGCATGATACACAATATTTTTACTTTTTCCCATCTTGGCAATTAATTAAAGAAAGCTTCAATTTCATTACGGAACAATGTGTTCACATTTTAAATTTTCAATAATGATATACTGCAAAAACAACTCCGAAATTTAAAAAAACGCTACAACTAGATCGACAGAATGATTTTGACTTGTATTTGTGTATTTGTGTCCCATAACGTCTGTTTCATGCCGAATTTTCCAAATAATAATACTTTTTAACAATTAGGTATATTAATAAAAGGTTTCAATAAAAGAGAAGTTTTTGTGTTAAAAGTTTTATATTTTACATCAACTATGTTTTGTTTAGAGGTAGAACATACTACACTTAAACGGCTAAAAGGTTACAATAAAATATAATTAATAATTATATCGCTCGCCGCCTTTCCTTCCATATTCATTAATATCATTGTTTTAGGCGGAGTGAGTAAATTACAATGAAAAAAAAAAACGAACAAACAAACCGTTAATATATTTAAATCACATTAAAAAAAAAACCGTTTTTATTATGCTTGTATTTTTATTAATGACCATCAATTAGCAGCATTACTTAGGACCTCTTTCACCAACTACAATGAAGTGTTGATTAGTTACTTTTAGAAATAATTTTATGTTTTATTAAATTATGCACTCGATTTACTGCACTCGGAAATAATTTTATGTTTTGTTAAATTATGCACTCGGTTTACTGCACTCGGAAATAATTTTATGTTTTTGTTAATTTATGCACTCGGTTTACTGCACTCGGAAATAATTTTATGTTTTTGTTAAATTATGCACTCGGTTTACTGCACTCGAAAATAATTTTATGTTTTGTTAAATTATGCACTCGGTTTACTGCACTCGGAAATAATTTTATGTTTTTGTTAAATTATGCACTCGGTTTACTGCACTCGGAAATAATTTTATGTTTTGTTAAATTATGCACTCGGTTTATTGCCATATTTTTTTTATAATGTTTGGGACTTTTACCGTACAAACAAAGTCACCGGTGACTTTAATTGGCGGTTAGTCTACTTGACACATGGTGAAAGAGGCCCTTAATATTTTCAAGTAGCGTTAGACGCGACAACGAGTTCAAATCGGCGCAGTCTTATTTGTTGACGGTACAAATTATATATATATTTTTTTTTATTATATAATATGACTGCAAATACAAAATAATCTAATGCCCTTTTAAACTATTACGATGGCTAACATTTTTTTTTTAATATTTCGAAAGTAGGAGATCATCAATAGTATCTGTAATCCGTTTTTTCTTTTTCGTTTACAAAAAAAAAAAGAGTAACACTACAAAACGGACCGTGAACAGATACACGTGGCTTCGTTTTTTTTTTTTTTTTAATAAAAATAAAATTATCACAGAAAACAATTATTAATACTATCAAAAATACAAAATGGCAACTCAAATTATGCACCACATCTTAAATGTAATTTATTTCGATTTATATTAAATATTAATTAATTATACCGAACTAAAGTGTATATAAAATAATAATAATAATAATATATTTTTTGAATACTTCTGGAATGATAATTAATTATTATATATATATCAATTTTTGCATTTTTTTTTTCAACTAAATATAATAATATAAATGTTGTTCTAAAATAATTAAACACTTAAAAGGTTTCAGTGATCACTTATACGCCTTATTATCGTAAAGAGTGATATTTAAACACTCTTTATATAGTTATCATATGTGTAAGTTTTTTTTTTTTTTTTGTAAAAGTTTAAAATCATCAAAAAATTAAGCATCATACAAAAAAAAATTACTTTACTTGAAACAACAAAAATAGGTCTTTTAAAACATTACAGAGAAAGCACAGTTAAAGTTTTCATCGTATTTTTTTCTTATAAATATTGGTTTTTTTTTTTTTCTTATTTCTCTCCTCGAATAAATCGGCTTTAGGCTTTTTAATAATTAAAAAAAAAAAAAAAACATGTTATCGTAGTTGAATATAAAAGACGAATCTCTAGAAAATATCATTTATAAATTACATTAGTATGAATATGTATACAACTTGTAAAAATTCTCTGAACACATTTCTCAGTAAGATAAGATATGAAAACTTTAAAACACTAAGTGCGCCCAACGGCTTTCCCCCCTCCCTTTTCACCTTTTTACCTTTTTAATATGGCACAAACATAATCATAAACGAACCATCCCCTTCATCCATTCACTTGGGCAAGCAACATTCACCAAATAGGCCGAATGCTTGGCGTTTCCTAATAAGCATTTTAATAAATTTTTTTTTTACGTATATAAGTGCAAATATAATTATATAACCGTTAGGTTATAATCTATTTTTTTTTTAATTAAATTAAATTATAAATTCGTACTCACTAATTCATATTTTCGCAATCCACTTTCCAAAAAAAATCCCTCATTTGCATAATCACATACTTGTGAAAATAAATTTAAATAATTCTCCGGTATTTTTGGAAAATTATGTCTCCACCATTGAACGTTCTATGATCGATATGATGACTGAACACATAGCATAGTTTTTTAATGAATATATTATGATATTGTACTCATAACACAGATCCAACCAGAGCACTTGCCTTGTAAAGATTAATATCTTCACCATAAGAGTTGACCCGTTTCTTCCATTATGTTTTTTACTAGCTGGTGCACGCGACTTTGTCCGCGATGAACCAGATGAAAGGTACCCTATGTACTTTCCGGTGTCACAGACAACGTGTATGCAAAATTTCATCGTGATCGATTCATTAGTTTTTGTGCGAAAGAGTCACAAACATCCAAACATTATTAGTAAGGATAAGAAAAAATTTTTTATTCAAATGAAAGCGTATTGATTAATATGTTTCATTAAACATATTGAGAGATTCATATAAATATGTGACAGCCGTTATAAATTTAACTTGAATGAATTAATATAAATCTCTATAGTTTTATTTAACCATATAATAGAAATCTGTATTAATTCCACTCCTTTAGACCTCTTAAGGGACCAATATTGGATGGAAAGTGATTTGCTCATATCTCGTATGAGTCTAAACAACTTAAAATACAAATGAAATATTTTTTTATTTTTTACGACACTTCATTCTCAGAATATTAGATTCACAAATTGGCGGTTACTTTTAAAAATCAGTTTTTTTTTTTTTTTTTTTTTAATCAAGTATTTCTATTGCTATTATAAATAAACATTACACTCGTATCATATTCTGGGAACGAAGGTTCATACTTAACTAAAATCCGTTTAAATAATATAATATACTGGTCATTCTGAGATCTGTTCGTCACCAATCCGACACCGATACTGTTTATTTAACCATTTTATATGTATATATATAAATATACACAACTTTTTGAAATTATTCTTCCAAAGGCTAATTAATGTGGGACTAATTAATAATTTTTAAATATGTTTTATTGGTTTTTTATAATTATATTGTTGTTTTGGCACTGTTTGTCTGTCGCAAGTGGCATATTTTGGTGACATTTTTTTTTTTACTCGTTTGTATCCCTGCATCATTTATTAATATAGTATATATATATATATATTGTAAAGGCGGTGAAACATAATATCAATAAACTCAAACACAAAATGACAATTTACTTCAATCGGTTCTATCAATATGAAAAATCACTCAATTTTGATCAATTTTCAGCTCAACGGTTAGAGGCAAAACTGATCAAAACTGAGTGTATGCCAAAAGTGAACTCGATTTAAATTTTTTGGGTCTCGATCTGGCTGTTTTTTATTTATGCACCTATATAATTACTTTATTAATATAAAGTGTTTATAAATATACAGCCTTTGCTGATAGGGTATCGAAGTGACATTTTTTTTTGTTATATCGATCAAAGCTGCATAAAATTGCAATTGAAATGAGAACTTTTAAGACTGAAAATTCCCCACCGTGCACTCTATGGTCCATTTTCTTATTATTATTTTTTTTTATTATACATAAATGTAAACACAATAGTTACGTTATTAAATATAATTACATTTAGGTAACTACCCTACAGCTATCCTATTATATATAACTATATATTTATATTTTATATATATTATATAATAATATACATGTATAAATTTGAATATTGTAAGTTGGCAGATATGTTGGTGTACTTTTTTGATTTTTTTTTTTTTTTTTTTCAATTATTTATTTTTAAAAATACTCTCACAGCAATTCCTTCTGTTGAAAAAAAAAAAAAAAAAAAAAAAAAAATTAATGGCTGACTGACAATAATAATTATACCTTGTGAGCCAACTGGGCCAAACAAAATTCGATCGATGCGTGGAAAGAAGAAAATGTCTTCCCCCGCACGGTTCAAGTGTTCAAGTGTTCAAGTGTTATATGGAGGCAATGGAGCGCCGTTATAACACCTCGGGGGGCCAGAGGGGGGCCGGGGGCGGCGTGGCGGGGGGACAGTCGCAGTCGTCGAGTCGCGTCACTATGAAGTTCCCGTAGTCGTCCGTCAACGAGCTGTGACGTGACGCGCCGCACACGTGACGTCGCCCGCCGTCGCACCACCACCCGTCTGCCACAGACCAATAATACAATCTCAGTTACAAACTAAACTAACCTTTATTCAACTTATACCTTTACGAGCTGTGATTGGTGGACATAACAGACAATGTGAGTGTACACAGTACATGTACTTTTTAGGCTCGAGTTCACCAACAGACGGTTAGTTTTAAACAGCTGTTTAAAATTTAAACAGCCGTTTAATAAATAATATTTTGTTAAACGCCCTAAACATCTGATTAACTTAATGATACTAAACGGCTGTTTAAAAATAAGCGTGTGTTGGTGAACTCGAGCCTTAGTCTGTCCGTAGAACTCTCACTGTTTAATATACTGCGTTTTTTTTTTAATTTGAAGGAGTAATTTGACAGGTCCTAATGTCACATTTTAAAATAATGTTACCAGCTTTTTTTCCGTATAGTGCTGTACTAATATCGATTTTACTTAAATTGTTGAAATATTTTACGGGTAAAAATATTTTTGATCTTGTTTTATTGAATTTCGTTTAACTAACGTTTAACGTATATTATCTAACGTATATTTTTCATTTTATGATTTATATATCCAAAACCAAAATGTCTATTATCTTAATTAATAAATAATTCATCTAGAATAGTTTATACAAAATAAAAAGTGTAGGGTTGTGGATAAGATATTATAATATTTTATTATAGTTTACAAAGCTAAAAGCAGCGTTAAAGTGAACGTTCACCCTATTATTGTAAACGCCCATTCAACATTTGCTGTCCTTGTCTTTTGTATGGAATCGAGTGAAGGAGAAAGCGCTCTATAAGCTCGACTCCGTGAATGAGACATAGTCTGCCCTTATCCCTCCATGCTCTATGGTCGACGGAGCACTTGCAACTTGGACTGTGGCGTTGCTCGTAGAGTCGATTATTAATAATCACTTATTCTTTCATTTCATATTTACCTCTGCTGATATCGACTTCGGTCAACTCTTCGTTCATGAGCGCAGTCAATGCATCGTCTGTGTGTTTACTGTCTGTAATGAAAAGACCGATTCACTTGCAACGGTACAAGGTGTGATTAGAGTGACAGGACATTGGTAAATGTATGGAACATACCGACTTCCTCTTTGACAAACGGCTCCTCCTTGACCACGGCGGGGATGGTGGGGGAAGTGGGGATGTTGGGGGATGTGGGGGTGGTCGGGGTGGCCGGAGGGGTCGGCGCGTCCGCGGAATGGGGCAGAGTGACCCCTGCCTCTCCGCTGCTGTTCGAACTGCACTCGGGGCTGTATGGCGCCATCTGTCATTTCAATATTCATCTAAATATAATAACAATTTGCTAAAAAAGGAGGCCGGACAGGCTTTCACACGTAAACACTCAATCGTTATCTCGTTTCCAATAGAACTGTTCAGAAGCAGTTCAGATTTACCGTCGACCTTATAGTCGGTTCGTGACTTCCACTGGAGACCTACCGGAGACCTTCTGAAAATAACTGAATAAAAGAATGAATAAAGAAAATTACCCGTAAACTTTTACGACGCCTCTGCGTGACCTCCGCCATTTTGTAACTACTGTCCATTGACCAATAGGAGCCTTTGCCTGGATCATCTTTACTACGAGCCACCTTCATGAAGCATTTGTTCAAAGACAGATTGTGGCGTATCGAGTTCTGCGAGGGTTTCAAAGTAAAGCTTTTTGAGTAACGATCAATTGACAGTTTATACAAATGTCACTTGCAAAATTTTAAATACAATAAATAACAAAAGTATATCAATTGTAATTAACTTTTGATTTTTTTTACATTTGTTGTATTCAATGTTGTTTCCTCAATTTAAATAATTCATTGTAAACTAATTTATGTTTGCGATTTCGCCAGCAACAAACAAGTTTTAATATAAAATAATAGCTTACCATCCATCCTTTCCCTGCTTCTTTATAATATGGAAAAGCATTGCAAATGTAATTGTATATCTCATTAAGAGTCATTTTTCCATTGGGAGAGCTGCTTATGGCCAGTCTTATCATGCTTGCATAACTGTAATATATAATAATTGTCACATAACTTAAATGTTCTCATATAAATAAAGGCATTTAAAGAAAAATATGGATTTAAAATATTTTTAAGAGAAATCACGTAAGAGAATATCACATTTGTAATCATTATTAGAGAAAATTTTTGTTAATATTTTGTTTAAAATATTTTTAACTAATACATTATAAAAATTTATAGTTTCCATTGAAGTTTCAATTTATATTTTAACAAAAATATTACAATGTTTATGAATCAAGGGTGCTCCAATGATCGAGATAATCAATCTTGGGAAACATTGGCCAATATTTATCAATTTACAATTTTAGTTTGACGATAACATGATTGATTCAGTTAAACCAGAATAAACCCCTTATTACTATTTTCAGTCGAAATAACTAATAACGAAAGGCAGCTTATGTCAAAGAGAAACCATAGCAGTTTTATACAAGTTCTATCACTTGTAGACTAAGGTTATTATATTAGCATAGATTAAGAATACTAAAATATGTGTTGCTCAATACTAGAGGCAATTGTAATATTGAAATAAACTAAATGTAATTATTCAGTAAAGAATTCTGACCTACACAGCAAAAATGAGTCATTTGTGTACTACATACTTGGTAAGTTTAAAGTACTCGCACAAGGAAAATTCGTACTTTACCTATACGCTGGTTTAGCATGTTTAATTTTGTTTGTATTTTCTTGATCTGAATCTTTGTTGTTGTTCTCTGGCAGCAAACACGAAGGCTGAACGTCTTCGTAGAGGAATCGAGGAATGGGACCTAGTGGGCTGTGCCGTGGCGGTCCGGGACTGTACGCCGGGAGCCACTCCACGCCTGGCGAATCGCTCATTGTCCCATTCAAAACGCACCGCTTCAACACAATCTATTGCACTTCACAATTAGCCATTTTAAAATAACTGATCCTAACAGAACAGATTTATCGCACACTTAAAAACTTCAATCACCACCGAGAGAGTATTAGTGACTTGCTACCGTTTATGAAGACGATCCTCGCTATTCATTGTAAGCTTAAAAATCCTTGAAATGACGACTGAAGAGTATCTAAGATAATAGAAAAAAGCAATAAGCGAGATTTGATGGAATAAACATATATATCACGAATTATATCAAAGTGGTTCTAATGAAAAGTCTAAAATAAGGTAAAAAATTAAAGAAAATTAATTTTACAAAATTATTATGACATTTGAGACACCTACAACAAGGAAAATGGCGGCGGTCAATCAAATTATATCAAAATTGTTTGGTGGTCTGTATTTTTGTCTATGCATGCGTGAATCGGAACGTAGATAGGAGCAAGGAAGATTTAATTAATATTTTCTCCCAAATATTACTTTCAATACATACGTATTGATTTTTTATTTTCTTTTTAAAACGGTGCTCAAATCAAAGTACTACGAATTAATATTTAAAGCGATTTTTATGTTAATGATTGTTGATGATACAGCAGAACCACAGATTAAATAACAAAGCCGTTTCCTTGTTTATGGTTCCTTGTCAAAAATATGTTTAAAAATATGCGTGTCAATGTCAAATCAAAATTTGTTTTAAATTTAAATGATTGCCAGTGGTTGGTTGAATTGGTTTGGTTGTTGCCAGTTTGAAACGAATGATGTGAGGTGGAGGTTGTGTTAAATTTCACATTATTTTTAACGGTTTGTTATTAAAAATTTGCAAACTATTAGTGTGTGGCTAACTTAGTAGAGTGGAATAAAAGTATAATAATTATGGCGACTCAACCGGAGGTCGGTGTTCCGGACTTTGTCCTGCTGGACAACTTGACCATGGACACATTTATCGAAAATTTGCATTTAAGGTACACATATTAAACTTTACTTTTTGTTTTAGAAACATTTGCAAAATCTCTTTCTGTTTACACTTTGTAATATAGTATTTCAATAATACGATTAATTTGGTTGAGGCCAATTTTTCTTGAACTGCTGCTACTAAATTCTACTTTTATCAGCGGCAATCTGAATATTCTTCCGACCTTGTATTTCCCACTTGAATAAACATACTATTTTTTTTGTAATACACATATTTTGTAATACTATGAACACGTATTGCAAAATACATGTTTTACAGTACAATTAGAAGTTTTTCATTTGATTTCTACCAAGGTGCATCAAACTTATTAACCCTATTTTCGCGGTACAAAGTGTACAAATTATTAATTACAATTCATACAATTCACACTTAAGTATGTATTGTGGTTGACTTTATTAGAATCTGAATAAACAAGCGTTATTATATTATAATACAATCAGTTCTTAAAACACACTATATGACTATAAGATACTGAACTAGTTGACCCAACAGTCTTTGCCTTGTCAATTTCATATAAAAATAACAATCAAATTTCTGACTTTATATGTGAGATTTCCAAAAATTTTCTTTAATACAAACCTTGCTCTGACTATTAAGAAAATAACCAAAAAAATAATAGCAAAATCAGTCATGCCATTCTCAATAAATGCTCCATCATATATGTGGCAATTCATTTTTTATTTACAATTTTTTTTTTATGTAATTCTTCATTGATCAAACAGAAAATGCATTATCGAAAATCAGAATTTATTGAAAATACTCGATATTTCAGTACAACTTAAATAAGTTTCAGTGTTTTATAATTTAAAAATAAAATATAACAGAGGCTATAACTGTTTGTTCTTGTTTTGAAAAAAGCAATTTGACTGCTTTAACAAATAATTCATATAAGTAAATTCAAGTATTGTCTCACGAATGAGTCCATTTTATATACTTTTTTATTACAAAATTATTACCATTTAACAGAAATATTTTTTTTGTGTTTTCTATTATAATTGTTAGAGTTTAAGACATTTTCTTAAATGCCATTCTTAACTCTTCTGATAAGATGTTCTCTTATTAGAATCATGGGGAAATTTATTGTTTGATTTGTCTACATGGAATTATAATGAACACTCACTTTATTTAATTATTGTATTTATGTTGTAGTACTATTAGGTACAATGTTTACAAGTTTACATGTCAAAACCTTACAATCCCACTTAAAAACTACCTTGACAAAGAGACATTTTGACCTTGTTTTATGGATTGCATACTTGTATTTAGAGAATGCATACTTGCTGCTATTTTCTGACTGCAAACCACTGAAGTTGACTGCTTTTTATTTTCCTAGATATTCATTCAATCTTTCGAGTATTGAGTTTCAGTAGATATTTAGAATCAATTTGTGATATAATATCAGTAGATATCACAAATTAAAGTGTTGTAGTGCTTAGTTTTAAATGTATATTATCTATTTGAAGTGACTATAATGTAGTGTCTGAGCAAAGGTCAATTTCTGGCTGAAGCCGAAGCCGATTAATCAGCTATCACCACAACCTTCGGTTGAAGCCGAAGGTTTAAAAGTTCTAAGAAGGCGGTTTGGCCGAAGGTGGCCAGCGCCAAAGCTTCGGTTGGACACTACTATAATGTAATCTAAGTTTAAATATAATAATGTACCTGAGTCATATGCGAATCATAATACCTATTACTTACTATGTTTCATCAACATAGTTTACAGTATATCTATATATACTTATTTATACATACTTACTAATTAATTAAATTGAAGTGTCTGTTTGTACTAGTTATCAAAATAAATGCTTTTTCCTAAGTGTTATCAAAGTACTTATTATCTCTGAATTTGCTGGACCGATTTTGACGGGACTTTCATTAGCAGAAACTAAAAATAAAATATAATTTATTCATTCTAATGTTTACTTTCTTATATTCATCACACTTGGCATATTAAAAAAGTAATATTAGGTAAATAACAAAAGACAATGATGTCATCACTCAAGGTGTCCAAGGTGGTGTCCTTTCGTACCCATCTTTTCCTTATACTCCATTGTTTGTGCCTTCATTATTGTGTCATCAGTGTCAGTCAATTCTATTTGTCTATAGTAGCGATGATTTCATTCTAAAGGTAAGTGTTGACTTGAAACTGATCGGGCTTCAACGGTCCAGATTGCATTTTTACATACTGCATCCATCCATACAATCTGCACCAATAAAATTTACTTTTATTTTTAAGAACTAAAGGTCGGCGCATATTAGCGTAGAGTCGAAGCGCATCGAAGCGTCAATATAAAATGTACATGGCATATGAACCCCTGTCTCCACAAATTAAGGTACATATTTCTACATAAAAAAGGCTTCTTTTCATCATTTACAAATACGAACTAAAAATTCGCACACTGCGTGTACATTGGAGGTTTCAGCTATTCTGACAAATGGGCCTTTAGACACCGCAAAATCGCCCCCACAATAACATATTTATTTAACCACTGCAACTCTGTACAAATGAAACTTTCCATTTAAACTTTACTATCCAATTTCATTTACAGTTAGCATAAGATTGACTGTAAAGTGGGTATCTTGCAATATTTACCTAAAGGCGCAATAAACTCTACATATCTGAACCTAGAGCCTATCAGTTTCAACATAAGATTTCTTACCTATTGTATACAGCAATGCACAAAACAACAGAGTCATTTCTTTAGTAAATAGCTAACTTACACATCGTCGGTACTTCTGTGGTGAGGCCATATAACTTGGACTTGGTTAAAACGTTATCCCGACATGCGAACTTTGGAACAATCTTCCTTCTGAAGTGTTTCTGCCCAACTATTATTTTATGGACTTTTTCAAGCAGCCTGTAAAGAAATTCCTACAGGGCCGCAGCGCATCTGCGTGCTCCATGGTTTTGCTTGTGTCCTTTGGGGACTTTAGCCAGAGCCAGCGGCTCCTAGCTTCAAGTAGACCGTCACCGACCTGCCTGCCACTAAACCACAGGCTGACAGTCCACTTGATGGTAGGTTACCGTTGCCAACGGCAACAAGCAACGCCACTGGTGCTGCAAGTGCGCTGCCGATCTTAGTGGGATTAAGGATAAGGGATTAGGGGGGGGGCTTTGCACTCCTTACTGACCGAAACACAACAGCACACATGCTGTCATTTCACAGTGGTTTTCTGTAAGCGGATTGTCTTAATTATAACATATTTCGTGTATTTAACGGAGTTATTTGCCATTTTCCCCTATATTCAGTAAGGAAAGCACGAAGAAAAACCTTCTTACAAAAATCCTTGGGTAGAGCTGTATTTGTAGCTATAAGTTACTGCACCTATAATACTACTAACACTGTTAAAGTGTTAGCATATCTCTAATGACTCGCTCACTTATCATTGGTTATTTATCGAAGGTATGCAGACGCGACAAGAGATAATAAAACATTTTAGTAAGTAACCTGCATTTACTGTTTTTCCATTAGTGTTGTATTCTATCGTGGCATTATATATCAATTCACGACATGCCACATATTGTTCATTTGAACTATACAATCTGACTCCATCAATACACTAAAGTTCAATCAATATAATATAAAAGTTATAAGTAGGTTTCCATAGAATATAATAGAATTTATCATCAAGTTTCCATAACGTTAAGTGAAACCATTTCGTGATTTTTTTTTTTTGTAATTTGTATTAAATAAAATACAATTTTAAATTTATTCACCAATAAGATAACTTTTCTTGAATGATGTTATGACTTTAAAGACATAGAAAAGTATTAAAGTTGATTTTGCATATGTAAGATTATTTAAAAAAAGAGAGGCTACATATCTTCTTAAGCTAAAGTTTATAAGCAAATGGATCGTCGACAATATTCAACGTTACCTGGAATTTGGAATTTTGGCTCTTCACCAGTCCAGTGGTGAGAGCAGTCAGTACCTCACCTCTGGGAATACAATCATCGTCTTGGAAAGACGTTTGACATGTTACTAATGCAAATTTCGTGCTCTAATTCGCGTTTAAAGGTCAAACCATACTCTTAATAAAAGTTGGTTTTAAGTAATAAGCTTAAGCGGTAATGTGACCTCATTGCGGGTTCTCATTCTCCAAATGGACTAAAAATCAGGAAACGCGCACGTGTATAATAAAATATGTTGTTCTTTAATTTTATCTGATTGAAAAATATTACCTGAGTTGGTAACGCACTTGTATTTATAGGCGACGGTAGCAATTTACCGTCAAGTGAGCAGTCAGCCTGCCTATTACACTGCTAAATATATATACCTTTCATTCTGTCTGCATAGGAAATATTTGCATAAATTTTGTTTTTGTCATCCACTAAAGTCTAGCTATTTTTTTTACAAATAACATAAATATGAAAAGTTGAAGAACTTTTCATAGCGAAAATTAGGAAAGAAAGATATTTTTTAATTTATTTTTTCATAAGTTTATAATTTTTTATGTAGCCAACAATAGAAAAAAAATGTAGAAAGAAGACAAAATATTCCCTTTTTTACAATCAGTAGCAAAATAGAGAGAAAAAAAAAATCTTTTATTTAACAGTTATGGAAAATGGTTAGAAAAAAAAATTAACTTAGATTTCCCATTAAAATTAACCAGAGATAATAACGTCCTTCTTGTTTGTTCTATCATGAAACTGGATCATGTCTTGTACATAATTAACACACGGATTGTGTTTTAATTACATATATATTACTAATATTATACTATATTTGTGACTTTACTATAAATGTAAAACGTCTATTTCCTCATACTATTCATAACTTGTACCATTTCATCATAGTTGTTCGATGACGCCATTAAGACATTTGTTTTGTTCTGTAATCGTCCATGTAATTGTTAGTTAACACGGTTTTAACCGTGAAATCACTTCTATTTTAAACCAGTTAATTATTAAGGACTAATTCGATTTCTTATTAAATATTATGTTGGTATATTGACTGTTGAATCTGTGATCCAGAGCGAATCTTTTGATACTCAAAACTTACAATGAGTCTAGGCTATTCTATTTAGCTGTTAATTAAGTATTTATTAAATTACATTTAATAATATAATAATAATCATGTAAAATACCAAATGATATTCTCTTATTGCTCCAACATGATCACCAAAACATTCGACCTGCAAATATTAAAAGTAGTTTCTTGATAAAATAACAAATTTTAATTTAGAAATCTTTGAGTACAATGGAAAGAGCTTTAAAGCAAGAAGGTTTTTGCAAAAAACAAAGAAAAATCCAAGCGAAGCCGGGCGGCCCGCTCGTTATGTTATTTTATAATAATTATTTTATAATTTTGTAGACAATATACATGGTAAGATAAATATTTTTTTATATAAATACCAACTGAATATAACAATGTATGTTTGTAGCAAATGTGTCATGAAACACTTGCAGTTTAAATAGGTACATACCATAGATTAGATTATTGGACTAAAGATAACATTCATAACTGGGATTGGTGTTGTCTCTTGAAATATAGATTATCTTTTATTTAATTCTAAAATAGCTTTGTCCACATAAAAGTTAAAACAGTCTTTTTTAACTAAAGTTTCAGGAGAGTCTATTCAAATTTCGTCCAAATCAATTTAGTTAAAAACAGACTCATACTTTTGTAAATTTAAGTATTGGTTAAAAAGTATTTAAAGTAATCGCAAATGTAAGGGGCCCTTAAACCAGCCGTGTTTTAAAAGACAGCATAAAATAAAGACGTTTCACTGACATGACATAAGTGGTTAGAACATTAGCGAGGTCACCGACCGCGGTCGCGCGGTTTCGCAGGTCAGACGAACGAGGCGCCAACAGTGAACCTTGCGGAACACCACCGCTCCGATGTATTCCATTCACCTACTTACTTAACTTCACCGTCGCGTAGTTTGTCTAAAATCTAATAGGATAGGATACTTAAATATTGTTTATTTATTACTTTCTTAAATTATCTTTTTTTTTTGCTACTACTTACTGAAAATTATAATGTGTCGTGTCGAATGCTTAGATTGACATAACGTTAGTAGAGTATACTTTATAATAATATTATTATTAATACTTGAAGCATAATTTCGGATTCATTTTTATAAATTGTTTGAAAGTATTTGTTTTTGTTTATTAGCTTAGCTATTGACGATCTTTTTCTAAATAAAAATAAAATAATACCTTTTTAAAAAAAAGATCGTGAGCGAACCCTTGTTGATATTAATGAATTAAATTTTATCTCAGTGCTACCTACAAATGACAATGACAGTTCCCAGCAGTGGTGCGAACACACAGCAGACGGAAGTTCGTATCATTTAAAAATCCATGAAATCGTTCCTTCATGAACTACTTTATTTTATGCTAATCTATAGTACCAGCTAGGTTTCAATTTAATTTAATTAATTTTCAGCTAGGTTAAAATGTTCAAATTTGATAAATGTCTGCCAGTGGAGTACTAGCACAGTAAAAAATAATAATAACTATAAGTATAAACGTGAATACATATACAAAAAAAACATTTTCTATAAAAATTATTATGATTCACATTCTTGACGTGCGGTGACGTAATATAATGACTGTTTCACGATTAGCATGTCTATATTAGCTTACAACCGCATTAATGCCTTTGAATTAATGCTTGTTTATATCTCTTACATAATATTTGGATAATAATCGTCTTTATTATCGTTCGTCCTGAACCGTGTTTTGTCAAGCAAGATGTCTTGAACATATTATCTTTAATTAGTATAAATTAGTGAATGGAAAAAACAAAGCGAGCTTTGTTGCTCATTAAATGGGTATGTTATTTCGAAAAGGTAGACACGGGTTCACAAGTTTTAATAAATGTAATCGCTGTTTGTAAAAAAAGATAATTTTTCATTATAGCTATTAAATTCAATGAAAATATTCATTGTAGGCAAAGCATAGTGACCTCGAACCGAGACAACGACAATAAGCTATACGTACATAAATACTTGACATTAATTACGTTTTTTTATAATTAACGAAATACGATATGGACACAATTTATGTCAACAGAAAATTCAGAATCACAAGTTTGAATCAAATTATCAGATTTTTGAATTCGTTCAAAATTTTGATAATCCTTCAATTGATATTAACACTACACCAACTCTAAAGAAGTTTGTAAGGACGCTAGTTGGGTAACTCATATTCCAATATTCCACTCTCATTTCAATATCGAAAATTTTAATAATATCTAACTTGATTAATTGACCAATCAATTTAACTGGACTTAAAAAAATTGAGAGTTTACTGACTAATATTTGCTTTCAGTTTCGTTTAAGTAATCCAAGTTTAGTTTCCGATGGAGGTATTTTTATTATTATCTAAATACTTTTTCCATAAATACCGCAACAATTTTTAAAATGTTTATTTTTAATGAAAATAATGAATGTTTCCTCGAAAAACAAGAATATGAACTTGTCGTCGGCACTTTGCCAAGCACTAAACAGGTGATATGGCATCGGTGATTAAAAGCATTTGTGATTCTTTCACTGATGACAGCATCGCAAGTGTGTAGGTAAATAATTATGCTCGAATAAAATATTAACTCCAATTATGATTCAGTAACCTTTTCATTTTAATATATTTTTTCATTAAAAATATATTTAAATGTATGCAAGAATTACATTACATAAATACTTTTATACTTAAGTTAAGTATGATTAATCCGATAATATACAATTGTTTAGTCGGAATTGCAATAGTTGCAAATGTGTTTACACCTGGTTTAGTGAATGCACTTCTGCGGCCTCTTAAGACCGTTTAACCTTCGTGTCTCTATACGACGACAGCTATTACAGCACACGCTTCACCAGGTCACCGGCACACATTCAAGTCACGTTTGAAAACATGTGTATACACGTACAAGGTATGTTGTGGTTGTGTGCGTCGGCTTTCCTTCAGCCGGAAATAGAAGCGCCTTGTTGTGAGTATAGCATCATTTCCGCTGCGCACGAATCGTCCTCGCTCCAAGAATGTCAGGCAGGATGATTGCTATATATTTCGCCACTAAACTATTTCTATTGGAGACTAGCTGGTGACCGCGACTTCGTCCGCGTTGAACGATGAAAGGTAACCCTATGTCCTTTCTGGTGTCCCAGACAACGTGTATGCAAAATTTCATAGTGATCGATTCAGTAGTTTTTGCGTGAATGAGTTACAAACATCGATACATCGAAACATACTTTCGCATTTATAAATAATATTAGTACGGATTAAAGTGCATCCACAATACTTTTCATTCACAAATGATATATGTATACTTAGGTCTTGTTTAGTCCTGTGCTCAAATTCTAATAGTGTACTAGGTGTGCCCGAGACAATAGTACGTGTGGTATTCGGACGCGTAACTTATTTGTTTATAAAATAAACCGATTGAAATGAAACAAACACTAAACGTTACGGGAAGCATTCTACAAATACTACTGTGAAAACAGCTTACAAATAGGTTGTAGTTTCTGAGATTAGCGTGTACAAACACACAAACAACTTGTTGATTGATATACGTATTGTAATGATGATTATTTAATATAGGTAATATAGGTACTTCTGTTTGCAATCCAAATAAGATAAAAGATTCTGTATTAATTTTTTTTTCTAATGGCTCTTTACTTTTTAAATTCTGGAGATTATTTGTCATTGTGATTATAATTTTGTTTACGAGTACAATAGAACTTCAAAAACTCATCGGCAATACTATAATTTCAATTTTTCGGCTAAATTTTGCAAGACTTGATTTAACTTAATTATTTTAAACCAATTATATAATCTATTATTATTATAAAATGTGTTGTGCTTCATTTTACAATATATTTCTGGTTTCGTAAGTACTCGTAGTAGTCTCAAGAGTTGTGTTTCGCTGTTTAATATTTTTGTTGAAGCGAAACAAGGAACGCCTTTGAATTCTAAAGGATTTGCAGAGAGAATGTTTGCTTTAGTTTTGTGAGTTTTCATTTAAAATTTAAAAGCACTCATACAGCTGCCGTATCTTAGTAAACATTTCGCTACTGTGATAGAATATTTCTTCGCTTATGTAGCTGTTATTAATATTATAAAAAAAAGTAGATTTGTTTGTACGTGTATTTCTTTTAACCATTGCATATTAGAGAAATTAGATACCCAAATTACTTAAAAACTACAGTAACATAAGACGTTTAATTCTAGCTGATATACTTATATGCTTAATATAATACCCATACAAGATATTCCCGCAATGGATTTTTTTTTTATTTATAAAGGAGAATGACCTAAGAAAGACTTGTGTATAGATATTTTAGATACAAACGAGTTATTTCAGATGAGTTACACAAAGTCATCTGAAAGTTGGAACGTCTGCCAATAGCAATTTGCTTGAGTACAAGTACGCATGAGTTGATGGTGAGTTGCCGTTTACGTCAGAGATTTAGTCGTCATTTGATGAGCAATACTCTTAGAACGGTATTTGTTTCACAGAAAGTAAACAATATATTTTTTAATACAGTCAACAATATTTTTTTACATTTATATCCCTAGCAGTTGTGCTCCGCGGTTTCACTCGTCGTTTGATTTAAAATAAATCGGATTCTCGGTAATGTTCGGTTTTCTCTCGGTAATCTCTGTAGGCATTATAATATTCGCCCGCTTATAATATTGCTAAGTTTTCACATAAGCTTGTAACATTTTTGCACAGTTTCTTAGGGTCGTAGCATGATGTTAAATAGCATATAAACCTCGTCAAGCATTGATTTATGAAATGCAACGAGAATTTACCAAATCCGACTGTTATTTCCAGTGATAATAGTATCGCAGTGATATCCGCATTATTGCATTTTTGTGGTCACAACCAACCGAACGTACGTCTGTTTACATTTTACTGCTATACTCGTAAATCTCTCTCCGCTGTGTCGTAATGCGTTTCAAAAATAAATCGCATTCTCTGAATAGTCCATTCGTTTTTCTTCATTTGTATTTCATTTGGGACGTCTTAACAAAAATCGAATTTTAACAAAACATAAATTCTTTTTGAAAATTCCTACGGTTGATGTGAAAATCATATCTCAGTAAAATCCTAATTCGTAAGGGACCCCGTTCGTAAGATCGTAATAAATTACTCAATATGAATTCTTTTTAATTGAATGGTCGCGGTCTAAGTTTTTGATGAATTTCCGTATTGCAGCATGCTTTAATGTCTGCTGCATACGAGTACCTATCTACCACAAACGTGTCCCATCATTCCATAGTTGACTTGGCGTGACCTCAATTGCTTGTAGGTTATAAATTGCATGCCACACACATTGCGCTGGACATTATACACGCCTTAAGGTACTCCCTACAAAATGCAATTGGTGTTTTAAAAGAGAAAGTTAGCCATCCGCGTACACTGTCAACTTATGACAAAATATATTATTTACTTACTAGTTAGCGATACTGTACACTGCTGACATATAATAATATATATATATATATATATATATATATATATATATTTATATATATATTTTAAAGTAGCCTAAGTTACTCCTTATAACCTCAATTTATCTGCCGGAAGAATGTACAGACAGACAAAAAATTTAAAAATTTTGAATTGATCCATTTGGTAAAAAGAAATGTTATACTTACACTTTGACATTACCAACAGACACTTCCAAAATGTTTCCTTAAATTATAATATTATCCATTCACAGTTTTTTTTTTTTTAAATTAAATTACCTAATCTTAAGAGTGCACAAGTTCGAATGACCAAATTATTCTAAAATATATACTTTTATCTATTTCAGATCTAAATAAACACTTTGATCACCTATTCTATAGCCCGAATAGAAGCTAAAAAAAAGTCGCATTCATTTCGCCTAATCCAATCCTGTTATATGTTTTTTTAACTTATTGTTATTTATATCACAAACCCTCCAGCTGTGTAGAAAAATAACTGTGTCTTTTGACCAAGAGTGAGCCCTCCATATCAAAACCAACACTAATTCAAGTTATAACTTTTTCTTTAAGTTTATTATAGTGATATTTTAATGACATAATTTGTATTTTATTTCATTTAAAATATCCGTAATATTATCACCGCAATTTATTTATATATACTTAGGTAATTGAAATTAACTTTACACTTAGTACCTATGTATATTTATATATTTTGATATAACATATATTTAATTTAGTCATAAAACTGTAAACAAAAACTATATTATGATAAGTAAAAAACCTTTTCATCATACAGTTTGGTGATTCGATTCTGATGACGCATTAACTATTTAGAATATCAATATTATTAATTTGATCTTTAAATATGAATTTGTTTCGTGACTGTTAAATTAACCTACTTTAAAAAGTACAAACAAAACAACAACCAACAGTTAACAACAACAACAACAACAACAACAACTAACAGTAAACAGTTAGTTTAACTGTTGTTAAACCAACAGATTGTAATCAACACTGCATATCGTTCGTTTCAATTTTAAAATTTGCTTCTTATCGACTCCTTACATCATAATATGAATCATCTCATCGAATGTCATATATATTATGATTCTATATAATTTGTTTTTAAATAAAATTACTTACGACTAAGCCTTAACTTATAATTACACGTAGGTATAACTTACGATCGTCACATACTTTATGTAAAAGTGCAGGGTATAGTTTACATTACAGTGTTTTACCTTACTTTAAACCTTACCACGTAAGGGGTAAAGTAAGGTAATAACGCTCAGTAAGGCAGGTAAATTTTGTATGTTTATTTTTTCATATGCTATAAAAGTTGCGACACTTTTTTTCTATGTTAAAATAGGACCTTAAATAAGCGCTATAAACTTGTATATATCTGCAATGAAAATATATAATCTGTATATATACATAAAAATGTTGTGTTGGTTTGTGTATAACGCAAAAACTCGAAAACTAGCCGACTGATTGACTTGAAATTTTTACACAATGTGCAATCCGCCCCAAGGATTGATAATATCTATATTTTGCGTAATAATATAATCTCGATCGCGAGAAAATTGCTTTTTTTTTATGGCGCCATCTGCCGAAAGCGAGAAGAACTCACTCGCCATCGAGGACCGCTGTCACATTTAAAGTGGCAGTTAGCCGTTGTCGTAGCAGTCGCTAGTATTATATAATATTTCTATTAAATAAGGTATAAAAATAATAACTACTTACATATAATTTTCATAATACCTACGATAAAACGAATCTAATCTTTTATCTGAAAATTGATAGAATATGGAGTGGCTGCGGATGTGTGTAGGTTAATTCGCTCTTAGATATGATTTTTGTAGAAAAGGCAGAGTAATAAATAACCCATGTTTTATTTAATCGGTTTTACTTTAAAAGATTAGATTATAGGCTGGACTTTGCGATTTTTTTTTTATTGTTCCATTAAATATTTCAATGTATAGATTCAATTTATAGGGAAAAAATATTATTTTCACTAAAGAACGACACTTTTTTGTAAAGTAAATGTTGATAGGCAGGCTGACGGTCCACTTGATGGTAGCTGGTTACCGTCGCCTATCAACACAAGCAACTCCATAGATAAATCTTGAAGTAGAGCTGCTGACCTTTGTATCTGGTATCTTTTTACTCACTCACAGAAGCACACATGCTGTTAATTAACGGTTGTCTTACAGAAATGTAAGGAACTGCGAAACGCAATATATCCAATAAACTCTATAAGACTAAAATTTAAAAAAAATACTGAACGAAATCATAACAAAGAAGTATAGAAGGCAAATGGTGACTCGACAATGCATTTTATGTACAATTAGCTACTAAATACTGACATTAAATATTATAACTTGATACTTAGATAAATTATATTTAAGATAAAGATTTTGTATGCCAGTAATGGTGGGTCATATAGATCAAATATTAATTAAAATATCTATTATGTATATATGATCAACAAATAAATTATTATTATTATTAAAGTTAGTCCTGTGTTTGAGGGGTATATTGTTGTCGAATACTGTCACCATTTTCAAACATTTCTTTAGCATAAAAATTAGCTTAAAATAATAAGATTATAATATTTTCTTTACATAGTATAAAACAAAGTCGCTTCCCGACGTCTGTCCCTCTTGTTCGGCACACAGGTAATATATTAACCGAATTAACACACATATATATATATATATAGGGATACTTTTTATCCTGGAAAAATTTTAGGTTTCCTGTGGTTATTTGCAAAAAACGAACTACAGCGCGTACGAAGTCGCAGGCATAGCTAATTAGTAACTTAATAAAATACAACTTAAAACTAAATAATAATAAATAATTAATAGTAACTTAAACCTATGAAAAGCCAATTTGTTCACAGTTACGGTCTACTAAGTCGAACACCCCTAAAAATGACAAGGTTTTCTTTCCACCCCACTTTGTTTTTGTTATACAACATCGATGATATATATATATATATATATATGTATATGTGTGTGTGTGTCTGTGACTCGTACTGTGACGTCATTCTATGACTCATTTTATATTGAACACCGAGCATTATGGTTGGATGAGTCACGGCGTTTCTTGTCGGACCTTGTCTAGCCTTGTGACTATAATACTAATTCAATAAAATAATCTTGAGTAATGATCATTAATTTAATTTTATAATCTAAATACCTACAAGATCTAAACACCTTCAAAGATAATCAATTTGAAATTTACAAAGTTAATATTCTTATGGAGGTTTAGTGACAGGCAATATTAAAAACAATACATATTTAAATATTTGTACTTATAAAAATCTACGTCAATGCAATAGATTTCAAAAATCAATGTAAAAGACTAAAAAAAAAAAGATTTATTGCAATGGTCTGTGAGTTTATAAGCGACGCGGCCAGTAACATACTTATCAATTGGACTTCCTGCTGTAATTATTTTTATTTATTACTTACTACTTTTTGCTAGCGACTTTGTCCGCGTATAATTAATTATACCATATATATATATATATGTGTTACCTTACACATAAACTCCATTACTGTAAAGTTCATTTAAAATTTGTTGAGTAGTTTTTGTGTGAAAGAGTAACAATCGTCCATTACATTCGTTATCACAAACTTTCGCATTTTTTTAATTTTTTTTTAAAAATAAGACATTTTTTTAAAAAGTCACAGAGCTGCTAATTACAAACTGGCAGTGAGACGTTGTATTCATACTATTGCATATAGATTGGAAGCTATTTATTTTCTCATAGCAATAAATATATGCTATAAAATTAATGGTGCTATCAAAATATATCAAGAGACGGAGGCGACTATGCTGCCGAGTGCCGTGAGAAAAAAAAAATTAAAGATTTCGCAACCGTTTTTTTTTTTAAAGTAATCAGTGTATCATCGGTTACGAAAGGTTTAATTTTTCATCTACCCACTTATATAATGAGTTTTTCCAATAATGAGTGAGCACATTCGATTGGAATGGATCGCACACAGCTGTCGACCTCACATCACATACTGATCTTGAACTACAAAGACCAAGACCAGCCCGACCGGCTGAGGTGCGCGTGGGCAACCGAACCGGGTGCGATGACGTCATCTGCCTGCAAAGTCGCTAGAGCCGCCGCCGGCAGACTTGCCGCGCTACGCTATAACTAACACACACTACTCCACTTACTATAATATTATAATGTTATTGTTTGGTAGTGCATTGACGTCATCGAAGAATGTGTATTGAAATGAACAAATCAATTCGATTTTTTCTTTCGTGTAGTTGAAGGTCATACGAAATATTGAACATCCGATCCGTACTTAATGTTTTAAATGCGAAAGTATGTTTGCACCAGCTGGTGCCCGCGACTTCGTCCGCGTTGAACGATGACAGGTACCCTATGTCCTTTCTGGTGTCCCGGGTAACGTGTATGCAAAATTTCATGGTGATCGGTTCAGTAGTTTTTGCGTGAAAGAGTTACAAACATCCAAACATACTTTCGCATTTATAATATTAGTACGGATTATAATATTACCACGTCGAAAAGGGTTTTTTAAAATTAACTTTGTATCACTATATATGCATTTCGTTTTTATTTGTATGAGATTACAATTAACAATAACGTTATATTATGATAACAACAATAATATATTTAACGACTTTGTCCTTTGTTCCGAGTATAGGCACCAGACACGTTTTTTATGTTTCATTCTTTAGAAACCAGTTCCATAAAATTTGCAATTACATTTCTGCGGATCCATCGGTGGATCTTTATTTGTAAGATGTATCCTGCTCGTATGTATGGCTGCAGTTACCACAAACTATCGGTAGAAATATAGAATAACACTTCTATTTTTAACTTTTCCATAAACAATGGCCTGAATTAATCTTCTGGGTTAGTGCAACTTCTGTTCTAAAGTACATTTTTTTGTTTCCGTTTAGGCGAACTGTATGTCGTCTTGTATATATAGATCTATCTATATGATGTTAAGAAATGGTGCCTACATATGAGGTGCAAATATTTGGACTCTTATTTTTTTTGTTCAACTATGTTGCAGTGAACAAAAAACTAGTGTCGCTTTAGTGGGACAAAAAATAGTAGGTGTTGTTGGGTTGGCAAATGGCATGCTAGATATTGTGATCTGTGTCACATTCTACTCTAACTATTCAATATGTCCTGGGGAACTTTGCGCTTCAGTCTGTGAATCAACAGACCATTTTCCATCAGAACCTTCACCAAGGTATTAAGGTCCTTTTTTTTATACGTTTTGGCATGTCGACGAATTTCTTCTGTGACCATATTGACGTGTAATGTAAATCATGATGCAGTTGTTCGTTTGTAACATACCAACCTCGGTTATTAATCTCAACACCTTGTTCTGGAATCTCTGTGGATTATTTCGATATTGGAATGAGAGGCTAATTCCCCAGAGCTGGATTCCATAGCTCCAAATCGGTTTTAAAATGACCATTTATACACAAGGAGTTTACTACTGAGAGATAAACGGGATCTTCGGAGCCTCACAGACTCTTTTTACGTTTCGTAATATACGCTTCAATAACTGCTGTTTTATAAACTTAAAAAAAACACCAGACGTATATAGTATATGCGATAGTCAAAGATTGTCGGCAAAATAACTTGAAGATAGTAATGAAATGACGATTGGACGTTGAGCTTTCGTTTCGCTGTCACATTCGATATGAGCACAGCGAGCTTTCGTACAATGACCTCACACCGGGCAAAAGTTTATGGTTTCTGGCACGCGATGCCACCACAATCAAAAAGATTTCAAAGCTTATTCCTTATCGTAAGAGTTGGCTCTGGGATTTCGTTGCGTAAACGTCTTCAAGATTTATCATGGATAAAAAAACAAGGACGAAAGTGAAGCTTTAATAAAATTCAACATATTATGTTTTAATTACATTTCATGATATTATAATTGAAGTAAATTGAGTAAATCTTTTTTTTTGGGTATATAGCAAACTTTAAGACAGCCAATTTTATTGTGATTCTTATTATAATTGAACATTCATTATTATTTTTAATCAAATTTACAAATTGCAACATCAAGAAGGTTATTATTATTATTACAAATTGAACGTCAAAGACTAAAGATAATTAATTTAGTTCGTATCTAAAGATATTCGTTTAGTAGAATTTGTAAATAAATATCTTAATACTTTTTTTTTTTAAACTTAATTTCTAAACGAAGTCCTTATAAGACATTCATAGTGTTTAGTGGATAATTTGAGTAGGTGTAACTTTGTACAAAAAATATAACGACCTACATACAGAATTGCATTTTAACAAGTGTTAAATGAAGGAATGCGTTCCTGACACGGCAGAGGGCTTGGATGTGAATTTTGTTCTCTTATTCTTTCTGAACATTTTAGCTTGATGATAGTATTTTTTTTTTTGTAAAAACAAATTTGATGTTATTGAAAAATTATGTGGCTTTTTATTTTAAATATGATCCGGGTACACTGCGTTTCGCAGTCGGTCATTTGGACAGCCCGTCTGCCGGCAGTAACCACCCCCTTACAGAAGATCACCTTGAAATTGTTTGATGAGTGATTAAGGGATGCTAGAGCCCATTTCCTGATCTCTTATCCTGTCATCCTTAAACCTACTGTGATCGGCATCGCACTTGCATCACCTGTGCTGTTGCTTGTGTTACAGGCGACGGTAGCCACTTCCCATCAAGTGAACCGTCAGACTGCCTGTCAACCTTAATATAAGAAAAAACGATAAAAGGGGGAGGGATAACATATATAATTATTTACAAATATTTAGTATATTTCATTTACATTTACATAAAAAGTGATGTTAGAATAAAAAAAAAACTGTCAGTCGTAGGATTTTTACGGAACTAGTGTACACAACCGTGTATGTGGTGGGATTTACGGTAGAAAAACTTTTAATGGTCACGCTACTTTTAACCAGAATTTCGGAAAATTAAGGAAACTCACCTACCCGAGGTGACGATGATTCTGAGAAGAAACCCCAAAAGAAACTGTCCAATGAATAACATATTCTTTTTTTGTCGTCAGGTTTCAGCACAACAAAATTTACACATACATCGGCGAGGTGCTTGTGTCCGTAAATCCCTACAAGAACCTGGACATATATGGCCCCCAACACATGGCGCAGTACAGGGGCAGGGAGATGTTCGAAGTGCCCCCACACGTGTACGCCGTCGCCGATGCTTGTCAGAGGGTTTTACGGCAACAGGTATGCATTATCATAATATTGGGCAACGTTACTGGCAACACACACTCGTCGAAAGCGTTTTAAGGCACTGAATTTTGGACAAATTTTGTTAAAGAACTGCCGTAGGACACTAAAGGTAATATCTAGTTACATTCACAATGTTCAGTATAGTAGCCTACTGGCTGTTGTTGGTTTAACTAACCACCAAATCTATAGCAAAGTCTGCATTTTTCTATTATGCTTTGATTATGTGATATTGAAGGATTTAAAAAAAGTACATATTATTATACAATACGATAAGAGTATTATAGGTATCGGTCATACTAAATATGCTGTTCAATTGCTCCAGGGTAAAGATACGTGTGTCCTTATATCGGGCGAGTCTGGCGCTGGTAAGACTGAGGCTTCTAAATTCATAATGAAGTACATCGCCGCAAACACCACTCAAGTTCACAGGGAATATATAGACAGGCAAGTGTCGTAATTGTTCTTATGTTGGATAGCTAAACAGTTTTCAGGACAATTTTCTTTATTTATGTTTTCAACTGCTCCTTTGCAGAGTAAAAAACGTTTTGATACAATCGAATTCCATATTAGAAACATTCGGAAATGCGAAAACGAATCGCAACGACAATTCGTCTCGTTTCGGCAAATATATGGACATACACTTCGACTACAAGGGCGATCCGGTCGGCGGCCACATCAGCAATTATTTGTTAGAGAAGAGTAGAGTGGTCAGCTTGCAGCCAGGGGAGAGGAATTTTCACTCTTTCTATCAGGTAATAAACAGTTATGATCATAAAGTAATTGATATTAAAATACTTATCAACTAACAGCATCAATAGGATTTAATTTTTTATAGGTATGAAATACAATTGGCATGTTTTAGGTCGACTTGTACATCAATTACAAATATTCAACTAACATATATATATAATTATTTACAAATATTTAGTATATTTAATTTACATTTACATAAAAAGAGATGTCCGTAATCCTCGTTTAGAATATACATAAAAAAAAAACTGTCAGTCGTAGGAGTTTTTCGGAACTGGTGTACACAACCGTGTATGTGGTGGGATTTACGGTAGAAAAACTTTTAATGGTCACGCTACTTTTAACCAGAATTTCGGAAAATTAAGGAAACTCACCTAGCCGAGGTGACGATGATTCCGAGAAGAAACCCCAAAAGAAACTGAGGATACAAATTCTTTCCGTCATCTTTCAATCAAAATAAACTAGAATCATCAATATCTCAGTCGTGGGACCTGCACTATATAATATACTCTGTGGTATAATAATAATAGCGCTTGTGTTTTCGCATTGCAGTTGTTAAGCGGCAGCAATCCGGTGTCGAAGAAGTACGGTCTGTCTTCAAACAGCCAATATCAGATCTTGGGCAGCGAGAGGCCGTCCGGGCACGATTCGCAGATGTGCTCCTTGACCAACGGCGCGTTCAAGGCGCTCGGCTTCTCTCCTAAAGTCGTCGAAGATATTTGGAGCATAGTGGCCGGAGTGATCCTGCTCGGAGAGTTGTCGTTCAGTGAGACCGATGACGGTCAGTTGGTGGTAGGAGGTCCCGTGAAGCAGTGCGTGAGCGCTCTCGGCTTGGAGGATTCGGCGCTGCGGCAGGCGATGGCAGGTCGAGTGTTGGCAGCTGGCGGCGAGCTGGTTAGCAAAAATCACTCGCTGCAGGACGCCCACTACACTAGGCTGGCGCTCGCCAAGGCGGCGTACGATCGTCTCTTCACGTGGATCGTGCAGCAGATAAACTCCGCCATAGACGTCCCCATCGGCACCTACAAGAACACGCTCATCGGAGTGCTCGACATCTACGGCTTCGAGATCTTCGACACCAACAGCTTCGAGCAGTTCTGCATCAACTACTGCAACGAGAAACTCCAGCAGCTCTTCATCGGTGAGTGTCTGACAGATTTCTGCTATTTGCTCTTCAGTAGCCAGTAGTATAGTAAAGTTGCATAAATTACTGACATAATTTTCTGACAATAATTACATAAAAATATTATCTATCTGTTCTATTGAAAAAACTTTAAAAAACCGATACTTATTATCTCATCGTTTATTGTTAAAATCTTCCTAAATTGTCCCTTAAACTTACTTTAAACAAATGTCATTTATTGTTTTCATTTTACCAAATGGAATCTTTAGAACAGTATGAACACGTGTTAAATGTGGTATTACAGAGCTGGTGCTGAAACAAGAGCAGGAGGAGTACTCGCGCGAGGGCATCACGTGGACGCCCGTGCAGTACTTCAACAACCGCATCATCTGCGAGCTGGTGGACGCGCCCCACCACGGCATCATCGCCATCATGGACGAGGCCTGTCTCAACCCCACCAAGGTATTATTCCAGTCGAGCAGCCGCCAGTTAGGGAGCAAGGAGTTTAGGGCGCATGTTAAAAGTAATGGCGTCGCACAGATATCGGACAAGCAGCTGCTGGAGGCGATGGACAAGCGGCTGAGCGGGCACAAGCACTACACGTCGCGGCAACTGGCGCCCGCCGACAAGCAGTTGGCGCACGGCGTGGAGTTCCGCGTGACGCACTACGCGGGCGCCGTCACGTACGCCGTGACTGGCTTCGTGGACAAGAACCGCGACGCGCTGTGGCAGGACCTGAAGCGGTTGCTGCACGAGTCGCGCAACGCGTCGCTGGCCGCCATGTGGCCCGAGGGCGCCACGCACATCACAACCACCTCGAAGCGGCCCGCCTCCGCCGCGTCGCTGTTCCGCGCCTCCATGGGCGCGCTCGTCGCCGGGCTGCAGTCGAAGGAGCCGTTCTACGTGCGCTGCGTGAAGCCGAACGCGCTGCAGACGCCGCAGCGCTGGGACGAGACGCTGGTGCGCCACCAGGCGGCCTACTTGGGCCTGCTGGAGAACGTGCGCGTGCGCCGCGCCGGGTTCGCCTCGCGCCAGCGCTACGACCGCTTCCTGAAGCGCTACAAGATGCTCTCGCAGTACACGTGGCCCAACTACCGCGGCCGCTCGGAGCGCGACGCCGTCGCCGTGCTGCTGCGCGACTTGCGCCTCACCGACCAGCACGTGCAGTACGGCCACACCAAGCTCTTCATCAGGTGACGTCACTTATTGTCACCTACTTATAAGGGCTTAGTGCTAACCCCATCGAACCATATCAGGTTAGCGAGTGGTTGTAATTTAATTGAATAGTCTTCAATTCAGGGAGCCACAAACGAAGCTGGACGTAAGTGACGACATCCAACTAGGGAACACAAAATTGTTCATAAGGTATCTCTCGAGTGACCTGTGTGAAATGTTGTCTCGTAATGATTAAATTTGTGTGATTAATGGACATTTACTGATGCTAAACTAAAATTGCTTATCATCAAATCGACCGTTACATAAATAACATACTCATAAAACATAATCAAAGTTTAACGGCAGTTAATGTACAAGTATCGTCACTCTCTCATTTTGCTATTGGCTCTTACAAGTGCTTGTACATCAATATGACCTCCCTATATTATGTGTAATTGTTTTTTTTTTTTAATAAAAATAAATTTTATGCAAACATTTCTAATGCTTTTAAGGTTGAGTGTCGAGTGATATTCACAATGATTCATACCAAAAATGAACACAGAAAAAACATAAACTGACCCTTGAGAAAATGCTTTTTTTTTGACAAAACTACTGCATGTATCTATTTCGTGTAAAGTTATTTGAACTCTTGAATAACTAATCAATGTCTGTCGCTAAAGTATTTTGGAGTTTTTGTACACTAGAGTGACCTATTCACCCTCAAAGTTGCATTAAAATTTGTGTTAAAATATGGATTTTTTCAAAGATTAAATTAATACTTTTTTTTACTAGTTTGTATAGTAACGACAAGATAAATCGATATCGTGCTTACGTTTGTAAATTAAACATAAAACAGCGGAGTAATAATCATTCTACGTTTGTATGGAGGAAAAACTGACTAGTTCAACCTTAAAGAACTCAGTGAAAGAATCGTTCGCGTAAACGTACGTTACGTCTTAACGTCATCTAGTTAACATTTCGTTTAAGATTTAACAATACCGTATTTTGGTATACGTTGTAATGCGGCGATTGCGGTCGACAGGAGTGCGAAGACGCTGCACCAGCTGGAGGCGGCCCGCGCGGAGCTGATCCCGTCGATCGTGGTGCTGCTACAGAAGCTGTGGCGCGGCACGCTGGCGCGCATGCGCTACCGCAAGATGCGCGCCGCGCTACTCATCCTGGCCGCGTGGCGGCGCCACCGCGTGCGCCGCTACATCGCCGAGCTGCAGCGGCTGCTGGCGATGAACGGCGGCAAGATTGCGCCGGCGCAGTGGCCGACGGCGCCGCGGCGCGTTGACGGCGCGCTGTGGCAAGCGGCGTACCGTCGCTGGCGCGCGTACATGACGCTGCGCGACGTGCCGCGCGCGCGCTGGCCGGAGCTCAAGATGAAGATTAGCGCTGCCAGCGCGCTCCGCGGCCGCCGGGCGGACTGGGGCGCCGTGCGGCTCTGGCGCGGCGACTACTTGGCCGACGCCTCCTACAATCCCAGAGCGGGTAATCACACTTTTATTTCCCCATTTCTCTTGTTACAGACCCGCACAGGTGCTGTGTCTTTCGGTTTCATCTTAGCCATTTCTCTATCTCTACCTTGAAAATCCCCCATCCTCAATCCTACTATAATAATAATAATAAATTATAGAAGTCGGTAGCCATCGCCATCGATACCATCGAGTTGATCGTCAACCTGTCTGTCCACCTTAACACCAAACGTTAGAAGCGAAAAGACAGATGTCGCTACGGGGGCAGGTTGTAACGCTCTATCGTTTCATACACTGTGATACCGTGACGCTTAGACACTGTTTTGCTGCAGCGGTGTACCAGGCGGCGCTGGCGTCGCTGCAGAAGAGCCAGCGGGTGGGCGCGGCGCTGTTCTCGTGTCGCGTGCACAAGTTCAACCGGCACATGAAGATGGCCGAGCGCTGCCTGCTCGTGACGGCCAGCTGCGTGCTCAAGTTGGACGCCGGCTCCTTCAAGCCGCTCAAGAAGCCCACGGCCATCGGCGCGGTGGGCGCCGTGCGCGTCATGAGCGGCGACGCGCAGTTGGTCGTGATCAGCGTGCCCGCCGCCAACAACGACCTCGTCGTCGGGCTGGAGCCGCCGCCGGGCGCCGGCGATCTCGTCGGCGAGCTGGTCGGCGTGTTGGCCAACAGGTATCGCGCGCTGAGCGCCACCGGCGCCGAGCTGGCGGTGGAGGTGGAGAGCGGCGCCACGACGCGCTGCACGCTCGGCGGCAAGACGCGCGCGTTGCAGCTGCCCGCCTCCTCCTCCGCCTCCTCCTCCACCTCCCCCTCGCACCTCGCCGCCCCCTTCACGCATGCGCACAACGTCATCACCTACCACCCCGCCTCCGCGCAGGCTTAGGGCTGTCATGTTACTGTTTACTTAAAATATCGGGGCCGTACAAAAAGTAATGATAGTAGAAATGTTTCACAGAAATATATTTTTTTGCAAAGCCGCTCCAATCGATATGGTGTTCAGTTAATGTATGTGTAAATAAATAATAATAATAATAATAAAGTCCCATTTTAAAAGGCTTTTGAATATTCGGCCCATTTAGTTCACTATTAAATAAGATTTTTTTAATTAAACGTTGAAAAAGTTGTATTTTATTATAACACAATACATAAGTAAAAATAGAAGCAGTTTAATTATTGTATATTAATATTTAAAAAAAAAAACAGCCCTTTTCAAATTTTAATGCTTTTACGTAATGTTTATTGTGTTTAGAATTGAGAAATTACTGCATTAAAATTTGAAAAGGGACTGTTTTTTTTTTTAATATTTTATATTTAAAAATCATATTCATAAAAAGTCAGTGTCAACTTTTTTCTTAAAATCTGTTTTTTTTTTTTACTAGTTTATAAACAGATTTGTATTTGGCTAAAAATTTTAAATTATATCTGTTCTTTTTTTTAATTTAATAATTTAATACATTATTGAGGCAAAGAAAATTAAAAAAAAAATGTCATTTAAGGTGATAATGAAGACTTAATTTAAAATTTAAAATTGACTGCAAAATTTGCATTTTGAGATATTTTTTTTTTTTTTTAATATTTTCATAATTAATTTTAATGAAAAAAAGTATGTGTTTAATAATAATGGATAAGTTTAATTTATGTTAAAAGTGAAGTGATACCGCTAGTTAAGTCGTGTTTAAGTTTTTTTTTTTTTTTTTTTCTTGTTAACTAATGTATATATTTATTTATATATTTTGACGACACGTCTCTAATTAAAAAAAAAAAAAATTAAATGTTATTTTTTGATGATTTTTGATTTGTCGATGAGTTGAAAGTGAGCTTTTTTAGTATTATTAATAATGAGTTGTGAAACAATAATTGAAATGTAAATAAATAATGCTACAAATTTAATTTTAATTTTAATTAATTATATTTTATAAATTAATGTATGTATGTGAATGTAAGTGAATGAATTTTTTTTTTTTTTGCAAAACATACATTTTTGTTTAATGTAAAATGACGTACAAATGATGCAGTGATTAATAAGTTAAGTTAAGTTAAGTTATTGTTCGAGCAACGAAGTAATCGCTTGGTGTTAGTGTAAAGTGTAAAGTGGGCTTTACAATGTTAAATTTACAAATCGTGCCTTTTCGTGGTGCCATTTACGTATTAAATACAATAAAGTTATTTAATTTATTATATTATTTGTTTTTATTTTATTTTTTATATATACTGGAAACACTTCAATTGGGAGTTCAAACTATTGGGACTTTTTTGTGTCAATAGTTCAATTTCATTAATTAATTGAACTACTGACACTTTGGGACTATTGGGACATTTTAGTCTCAGTAGTTCAATTTCATTAATTAATTGAACTACTGACACTTTGGGACTATTGGGACATTTTAGTCTCAGTAGTTCAATTTCATTAATTAATTGAACTACTGACACTTTGGGACTATTGGGACATTTTAGTCTCAGTAGTTCAATTTCATTAATTAATTGAACTACTGACACTTTGTGACTATTGGGACTTTTTTTACTCTCAATAGTTCAATTTCATTAATTAAACTACTGAGACTAAAAAGTCCCAATAGTTCATTCAATTGAACTAGTGGGAATAGATGAAAATATTCTAGTGCTGAAATCAAGTGACCTGGATTGTTATTTGGAAAAAGGTAAATACATTTTGATTGAGTCCATAGGAGTGTCACATCAGCGTTCGTTATTATTTTTTATTATTAATATCGGTAGACAAGCTGACGGTCCATTTGATGGTTGTGTGGCTGCCTTCAAATGTCTATTAATTAACATAAGCAATGCCATAGGTGTGCATGTGCACTTAATAGGTCTCAATAGGACAAGGGATAAAGAGGTGATAAGGAAATAGGATCTTGATAAAGGTTTTCTTTAAAGTGAGTGGTTACTGCCGCCAGACACGTTTCTCAATTTACAATTGCAAAACAGGAGCATCGACGTGTGTATGCAAAAATTTGAATATTTTATTATAACTTTTTTTTAGATTTTAACGTACAACATACAGCCTTTATAGCGTTTAAGATTTTAAAGTTAAATATGCAGTGCGTTTACAGACGGTAGAAGGGCGACTCAAAAAAATTTGATACAGGACCAATCTAGATAAACCTACGTCACTATCTTGTCCTACATAACTGTTTTAATCGACGGCACGGCAAAAGCATTTATTTTGAATTTGCCGCTCTTTCTTGAATTTAAATTTACCGCGTTACCGACAGCCTAACGATATTTCACGACTGACCACTATTTAAGTAAAATAATAATGTATGGATTATTATTAACGTATGTGTGAGCTTTCACGATAATTATAAAAAGACAAATTATAGGCTTCGAAGGTTGTCTCTTTCGTTTTCACAGCAACGCACGTAGCGTTGCTGTGAAACTAAAAAAGTTATAAAACGGTGTAAACCGTTTTATATAAGGGGACAGAGAAAAGTTTGCGTGAACCAAGTCTGTGTACTCTTAAAGCTATTTTTTCCAAAATTTATGAAGATAAATGTTGAAATTTCCATTCAAAGTTCCTATCTGACAGTTCAAACATTTTAATAACATAATAATCAATTAATAGTGTAATCACTCGGAAATATATGCGTTTTAATTATTATTATTGCTTAAATTAAATATCAGTTGCCACCGTAAAAGCTTCACGTCGTCACGTGACTACTATGGTTGCCACATTACAGCGAGCACCTAAATCACAATACAACAGCTTTTAACTGAACAAATATTACAGAAAAATATCAAACACTTGTGTAAATAATATTCAAAATATAGGCACCGGTTGAGTTTAAATTTATATTAGCATTAAAATAGTGACTGCCCGTGAGCTTGAAAACTCAGTTTATTTATTTACTTAAATAAATAAATAAGCATTTTTTTTGCATTATTCCTATTAGTTCCGTTGAAGTAGTTCCGTGGCAAAACTATAGTGAGTTCTGCAAATTATATATATACAACCCTTCCTATTTAATCGCCTCTATCCATTGGTGAAAATCGTATCAAAATCCGTTGGGTGGTTTAGAAAAAAAATGCTGGGGAAACAGCGCGAGTCGGATAGCAACTTTATTTTGTAGGTAACATGTAGGTATAGATATTTAGAGGTTTGAATTTTATACTGGTGATAAATTTAAGAAATATAATTTGGAATGTGATTTTAAAAAACAAGTGAAAGGGTTTTTTCAGAATGAATGTCATTATTGATTTGAAGATATTTAGGAGTGTGTTTTAGAAATTGTATTGAGATGGTTATAAAGTAATTTTGATGAATATGTTTATATGAAGTTTAAACATAGCTATGTAAAATGATGTGATTAAATTTATTATATGGAAATATAAGAAAGTTTTCTTATTTAATTATCTTATGGGTCCCATGAAGAAGTTTAATAGAAACAGAAGTAAAAGTCAAAAATTTTAACAACAAGATAGAATACTAGAGCATTTTAATAAATACTAACATGAGCTAGAAAAATCATTATAACTGTATATTTATTTGCGCACAACCTATTGAGTTGTCTATAAAAGATGCAACTATACTATATGTATATATATATCTATATACGTAACTGTGAGGCACGTGTAACCCCTGAACTGAAACCAAGTTACGTAACTGTAACATTTATAGCCAACCAATTGAAATATGGTAGGGATTGAATCAATATTTAAATGTCATCGTATCGAACAAGATGTAACTTTAACATTAAGAGATACTTATTGAAAACTATATTTCGCTCTCAATATATTAATGAACATTTAGATAAATGTGTTTTTTGAGCAAAATTTTCTTAACAAAATTGCTTAAAACAGTAGCCAGGGATCGCAATAATGCTTATTAAAAAATGTAACCTAGAGATGCATTCCGCCCACGGCCGGTGCAGGGCGGGAATCGGGATATAAGTTGGGGCGGGCGGCAAACGGGTTCAGTCTGTTCAGAACTCCGCTTACGGCATCAGTTAGACTTGTCTAAAGTCTAACTGATCCTAGACGTTCAACAAACAACCAACTTCAATTCTATTTGAGGTAACGCATATTATGTTATGTTATTGTTATGTATGGTTTTAATTTTTTTTTACATTTTACATGTTTTTTTATGAAATAAAGTCGCTGTCCGTTTCTTTCTGTTTCGAACACGAAACAGATTTTTTATACGGTTTTCATAAATGAGAAATAATATATCTAAGTATTATTATTATAATAATAATAATTAAGAAGAAGATTGTTAATAAGAAAGAGCGATAAACTAGGAAGGTATATAATTTGCAGCAAAATTATTTACTTAATATTTTGTCTTATTAAAACAAACTAGCATGAAAGTTTTGTTAAATTATTCATTTAAACAAAAAAGTTGCTATTGAAGTTACATCTACATAATACTATAATACATTGCTTGCGACTTTGTTTGCGTACCTTTATAAGTATTTAAATTATAATATATAAAATACAGATAACAACTAATAAGCTGAGAATTTATACTTTCTCATCAAGCACAATTTCCTATAAATAGTAATATAATAATATGCATTAAAAGATTTTAGTGTGTGTTATTATTTTACTTTGACAATTTTATTTGTTTATTTAGATTTAGATTACATACAGCCATAAATTTAAAAAAATATATATAATAGATTATATACAAATAGGCCTAAAGAATCATAAAAATTATATTTTTACATTTATTTATTAATTTTTCAAAATTATTCATCTGTGTAATAGTCGTGATAGGTTCCATGGCTTTTTATATACGATGTAACAGTCCGACAGGAGGTTGCGGGAGTGTATCGAGGCCTACGTATTCAAATAACGTGATTGATCCTTCCACGTGTATTGCCCATCTGTCCACAATCTAATCTAAGCTAAATCTAATCTAAATATCACTACAATAAGATTCTGAATGATATATTGACGTATTTTCCAACAATTTGAATTCTTATAAAAAGAAAATTGGGGAATTACTTTGAAAAATTAATTTTGACGACACTAGTTTGTTCTAGTGGCTAATAGTGACCAAAAGGTCGCGGGTTCGAATCCCGCTAGGGGCAAATGTTTATGTGTTGACATTTTACCTTTGCACCTGAGTCATGGATTTTGTATTTTATAATGTGTATGTATTTACAAAAAAAAGTAATATATTTAGTATATCAACTGTCTGGTATCCATAATACAAGCATTAGTTGCTTAATGTGGAACTAGATGGTGCTGTGTGGAATGTGTGATGATATTTATTTATTTATTTATCACTTATAGAATATTTTCTTCTTTTTCTTTTTCTTTTTCTTATTATTATTTCTTTAATTAATAAATAAGTGTAAAAATATAATTTTTATGATTCTTAAAACCTATATTTGTATATAATCTATAATATATATATTTTTAAATTTATGGCTGTATGTAATCTAAATCTATATAAATAAAAAAAAGTGTGTAATGCCGCCCGGATCTACATCGGATTTTTGGGTTTTGATTTTTTTTTAAATTAGCATGAACGTGTCTGGTATGGTTGGTATAGCTTTCTCTGATTTCGACCTATAATAAATTAATTTGTTATACTCTATAAGTAGGTATACTAATATTATAGAAGTTTGTATGTTTGTAATGAGTGAACTCAAAAATTACTGGATCGATTTTAAAAATTCTTTCACCTGTAGAAATCAACATTATCAACGAGTAACATAGGCTATATTTTATAAAATTATATTTTATAAATTGCTATTAATATGTAATAAAATTAAAATGTTTTAGAATGATGTTCGGCTACCGCCTCCCTCTGTGGCGAGGTCGCCACGTGGGGTGTAGTGTCGTGATTTGGATACTGATACTCTCATTTGCATCAACGCTTGAACTCAATGAAGAAATACCTATCATAGATGTCGATGAGGTATTACGTGTTCACAATTAAACGTCTTTGATGATTTGATTAATTTAATATTAAGATATATTCCTTATCTAACAATAAAAACATATCTAAAGCCTTTGTGATGCTAATACAGGAAGTGGTTTCTTTTGAATTTACAGGGAGGCGATTACTTGGACAAAACAATAAGAACAAAATACCAAAAAGATGAAGAGCAGAGAAGCCTGCGGAGGCTTCAAGTAGAAGAAGCCATGAAAAGGATTACAGACAGGTAGACCTTTTTAAGCACCCAATGAAAATATATAACAATATATATAACAACGGTCGCGGGTTCGAATCCCGCTAGGGGTAAATGTTTGTGTTAACATTTTACCTTTGTACCTGAGTCATGGATGTTTTGTGTTTATAATATGTACCTATGTGTTTACAAAAAAAATAGTAATATATGTATTATATCAACTGTCTAGTATCCACAATAGAAGCATTAGTTGCTTACTGTGGAACTAGTTCCAGACTAAAGCAATTAATGTGGAACTAGTTCCATACTAAGCAATTAATATTTGGAACTAGATGGTGCTGTGTGGAACGTGTGAAGATATTTATTTATTTATTTATTTATTTATTTATTTATCTATACTAATCTTAACTACTTAATGTTATAAGTAAATGCGAAAGTGAGTATTTGTTTATTAATTTCACGCCTTAACCATTTACAATAACGTATTGTTTGTAAAAACTATAGGTACTGTCTAAGAAATTTAAATTAATGGTGGCTCTTTCACCATCTGTCAAGTAGGCTAACCGTCATTTAAAGTCACCGGTAACCGGGAATGATGGAGCTGATATATGTACCTTTGTTTGTACGGTAAAAGTCACAAACATTAAAAAGAAAATAATTTAAAAAAATTCGCCTATCGAATGATGCAGTAAACCGAGTGCATAATTTAACAAAACATAAAATTATTTCCGAGTGCAGTAAACCGAGTGCATAATTTAACAAAACATAAAATTATTTCCGAGTGCAGTAAGCCGAGTGCATAATTTAACAAAACATAAAATTATTTCCGAGTGCAGTAAACCGAGTGCATAATTTAATAAAACATAAAATTATTTCTAAAAATAACTAATCGACACTTTACAAGTAGAAGTAGTTGGTGAAAAAGGAACTAAGTGTTATTAATTTTAAATTTGTATTGTAAATTGGAAACATATAATTTTTATAATATGATTCTTTAGGCCTATTTGTATATAATCTATCTATAATATATATATTTTTTAAATTTATGGCTATATGTAATCTTAATCTAAATAATAAAAAAATAAAAAAATAATTTTAAATTAAAAAAAAATGTTAATTTTTTAACTTTTCAGATCAATCTGGGACGAGATGGAGACATTTAAAACGTTGATTGATAAATTACAAAATCCAATTGGTTTTGACAATGAAATTTCAGGTGATGCGAACCAACAACGGCCTGAATTCTTATATTATATTGACAAGAAAGATATTATTATGACAACCACTCCCGAACCGCAAACAAAGAAGGGCCGACGCAGGGGTAATACATCCGTACTAATATTATAAATGCGAAAGTATGTTTGGATGTTTGTGACTCTTTCACGCAAAAACTACTGAACCAATCACCATGAAATTTTGCATACACATCGTCTGGGACACAAGAAAGGACATAGGGTACCTGTCATCGTTCAACGCGAACGATGTCGCGGGCACCAGCTAGTATTATAAATGCGAAAGTATGTTTGGATGTTTGTGACTCTTTCACGCAAAAACTACTGAACCAATCATCATGAAATTTTGCATACACGTTGTCTGTGACACCAGAAAGGACATAGAATACCTTTTATATCGTTCAACGCGGACGAAGTTGCGGGCACCAGCTAGTATTTTATAAAGTTACGCGGACGAAGTCCACATGCATCACACTAAACCATTTTAGTGTGATTGTAGTTATCAGAAACTGCATTCTAATAGACAAAGACAAACCCTGTTAAATTTTGCCTTTTTTTAAAGTATGTTTTATCTAATTTTGAAGTTTAATTTAATGTATTTGATTGCAGGATATTGTTTGTTCAAAATTTGTTCGTTTCCCCCACTTGATTAAATCCAATAATCTTGAAGTTTTATTAACTACAATGTTAATAATCCTTTTATGGAAACTTGAACCATTTATAGACGATGTTCATCAAGAAGAAACTCATAAACTTTTTGGAATATTAACTTAGTCTTCATTCTATAATATATATACCTAACTCAGAAGAAATGCGTTGCCAAATTATTGTATTCCGTTTTATAGTAGCATTTAGTGGAATTTATTTAAAATTATAAGCCTTTGTTATATACATTAACTATTTTATTAAAATAAATTGTTATCAAAGTTTTTCGTGATAAATTATCGCTACAAATACTTGTTCTTTGTAAGTAATCATTTGTTGGTATACTTAAACACTTATATTAACAATATCTGTGACATTTAATATATGAAAAATAATTCCAAATAAAATATTTGATGTTGTGAACATAGAAATCTACTTTTATTAATTAATAACCAGGTAAAAACCTATTTAGTGTCTAACATAATATTTGTTAACTATTTAATTTTTTTAGTATATATAAATACTGGCTGGAAATATCGAGCACATAGTCAACTTACTGAATACGACATAAAAACAGCCTTATCTAATACATCTATACTATAATAGATAAGGCTGTTTTTATGTCGTATTCGTATCTGTATTATAAAGAGGAAAGATTTGTTTGTTTGTTTGTTTGCATTGAATAGGCTCCGAAACTACTGGACCGATTTGAAAAATTCTTTCACTGTTGTTAAGCTATATTATCAGCAAGTAATATAGACTATATTTTATTAAGTTAAGCGGGCGAAGCCGCATGCAACAGCTAGTCATGAAATAAAGTCGTTATCCGTTTCCGTCAGTTTCTCTAACATCTTCTAAGTATACCATTCAAATGATTTTGATATGGTTTTCACTAATAGAAAGAGAGATAAACGAGGAGTTTTTGTGTAATTTGCAAAAAAAAATTGCTACCAGGTGAAGCTGCGTGCTGTTCGCTAGTTTTATATAAATATATGTGGACGAATAGACAATAAAAAGTTACTTCTATTGGCACCATAGGTACATGGCACTTCTTTGTACAGTCGGGGTAAGAAAAGGTTCGTCACCTAAAATTAGACATTTGCTTTTACACCAGGCCAATTTTAACAGTCATGCCAAAATTTCATTTCAGAAAATATTTGTCAGTTGTCTACGTCTTGATAAAAGAATGAATTTGAAATCTGACGATAGTTTTCGTACCCCGACTCTACAAATAAGTGCTTGTACGTAAAGTCGTGGTATTGATTGATATAATATCTTTGATAATTACATTTTTGTATCATTTATTTTTACAGAAACATAATATCTATGGGTCTAACTTATTAGACTATTCATTTATAATTTAAAAAAAAAAATATTAAAATATACATATATTATTTTTTATACGGCTAAAACAGCTAAAATACTATTTTTCAATTTACATTTAATACGACATTATAACAGATAAATGGCTCTCAATTTTTGACCAACCCAATCTCTAATTTATTATGTGCACTTGAATATATAAGGAAGCAATATTTTAAGAATCGAGTAACACGATGACGTTATTATATGAAATATTTTAACTTATACTCGTACAAAGGCGTATTGTTAAATATTTAAACGTTTTCATTAAACAAAAACTGAAAAGTCTTTACACACATTTATAATTTACATGACGTAAGTATGTGAAACGAAAACATTGCCTTAATAAGTGCAAATAACACTAAGAAGAAACGAAACTAGCTTACCTAAATAACTATAGATACTAACCCTTATCTTATCTAAAAAAAAATATTGACTACGAGACTTTACCGGTATCTTGACGGGCCTTACCGTACCTACCACTCACTATTTTTAAAACCAAATTATTTTTTAAGTGTGTAAAAATTAGTTTTTGAAAAGGTCTACTTTTGTTCTTTGACTTATATCTGTATTTCGGATCATATCATAGAGAAATGCCAAGCATTGCCCTAAGCTATGCATCCTATATATAGCTTGCTATATATATATAGCTTGCTTATATATAGCTTGCTGACCGGCCTGTACCTAATTTGTGATCGCAACATTTCGTCAGTGCTCACGTTACAGCACAGTAATGCCAAAATAAACTTTTTTTATAAAAAACTTTTTAACAAAAAAAATTAAACCGCTGAAAAAATTGAAAAGCAAAATATAATTTTATTTAACCTTAATAACTAAGTTCTTAAACTAATGCAAGTAATGCATAAATAATTTTGAGTCGCCGCCGCGCATCACGCTTTACGTATTAATTAATTTGCTTATTTGGCGCCGACTCAAAATTACTTAAGTATACTTACATTAGTTTAAGAACTTAGTTATTAAGGTTAAATAAAATTATTTTTTGATTTTCAATTTTTTTGGCGGTTTAATTTTTTTTTAAAGTTTTTATTTTATAATTTTTTGTGACTATAATCTACATATTACTACAAGCTTAATTTTTTAAATACTTTTTTAAATTATTGATTAATTTTTGATTACTGAAGGCGCGATGAAAGGGGTTAGGGGTTCGTTGCGGCGGGATTGCGACAGAATCACGCCATGAATCCCTATTAGCGATTTTAGTGGACTGTATCTGGTTGCGGCTATAAGCGAACAGTATGACCGTCTGAAGGACAGGATAGGTAGCAGAAGGAAATGCACGTACCTTATACCGGTGCTCTGGTGCGCTCTCCTGCAGGAACCTCTAAAGTGTCCAACTGGCAGATACTGTTCACATGTATTTCAAAGTTCAGAGATCGAGTTAAGGCGCGGATCAACTCACTATAGGCACGAAAACCACAGTTCAAGCGCGGGCGCGTTCAACATTCTTCTTGCGCGGCGGTCATCGGTAGCAATGCATTATTTTTATGGTAAGTGGGTAAAGAGGAAAAATGTGAGGGCCACATTCATTAGGAAGGTGGGTAATACGTGAAGGAAAAAAAGGACTTGACAGCCAACTATTCGATCACGGCACAACCAATTACAGAACTCTGCATTAAAATCTGTGATTGATCAATAAATCACCCCCTTTTTCCCCACCTTAAGGTTGGAAATTTTTTTTTCAAATTTATATGGGACCAACTTCGGGGTATACCCTTTTCAATAAAAAAAGAATTATCAAAATCGGACTACTCTGTAAAAAGTTATACATAAAAAGAAAACTATATACGCATCGACTTGAGAACCTCTTCCGGTTTTTCGTTATCGTCGATTGAAAAGTCGAAAAAAAAGGCCTACATTATTACAATATTTATGCAACCCTACTTCCAAAGTTGTCGTTTTAAATTTTTATATTATACTGTATTATAGAAATAATTAAATAATTAAATGACTTATTACGTAATGTATATAGGTAGCAGCAAAACAATGTCAATTTCCCGTATTAAGTAGTTTCCTTTGTGCAATAATTTGCTTATTATGTAATCTTTCAGTGACATTGAATACAATATTCAATGTCTTTCAATGGAAACTAATTTAAAATTCACGAAACATTATTTGATCACATGTTCGCAAACCATAAAACATAACTAAATAGCACAACGAAATATCATTTGCAAAATTTTTATGGTTGAATGAGTTTATACAAACAATTTCAAGGTATTTTAATTATTTACATGAAGAACTTGAATCAACTTTTAACTTTGAATTTTACATTATTTTTTAAATAATTTTATTTCTATTAACATCAATCACTTGCTCTCATAATTTAATTTTTTCAGGCAACTAGCTTACCCTGAATTATCCATCTTAACTTAACTTTTGAGATCTTAACTTAACTTGATCTCATCGATTAAGAAAGATTGAGGGGTCAGACCAATTTCAGTAGCATACACGATCTGGCTTCAACATGGTACAGAGGTATGTATTAGGATTTGGCGGTAAAAAAAAAGTGCCTAGCTAGGCAATCAACCATTTTTTTAGAACAGGAAAGCATCGTTAACGTGTAAAAAAAAATTTCAAAAAGAAATATCATTTCATTTTTTATTTTTTAATGATTAAAGGCTTCTAAAGAAAAAAATATGGATGAAAAATTGCCCGTTATCTTGATTTTCAGCAAAAACGATACTTAATTTTAAACATTCCGGACACTAAGAAAAATAAATCGCAGCACCTTAAAACTTTCAGGGTTTTTTCAGGACACATAGAAAATATTTTTCGTATCTGCATTATTTGCAAAGTTATTGCAAGTTAAATTTGCAGTTTTTTTCGGTCAACATTTTCAGTTTGAAAAAAATTTTTTTATCAAAATACAATTTAAGAACCTTGTAGGGAATGTTTTGCAGTTTACAAAACCCTACTTTAATTTTCTGTACGACCATTATTGCCCAAGTAATCAATTATCAAAGTCAACAATGACTTTTTCGCTTTGATCGACGATAATTCAGTACAGAGCTCATGAGGAGGTCAAGTTGTAGGGAACGAAATTCTCTAAAAGAGCTTTATAGTGTTATTACAAAAAAAAAATTACGGATTTTACACCGATTTCAAGACGAGCAAAAATTTTGTCATTTTTTTCCCGTTGGTTTTTTGACGATTAATCATAAACCGCTAAAGAGAAAAATATTTGAAGCTCAGATTCAAAAACTAGAGACTTGAAGCTATAATTTCCTTTTTTAATGAGCAATATACGACCATTTTATTAGAAGTTACAACCTGTTGAAAATCACCTAAAAATTTGAATATTTTTTTTAATAACCTTTAATTGTTGCGTTTAGTTAGCGTTTTGTGTATATTATGTATTTATTCTTATATTATTTTTGTATTGAGTGCTGTGTGACTATGTTTCAATATATATATATTAACATGTAAACAATACTTTTGGGCTGTTAGCGTCTACTGTTACATAATTTTGGTAATTATAAATAATATTAATATACCATAACGAATGATAAGTACAAGTAGATATGTATCTATTGTGTCAACAGCCGGTGCTAAAGTATCTGTAGTTTTAGAGTTCCTCGGTGTATTGATAAATAAATAAATAAATGCTCAATACATTGACGACACGTTTGGTCTAGTGGCTAGTAACCCTAGCTGTTAACCAAACGGTCGTGTATTCGAATCCCGCTAGGGGCGAATGTTTATGTGTTAAAATTTTACCTTTGCACCTGAGTCGTGGATGTTTTTTATTTATAATATGTATGTATTTACAAAAAAAAAAGTAATCTATGTAGTATATCAACTGTCTGGTATCCATAATACAAGTATTAGTTGCTTAATGTGGAACTAGATGGTGCTGCGTGGAATGTGTGAAGATATTTATTTATTTATTTATTTATTTATTTATTTATTTATTTATTTATTGTTATAATGCGATGATGATTGAGCATGAACAGGAGTCAGTATTAGGCCAACGAAGTTGTATGAGGTACTGGTTAGACGGAGTGGAGCTGTACTATAATAGTACGAGTAGGAATCATACTCAAGACTCCTGACCTTTTATAACTCTATGATTAACATTTTACCTTTGCACCTGAGTCGTGGATGTTTTTTATTTATAATATGTATGTATTTACAAAAAAAAGTAATATATGTAGTATATCAACTGTCTGGTATCCATAATACAAGCATTAGTTGCTTAATGTGGAACTAGATGGTGCTGTGTGGAATGTGTGAAGATATTAAGGACGCCGTTGCGATTTGAATGTTATGACCGGATTTGAATTTATGTCTAATATGTCCCTGTTGTGCAAACAAACAGTTGGGAATTTATACATTTAAAAAAAAATACATTTTAAGTACTTACCTCTAAATTACATCAATTATTACTGATTGCATAATCTTAATTGATTCGACTGAGACCTGATAAGAGATTTTGAGTCCCATTAGTGTTTTAATTTAATCAGTTTAAGTAGGAATTTTTAAATGAGCTTTTCTGTAATTTTTATACAAAATTTGACAATTTAAAAGAAAGAAAACGTATTTCATTTGTAACAAACAACGAGTACACATAGAAACCAGTTTCCATTAAATACTGGGTACCTTATTTCCTACTAGCTGGTGCCCGCGACTTGGTCCGCGTTGAACGATGAAAGGTACTCTATGTCCTTTCTGGTGTACCAGACAACGTGTATGCAAAATTTCATAGTGATCGGTTCATTAGTTTTTGCGTGAAAAAGTCACAAACATCCATACATCCATAAATACTTTCGCATTTATAATATTAGTGTACGGATGATGATTTTTGATACCTACCGGTCAATTTTCAGCATGTGCAGTACAGAGTATTAAGTAATATCCCTCATAATAGGTATCACTAGTCCGATTATTTAGTATCACGCAACAAACTGTGAAGTATTAGGTGTAGGAAAATAAATTTATTACAGGTATTAAAAAGACAGCAATATTTTTTTTATTACCTACAATACAATTATTATAATTTTAAGAATATATCATCTTACTTTAAGGCTCTTTCATATTGCTGCTTAAGAGTATCATTCGATGCAATAGATTATTAAAGATGCTTACACTAATTATTAAGATACATTACTTATTTATTAAATTATTTTAGCATTTTCGACTTTTAGAAAGATCGCATATCGTGAGATATCGTGAACTTCCAAAAACGAGCTTAATTTCTTGGTTATATCTAACATCTTATGCTAGTTTTAAATGTAGCTAAGTAATACACTAAATGAAAGACCGGACTTTGGAGATTTTGGACTTTTTGGAGACCGGTATAAATTCACAAATTTATTTTTATAGAACTCTTATTAAGGAATATCTACTGTAAATCTTGTTGAATTTGTATAGATAGTTCCCAGAAGTGTACGAGTAATAATACACTGGACCGCAAAGAAAAAGGGTCGGTTAGAAAATCTTTAATATCTTCAAAAGTACTTACCTGACCTAGCTTTATGAAATAAAGACTAAATTAAAGCTAAACTAAATAAATTGCATTTTTATTTAAGCACATTAAAATATTCTTTAATTTGGTCTTTATTTCATAAAAGCTAGGTCAGGTAAGTACTTTTGAAGATATTAAAGATTTTCTAACCGACCCTTTTTCTTTGCGGTCAAGAGTTATATATTGAGTTCAGTGCAATCAATTCATACAAAATCGAATTTATAAACTTTGATATGCGGAACCATATCGAATGTATGTAAATATTTTTGCCCATATGAATCTTCAAACGCATGGCAAGTATATAAGTGTTGTAGATTTGAAAATTGCCAATAGTCGTTATTGTATTAAGCGGTAAGTAGCTTATATATATTTTCAGCAATGACATCTGTTAAACATAGTTTGGTCGTCATATTTCTGATGTACGCGTTCGCTCCAGCCTATTGCTTTTTCGACATTGATGATACAATTTTGTCAAAAACTATTCCCGCGGATGCCCTATTAAATTTTACCGGTGTCGTAGTGAAATACGGATACACCGTCGAAGAATTCCAAGTGGTGACAGAAGATAATTATATACTGACACTCTACCACATCGTCGGTGCAAACAAAACTTTGCCATATTTATTGGTACATGGGATCGCTGACTCTTGCGAAACATTCATTTACAGAGAGGCTACATCATTAGCTTTGTCTTGCGCTGAAAAGGGTTACGACACCTGGGTATTAAACACCAGGGGGAATAAGTACTCTCGCAAACATAATACATTAGACCCCGACACGGATAGCAGTTTTTGGGACTTCAGTTTCCATGATGTAGGTTACTACGATTATTCTGCCACCATCGATTTCGTATTGAATCAGACAGGACAGCAGCAATTGAAAGTAGTCGGTCACTCACAAGGCACCACTGCATTTTTCGTTCTTGGATCAACGAGACCTGAATATAATGAAAAAGTTAAGATATTCCTCGCATTGGCACCGGTCGCATATTTGAGCCACGTGAAATCACCTCTGTCAGAAATTGTTGCTGTACATGAACCGTTAAATCTCCTTTTAAAAACACTTCGTCAAGAGGAATTATTTTCGAATCATACGGCTAGTAGTGCTTTAATTAAATTGCTCTGCGCACAACTAGGAGTAATAAGTTACGAGGTATGTCTTAAAGGGATTGTGTTTTTGATCGCTGGTTCAGATCCTGAAGAATTTGAAGAAGAATTCCTCCCATATATATTTGCTCGCTTCCCATCCGGAACGTCTCGGAAGAGTTTAGATCACTTTGCGCAAGTCTCTAAGAACAAACGTTTCGAACAATACGATTACGGAAATATTGAAAACCTGTCTAAATATGGCTCCATCTCTCCACCTGAATATGACTTGAGCAAAGTAACAGCAAATGTTGCACTATTCTGCGGCGCAAATGACAAATTGTCCGAGTTGGAGGATGTGGCTACACTTCGTGGAAAACTTTCAAACATTGTAGAATATCGTATTATAGAGCCACCTAAGTGGAACCATTTAGACCACGTGTGGGGACGCAATATGTCTACTTATTTGACGCCTTACATATTTGATTTGATGAATAAGTATTAGAAATGTGTGTCTATAGGCACTCATGCATTCTTATACAATTAAAATTATTTGAGTAATTGTGTGTTTCTTTTAAATATAAAATTTTTACTTACCCCTAAATTACATCAATTATTACTGATTGCATAAACTTAATTGATTCGACTGAGACCTGATAAGAGATTTTGAGTACCATTAGTGTTTTAATTTAATCATTTTAAGTAGGAATTTTTAAATGAGCTTTTCTGTGATTTTTATACAAAATTTGACAATTTGAAAGAAAGAAAACGTATTTCATTTGTAACAAACAACGAGTATACATAGAAACAAGTTTCCATTAAATACTGGGTACCTCATTTCATACTAGCTGGTGCCCGCGACTTCGTCCGCGTTGAACGATAAAAGGTATCCTATGTCCTTTCTGGTGTCCCAGACAACGTGTATGCAAAATTTCATAGTGATCGGTTCAGTAGTTTTTGCGTGAAAGTTACAAACATCCATATATACTTTCGCATTTATAATATTAGTATATTATTTCATGCTAGATGATGATTTTTGATACCTACCGGTCAATTTTCAGCATGTGCAGTACAGAGTATTAAGTAATATCCCTCATAATAGGTATCACTAGTCCGATTATTTAGTATCACGCAACAAACTGTGAAGTATTAGGTGTAGGAAAATAAATTTATTACAGGTATTAAAAAGACAGCAATATTTTTTTTATTACCTACAACACAATTATTATAAATTTAAAAATATATCATCTTACTTTAAGGCTCGCTCATATTGCTGCTAACGAGTATCATTCGATGCAATAGATTATTGAAGATGCTTGGTATATCTTTATAAATTCCTAACAATTTGTATTGGTCTCGGCATCTGTTATTTATTAAATTATTTTAGCATTTTAGACTTTTAAAAAGATCGCATATCGTGGGATATCGCGAACTTCCAAAAACGAGCTTAATTTCTCGGTTATATCTAACATCTTATGCTAAATGCTTTGGAGATTTTGGACTTTTTGGAGACCGGACTTTTTGAATTCACAAATTTATTTTTATAGAATTCTTAAGGAATATCTACTCTAAATCTTGTTGAATTTGTATAGATAGTTCCCAGAAGTGTACGAGTAATAATACACTGGACCGCAAAGAAAAAAGGTCGGTTAGAAAATCTTCAATAACTTCAAAAGTACATGACCTAGCTATAGGTAAATGAAATAAAGACCAAATTAAAGAATATTTTAATGTGCTTAAATAAAAATACAATTTATTTAATTTAGTCTTTATTTCATAAAGCTAGGTCAGGTAAGTACTTTTGAAGATATTGAAGATTTTTTAACCGACCCTTTTTCTTTGGGGTCAAGAGTTATATTAGGTCCTTACATATGAAAGTGGCGTTTTGTAAGGGAGGAATATAAAGTCAATTTTTTTAAAATATAATATATTTATTTAATCAAAGTATGTACCATTGCTATCTATGCACTTTTCCATTTCATAGGTAGTTCATTGATCCCATTACTAAAAAAACTATTCAGACGGGAATCAATAAAATCTTTGAAGGCACTTTGGACTGCCCCATCGGAGTTGAATTTTTTCCCTTCCAAGAAGTTATCCAAATTTCGAAAAAAAATGGTAATCTGTTGGAGCAAGGTCCGGGGAGTACGGTGCATGTCTTACACATTCTAATTGAAGCTCCTCTAATTTGGTAGCCGTCTGTTGTGCAGTGTGTGGTCTAGCGTTGTCCTGAAGCAGTAGTGGCCTAGAGCGATTGAGCAGCCTCGGTTGTTTAGCAGTTAGCTTTAGCAGGTAGCTAGCAGCTGCATAATGGTTTGCAGTTGCTGACAATACACATCAGCCGTAATCGTCTGGCCAGATTTAAGAAAGTTGTAGTGAACGACATCTGCACTAGTCCACCAAACGCTCACAAATAATTTTTTTTTGAGTCAATTTTCGCTTGGGGCAGGATTTGGCTGGTTCGCCAGGGTTCAGTCATTGCGATGAGCATTTCCGATTATCGTACAGGATCCACTTTTCATCACAGGTAATGATTCGATTTAAAATCCCTTCATTATTGTGCCGGTTGAGTAATGTAACGCAGCAGTCGACGCGCGTTTGTCGGTTTGCTGCACTCAATTCATGAGGTACCCACCTTTCAAGCTTTTTCACCTTCCCAATTTGCTTCAAGTGGATTAAAACAGTTTTACCATTAACACCGGAGCCTGCAGCTAACTCAGACGTGGTTTGCGATGGATCCGCTTCCACAATAGCCTTCAATTCTTCATTATCAACTTTGGTCTCTGGCCGTCCACGGGGCTTGTTCTGCAGGTCGAAATTTCCAGAACGAAAACGTTGGAACCAAAAACGCACTGTGTTTTCTTTTGCAACACCGCCGCCATACACATCATTAATCCTTCGAGCCGTTTCTGCAGCACTGGTGCCACGATGGAACTCGCACTCATAAATAACGCGATATTTCAAGTTTCCCATTTAGTAAACTGAGTGACGCAAAAAAAAAAAACCAAAAGAGGAAAAAACAAATGAATTACGGTTTTCAAAACACAAAAGCATGAGTAAATAGCTGTATAAATTTGAAATTGGAATTCCTAACCAAAGAGGAGATATTTGAGATCAAAGTGGCCAGTACGACAAAACGCCAATTTCATATGTTTAGACCTAATATATTGAGTTCAGTGCAGTCACTTTATACAAAATCGAATTAATAAAACTTCGATATGCGGAACCATATCGAATGTATCTAAATTTTTTTTTGTCCATATGAATCTTCAAACGCATGGCAAGTATATAAGTGTTGTAGATTTGAAAATTGCCAATAGTCGTTATTATATTAAGCGGTAAGTAGCTTATATATATTTTCAGCAATGACATCTGTTAAACATAGTTTGGTCGTCATATTTCTGATGTACGCGTTCGCTCCAGCCTATTGCTTTTTCGACATTGATGATACAATTTTGTCAAAAACTATTCCCACGGATGCCCAGATAAAAAATAATCCCAACTTTCCATAAGTGAAAATCAAATTAAAATTTATATCTAATATTATGTACGGATTAAAGTTTTACCGAATGAAATGGTTCCTATGAGTCAACCGTAACAGATAGAGATATTATTAAGGCATCGCGGAGTTTTCTTTAAGATTTTAAAGAATTACAATTAACTAGGTGAATCATTTTTATATTTAGCCTACGTGAGCCATTTGGAAATGTTGAGCACTTGCTGAACATTTCGAACTGTGTAGAAAAACATCGCATAGAAATGAGTTTTGCACTATAGTTATGTACTCGTAACACATTCCTACTTAGGTATACCACAGGTTATACAGAGGAGCAGTGCAGTGTACACAGAAGCAAATGTAATATCTGTATTGCAATGAGATACAAACTTCACTGCAGGCAATATATATTTTTTAATGAAAATATGTGGTTCTTAAAAGAATTTTAAAAGCAATTTTGACAAAAAATAAAAAATAATAGAACGATAGGGGATTTTAAAGCAGAGCCCATTTTACAGAGCCCATTTCGCTTAGTCGTCAGCTCTCTTGCAGCACCTGGGGTGTTGCTTGTGTTATAGACGACGGTAGTCACCTACAATCAAGTGGACCGTCAGCCTGTATGGCGACCTTAACATAAAAAAAGTCCTATTAAGGTCGATACTTATCACTTCAATATAATACATTAAAATCTTCAACTTTAAATCATTATAATAAAAATTACATGTGTGTCCTCGATGAACTCCTAAACTACTGAACCAATTTCGATAAAACTTCGTAATCACGTGTAATTTGGTCCAACTTAAAAGATAGAGTAGTTTTTATTTCAATTTATAGTATTTTTTATTGCAAATTATTTGTCTATTATATGAGAGAATAATAAATTACCTTACACCGCCATCTGTGACAATTTTATGGAACTCACAGTTGTTTTAAAACTTTTTTTAAAAGTCACTATGAGTTCCATAAGTTTCTCACAGATGGCGGTGTAAGGTAATTTATCGGCTGGATAAGTAAATATTTATTATAAAAACTGCACCCCGGGCGAAGCCGGGAGCGGGACAGCTAGTTTAACATAAAAAAGACAGGCCGACGGTCCAGTTGATGGTAGGTGCGCTGGCTAACGTCGCTTATAACATCAGCTTTTTTTTTTATTGTAGACAACATTTTATAGCGTAAGTAAATTTTTTTTGTTTTTTAAATTTTAATATTAGCGCAGACGTATTATGTTCTCCCAATTTGCATGGAAATGATACATGTGTGACAGTTTGTTACTCAGTAATTCAAAAACTATGCAATACCTACTCAAGGAGAACAAATCTATTCTCAATATAATTATCTAAGGAATAATTAATGTAAAAGCAATCATTTTTTTAGAAATAATTAATACATAGGCTGCACTAAAAGTATCGGGACTGGAATATTTTTCCATTGTTCCTGGCATAATAAAGTCTTTATAATCGAAAACTCCTTGGTTTTATTAATCGAATACCATTTATTTATTTTTTAAAAAGAACGCGGTCTTGTCACAAGGTCTTGTTGAACTTGTAAAGTCAGTGTGAAAATGGAATTGACTCGAGAAAATTCAAGAGCAATGATTTATTATGACTTTCGAAGTGGTTTAACACAAAAACAGTGTTTTGATCGGATGCTTTCTGCATTTGGTGATAAAGCCCCATCTAAAACGACAATTTATCGCTGGTTTGCGAAATTTCAACGTGGACGTGTCCAGCTCTGTGAGAATCCCCGTCAAGGTCGCCCAAAAACTGCAGTCACCCAAGATAACGTTGATGCCGTGCGTAAGCTGATTGAGGAAGATCGACATGTGACATATCGCGAAATTCAAGCAACTTTATACATTGGCATGAGTCAAAAACAATCTTGCATGAACAATTAGGCGTAAAAAAGTTGTTTTCCCGATGGATCCCGCATACGCTCTGTGAGGAGCAAAAAGCGGCTCGCGTTACTTGGTGCGTCAGAACTCTCGAGAGTTTCCACGGAGGATCTTCAAATGCTGTATACAGCGTTGTATCAGGTGACGTATCCTGGATATACGCATACGAACCCGAAACAAAAAACCAGTCACGAGTTTGGGTGTTCGAAAATGAGTTGAAGCCAACAAAAGTTGTTCGTTCACGGAGCGTAGCAAAAAAAATGGTGGCCACGTTTGTCTCTACCGGCCATGTTGCGACTATTCCTCTTGAGGGATAAAGAACGGTCAATGCAGAATGGTATACTAGCATTTGTTAGCCGCAGGTCGTCTTTGAACTCCGTAAAGAGAACTGCAACCGCCGCATCATCCTCCATCACGACAATGCGAGCTCTCATACCGCCCACAGAACAAAAGAGTTTTTGGAGCAAGAAAACATCGAATTATTAGACCATCCGCCATACAGCCCTGATCTAAGCCCGAATGATTTTTATACTTTCCCCAAAATTAAGAACAAATTGCGTGGTTAACGATTTTCGTCACCTGAAGCAGCTGTAGACGCCTACAAAACGGCTATTTTGAATACCCCAACTTCATAATGGAATGAATGCTGTAATAATAAATTGGTTCCATCGAATGGAAAAGTGTGTCAAGTTTCAAGGAGAATATTTCGAAAAACAATAAGTATCTTTTCCACTAATAATGTTGTATCACTTCCTTGATTCCCGAAATTTTCAGTGCCGCACTCGTATTCCATTTATTTATATGTTTTATTTTTGGTTTCACAATATTTTTAATGTTTGATGAATGTAGGAGGTTTGAAAGCCAAAATACGAGATTTTAGTTGTACGAGGAAAAAAGTTTCAAGGTAGGCAACCCTGACTGCAAAGTGCAAGCAGCACTCTGGCTTAGCGGTCTAGTTACCAAGTCATTAAATTTTTAAAAAAAGCACGCAATTATACCTAAAGATTGTGCACTGACATAATCGGCCTATAGCAAATTATGCTCAATTTATTTGACATAAGGTTTAAGTTTCTGTACAAGCTAGAAAAGGGGAAAACGAGCCGAGCAAGAGGCCATTTGTGTCTTTTGATCGTTGATTATTTCTCTAATACAATGTAGCGTGACCATAACATATTCTACAATGCGCTTGGCGTTTCATTAGTTAAAAAGTGTAGGTAAAAAGTGAAACATTTTCCTTGTTTCAAGACTTATTACTAAAACATTTGCGATGTTAATTATTTTAATTCTATAAAATTGTAGCTTAAACTGTACCTATATATACTTAAAAAAAACTTATTACTAATATTAAGTAAGCTAAATATTAGAGAAAAAGAATGCCTAGACAGTGGTACACTTATTCTCTAATATTTATACTCAAGTGTCCATAGGTTACCATTAGTCGGATCGTATGCTTATCTGTCATATCATTCGAGTCTCATAAAAAAACATGTAAAAGGGACTCGAGGACGGAGATTCCATAAAAATTTAAATCGCATGGTCACTACATTAGACAGAGACGCATTCCCCCTTAAGACCTCTCGCTCGGCTTGTTTTTTTCAGCTTAGTGCACAATCTTGTTTAGGTATACCTAATGTCTTTGCCTAAATTTCACAAGAACAAAACAAAACAACACTGCGTTGCATGGTTATGACCTTGTGATAACAAATCTTTGGTGATAACCGTCGATCGACTGTACGGTCATAACTTTTTTTATGTGGCATTACGTGGTTTTGAGCTTGTGTCCTAGTCGAAGTGTCTTTATTGTGGAAATAGAATATAAAGAATACAGAAAATGAACAAGCCAATCATTTTTACGTCTATAACACAGGACAAACTAGAGTGTACCAAGCAGGCGGAGAGAATACAGGAAATGAGTAAGCCAAACAGTTTTACGTCCGGAGTACAAGGAAAACAAGAGTGTACCAAGCAGGCGGAGAGAATACAAGAAATGAGTAAGCCAAAAAGTTTTACGTCCGGAGTACAAGGAAAAGAAGAGAGTACCAAGCAGGCGGAGAGAATACAGGAAATGAGTAAGCCAAACAGTTTTACGTCCGGAGTACAAGGAAAACAAGAGTGTACCATGCAGGCGGAGAGAATACAGGAAATGAGTAAGCCAAACAGTTTTACGTCCGGAATACAAGGAAAACAAGAGTGTACCATGCAGGCGGAGAGAATACAGGAAATGAGTAAGCCAAACAGTTTTACGTCCGGAGTACAAGGAAAACAAGAGAGTACCAAGCAGGCGGAGAGAATACAGGAAATGAGTAAGCCAAGCAGTTTTATGTTCGGAACACAGGGAAAACTAGAGTGCACCAAGCACCCGGAGATAATACAGGAAATGAGTAAGCCAAACAGTTTTACGACCGGAGTACAAGGAAAACAAGAGTGTACCATGCAGGCGGAGAGAATACAGGAAATGAGTAAGCCAAACAGTTTTACGTCCGGAGTACAAGGAAAACAAGAGTGTACCATGCAGGCGGAGAGAATACAGGAAATGAGTAAGCCAAACAGTTTTACGTCCGGAATACAAGGAAAACAAGAGTGTACCATGCAGGCGGAGAGAATACAGGAAATGAGTAAGCCAAACAGTTTTACGTCCGGAGTACAAGGAAAACAAGAGAGTACCAAGCAGGCGGAGAGAATACAGGAAATGAGTAAGCCAAACAGTTTTACGTCCGGAGTACAAGGAAAACAAGAGTGTACCATGCAGGCGGAGAGAATACAGGAAATGAGTAAGCCAAACAGTTTTACGTCCGGAGTACAAGGAAAACAAGAGTGTACCATGCAGGCGGAGAGAATACAGGAAATGAGTAAGCCAAACAGTTTTACGTCCGGAGTACAAGGAAAACAAGAGTGTACCATGCAGGCGGAGAAAATACAGGAAATGAGTAAGCCAAACAGTTTTATGTTTGGAACACAGGGAAAACTAGAGTGCACCAAGCACGCGGAGATAATACAGGAAATGAGTAAGCCAAACAGTTTTACGTCCGGAGTACAAGGAAAACAAGAGTGTACCATGCAGGCGGAGAGAATACAGGAAATGAGTAAGCCAAACAGTTTTACGTCCGGAGTACAAGGAAAACAAGAGAGTACCAAGCAGGCGGAGAGAATACAGGAAATGAGTAAGCCAAGCAGTTTTATGTTCGGAACACAGGGAAAACTAGAGTGCACCAAGCACCCGGAGATAATACAGGAAATGAGTAAGCCAAACAGTTTTACGTCCGGAGTACAAGGAAAATAAGAGTGTACCATGCAGGCGGAGAGAATACAGGAAATGAGTAAGCCAAACAGTTTTACGTCCGGAGTACAAGGAAAACAAGAGAGTACCAAGCAGGCGGAGAGAATACAGGAAATGAGTAAGCCAAGCAGTTTTATGTTCGGAACACAGGGAAAACTAGAGTGCACCAAGCACCCGGAGATAATACAGGAAATGAGTAAGCCAAACAGTTTTACGACCGGAGTACAAGGAAAACAAGAGTGTACCATGCAGGCGGAGAGAATACAGGAAATGAGTAAGCCAAACAGTTTTACGTCCGGAGTACAAGGAAAACAAGAGTGTACCATGCAGGCGGAGAGAATACAGGAAATGAGTAAGCCAAACAGTTTTACGTCCGGAGTACAAGGAAAACAAGAGTGTACCATGCACGCGGAGAGAATACAGGAAATGAGTAAGCCAAACAGTTTTACGTCCGGAATACAAGGAAAACAAGAGTGTACCATGCAGGCGGAGAGAATACAGGAAATGAGTAAGCCAAACAGTTTTACGTCCGGAGTACAAGGAAAACAAGAGAATACCAAGCAGGCGGAGAGAATACAGGAAATGAGTAAGCCAAGCAGTTTTATGTTCGGAACACAGGGAAAACTAGAGTGCACCAAGCACCCGGAGATAATACAGGAAATGAGTAAGCCAAACAGTTTTACGACCGGAGTACAAGGAAAACAAGAGTGTACCATGCAGGCGGAGAGAATACAGGAAATGAGTAAGCCAAACAGTTTTACGTCCGGAATACAAGGAAAACAAGAGTGTACCATGCAGGGGGAGAGAATACAGGAAATGAGTAAGCCAAACAGTTTTACGTCCGGAATACAAGGAAAACAAGAGTGTACCATGCAGGCGGAGAGAATACAGGAAATGAGTAAGCCAAACAGTTTTACGACCGGAGTACAAGGAAAACAAGAGTGTACCATGCAGGGGGAGAGAATACAGGAAATGAGTAAGCCAAACAGTTTTACGTCCGGAGTACAAGGAAAACAAGAGTGTACCATGCAGGCGGAGAGAATACAGGAAATGAGTAAGCCAAACAGTTTTACGTCCGGAGTACAAGGAAAACAAGAGTGTACCATGCAGGCGGAGAGAATACAGGAAATGAGTAAGCCAAACAGTTTTACGTCCGGAATACAAGGAAAACAAGAGTGTACCATGCAGGCGGAGAGAATACAGGAAATGAGTAAGCCAAACAGTTTTACGTCCGGAGTACAAGGAAAGCAAGAGAGTACCAAGCAGGCGGAGAGAATACAGGAAATGAGTAAGCCAAGCAGTTTTATGTTCGGAACACAGGGAAAACTAGAGTGCACCAAGCACCCGGAGATAATACAGGAAATGAGTAAGCCAAACAGTTTTACGTCCGGAGTACAAGGAAAACAAGAGTGTACCATGCAGGCGGAGAAAATACAGGAAATGAGTAAGCCAAACAGTTTTATGTTTGGAACACAGGGAAAACTAGAGTGCACCAAGCACGCGGAGATAATACAGGAAATGAGTAAGCCAAACAGTTTTACGTCCGGAGTACAAGGAAAACAAGAGTGTACCATGCAGGCGGAGATAATACAGGAAATGAGTAAGCCAAACAGTTTTACGTCCGGAGTACAAGGAAAACAAGAGTGTACCATGCAGGCGGAGAGAATACAGGAAATGAGTAAGCCAAACAGTTTTACGTCCGGAGTACAAGGAAAACAAGAGTGTACCATGCAGGCGGAGAAAATACAGGAAATGAGTAAGCCAAACAGTTTTATGTTTGGAACACAGGGAAAACTAGAGTGCACCAAGCACGCGGAGATAATACAGGAAATGAGTAAGCCAAACAGTTTTACGTCCGGAGTACAAGGAAAACAAGAGTGTACCATGCAGGCGGAGATAATACAGGAAATGAGTAAGCCAAACAGTTTTACGTCCGGAGTACAAGGAAAACAAGAGTGTACCATGCAGGCGGAGAGAATACAGGAAATGAGTAAGCCAAACAGTTTTACGTCCGGAGTACAAGGAAAACAAGAGTGTACCATGCAGGCGGAGAGAATACAGGAAATGAGTAAGCCAAACAGTTTTACGTCCGGAGTACAAGGAAAACAAGAGTGTACCATGCAGGCGGAGAAAATACAGGAAATGAGTAAGCCAAACGGTTTTACGTCCGGAGTACAAGGAAAACAAGAGTGTACCATGCAGGCGGAGAGAATACAGGAAATGAGTAAGCCAAACAGTTTTACGTCCGGAGTACAAGGAAAACAAGAGAGTACCAAGCAGGCGGAGAGAATACAGGAAATGAGTAAGCCAAGCAGTTTTATGTTCGGAACACAGGGAAAACAAGAGTGTACCATGCAGGCGGAGAGAATACAGGAAATGAGTAAGCCAAACAGTTTTACGTCCGGAGTACAAGGAAAACAAGAGTGTACCATGCAGGCGGAGAGAATACAGGAAATGAGTAAGCCAAACAGTTTTACGTCCGGAATACAAGGAAAACAAGAGTGTACCATGCAGGCGGAGAGAATACAGGAAATGAGTAAGCCAAACAGTTTTACGTCCGGAGTACAAGGAAAACAAGAGAGTACCAAGCAGGCGGAGAGAATACAGGAAATGAGTAAGCCAAGCAGTTTTATGTTCGGAACACAGGGAAAACTAGAGTGCACCAAGCACCCGGAGATAATACAGGAAATGAGTAAGCCAAACAGTTTTACGACCGGAGTACAAGGAAAACAAGAGTGTACCATGCAGGCGGAGAGAATACAGGAAATGAGTAAGCCAAACAGTTTTACGTCCGGAGTACAAGGAAAACAAGAGTGTACCATGCAGGCGGAGAGAATACAGGAAATGAGTAAGCCAAACAGTTTTACGTCCGGAGTACAAGGAAAACAAGAGTGTACCATGCACGCGGAGAGAATACAGGAAATGAGTAAGCCAAACAGTTTTACGTCCGGAATACAAGGAAAACAAGAGTGTACCATGCAGGCGGAGAGAATACAGGAAATGAGTAAGCCAAACAGTTTTACGTCCGGAGTACAAGGAAAACAAGAGAGTACCAAGCAGGCGGAGAGAATACAGGAAATGAGTACGCCAAGCAGTTTTATGTTCGGAACACAGGGAAAACTAGAGTGCACCAAGCACCCGGAGATAATACAGGAAATGAGTAAGCCAAACAGTTTTACGACCGGAGTACAAGGAAAACAAGAGTGTACCATGCAGGCGGAGAGAATACAGGAAATGAGTAAGCCAAACAGTTTTACGACCGGAGTACAAGGAAAACAAGAGTGTACCATGCAGGGGGAGAGAATACAGGAAATGAGTAAGCCAAACAGTTTTACGTCCGGAGTACAAGGAAAACAAGAGTGTACCATGCAGGCGGAGAGAATACAGGAAATGAGTAAGCCAAGCAGTTTTACGTCCGGAGTACAAGGAAAACAAGAGAGTACCAAGCAGGCGGAGAGAATACAGGAAATGAGTAAGCCAAGCAGTTTTACGTCCGGAGTACAAGGAAAACAAGAGAGTACCAAGCAGGCGGAGAGAATACAGGAAATGAGTAAGCCAAGCAGTTTTACGTCCGGAGTACAAGGAAAACAAGAGAGTACCAAGCAGGCGGAGAGAATACAGGAAATGAGTAAGCCAAACAGTTTTATGTTCGGAACACATGGAAAACTAGAGTGCACCAAGCACGCGGATGGTATCACACAGGTAGACACAGTCATATGGACTCTTTCTAACATCGTAATATTATTAATGATGAACAGGGAAGAATTACGGATCACATGCTCAAACATCGAGCTTGGCGGTAAGGAGCATTTGAAATACAATTTAAAAGTACTGTCTGATTTTGATTCATGGAACCAAAAACGTGTAATAAAAGTTTATTTTAGGTCATATGAAAAAGTGTTGGTGGTTCCCACAGTAACGATAAATAAATGTGAATCAGATGGCTCCAATAAACAGTTTGTTCACTCAAGCTTTAATGTTACTCCCAATGCGCACAATAACAAGCAACTAAATAGTGGCGGCAGAAGCATTAAGGAGTGTATGGCATTACCCCTCTATATGGTAGCAGAACCATATCAGTGGTATTTCTTAATTTCAGATTACATCACAAACAACATCCGAAATTTAGTTTTACAATTTCAGTTTAGAACGTATAATGTCGATAGTTTGAAGAAAATACCGAGAGTTTATAGGTCGGTTAATTTTGGCAAGCTACTCACCAATGAACTGTTATACGATACAATAATAAAGTCTAATGATGGTGAAGAATTCAAAGCCCATAAAGTCATCCTCGCTTTTCGAAGCTCAGTTTTGAAAACAAAATTTGAGATGAATTTAAATGAGGATACAACAGAGAGTAAATCAGTTGTGAAGACTGAATATTCGTCGAAAGTAGTTAAGCAGGTATTGAAATTCATATACACAAACCGAGCTGACATCAATGAAACGACAGATGTCTATGAATTGTTGGATGCTGCGCAACATTACCATATCGATGGACTTAAAGAGCTTTGCGAGGGCTCTCTATGTGGCAAATTAACACTGACAAATGCCATTCAATCCTTAGAACTGGCTCTAAGGTATCATCTAAAAATTTTAGAGAGAGAAGTCCTGGATTTTTCGAAGTGTAATTGGAACAGTTTAATAAAAACGGAAGCATGGGCTAACTTAAACTCCATAGAAGTGGTTAAGCGCCTTGCTGAGTGTCATTCAAATGAGTTCCTTAATCATTCCAGTTTTGCCCGGAGGTATATTTTCTAGTTGATGTATTAAAACAATGAATAATTCAATATAAGGAAATTTCAAGAAAAGCCTAACATGACCTTTTGAAAAACTCGAAAGTAGTAGTGTTTAATAAAATAGTGAAACTATACAAAACAAAATTTTTGATAGAATCGGATTGTTATAAGATGGTAATGTTTAAGTATAAATATATAAATTTTTGTTTAAAACGATAGCCTTATTCATATAGTATGAGTTGCTGCTGGATGCTGGATGTAGACAGCCTTTATTAAAACGATTGATTTACTAAATAATGCTTAATGTTGACAGACTTATATGTATAATAGGTATAGATAGAAGTAGAAAAAAGGGTAGTAGCCTTACTAAATGGTGCTAAATGTTGACAGCCTTTTTTAATAGGTACCTATGGATAAATAGAAGTATGTTTAAAACGACTGATTTACTAAATGTTGATAGCCTTTATAATAATAGGTACTACCTAGATAAATAGAAATATGGTAAAAAAAGGATAGACTTATTAATTGGTGCTGAATGATGACACACTTTATTAATAGGTGTAGATAGGTAGATAGAAGTATGTTTAAAACAATAAACTTACTTAATGATGGTATATGTTGACAGTTTTCATACAAATATAGATAGATGTTACTTTAAAATTATAGTGTTACTAAATGATAACCTATATCCTATGTAAATGTGGATTATTTTTATATTATACGCTTCTGTAAAGATGCTCCCAGTGATGGGGCACCTTATGTAATTTAAAATTTAAAGCAGAATAAATAAGTTCAAGAACGAATTAATATTTTATTTTGACGAGCCTAATTTAATTGGTTATTGGATTGCATCCAACAGAATTTTCAATCCAGCTGAATATAACTATGCTGGATGAAAGAAAATCCACCTGGATCTAGCGTGGATCTGCAAATTCGTTTAGTGTTGAATTTTGTGAATTAGTTTTTCCCACAATTAGTTGTGGCAGGGTTGCCAAATACACTTTCAATTAAAAACTTCCAAAGGAACAGTTGGAGCTACTAAGTGAACTGGAACGTTATATTATTTAGATGGAGCCACTAACTTCACGCATACAGTATAAATAACTAGAGTAAAGTTTTTATTTTAATATGCTGCGGTTTGATGGTTGAGAGTCACAAACTAACTTCGAATTGATCAGGTATTTTGCAGTTATATATTTGTTATTAATTAAAAAAAATTAAACAGAACAAAAAATTAATAGATCGTAATGATTTTGAAAATCGTCTATTTTCAGATTTACTACCGTTCGAAATTTCCAACCTAAGCTGTCAACACTGCTGAATGTAGAGTACTCTACATTCAGATCATTTCAGATAATATAATATACTCTAGCGAGAGAGCTCTACCTACCTACACTCTACACTACACACTACTCCTAGTTCCTATCACAAAGTACTTTATAATATAGTTCCTACTCTACATTACTACAGCTACTACTACTTATACATACTTATGTACTTATTGTATATATTATATAGTAGTATAGTGATGTAGTGATTATATGATTACATGCTCTTTGCTGGGTATTAATATTTTTATTTAACTTTATAACAACCGTTTACATTTTCTGCTGAAGTTTCCTTCTTCCCAATAGTTTTTCTAATAACTGTGCTGATACGTAGTGATGTAAATATGTTTTATTTTATTTGACGTTTTCAAGATAAAATTTGAAGGTTAGGTTAGGTGCGACAAGTGTCGATTAGAAAATGACTTTTCCCGGTGAAAATGGTGTTGCGAGTTATGAAAGTATACGTGGCCATGAAGAACAGAGGTACACAGTGAGGCAGGCGTATGATCATGGTAAGATTTTTAATTTATTGACCATCCAAAGCGGTATTTTATGCAACAGCAATAAGTAGGTAACAAATATTTGGTATTTCATCATCCTCTTAAGAAACTGATGAGATAACCTAACCCTCTTGCAGAATCACTATACTGCAATTTTCAGCAATAAAGTTTCTGTAAGATAATTTGATTTGATGAAAAATCACATCCAATTGTATTCTTTATTTAGGGTTAACAGTCTCAAAAACCACCCGATTACAGAAAACAATCGTGTAATAACAGCATGTATGCTGTTATGTTTTGATGAGTGAGTAATGGATGCCAGAGCCCATTGCCCTACACCTTCCTAATCCCATTTTAATTTTACTAAGGTCGGCAGCACATTTGCCACCTACCATCTGTGACCACCTACCATCAAGTGTAATAACATAAATAACAACAACCTTTATCCATAAACTAGTCTCACAAATTATGTAATAACATTGATTTTATTATTTCAACATAACAATTATTTTATTGCCAGTTGCTGTTGATTGACAATATAACTATTCTTTATTATTATATTTATGAATATAAAAGTAAGATTATAATTATATCTGGTGCCTGCGACTTCGTTTGCATTGAAAAATAAAAAAATATGTGAGCAATATAACACTTGACCTCTTGTTGCTATAAATCTTTGGCCAGGCATTCTTTTTTTCCCTCGATCCCTCGGGAAAGTCCTTTTTCTGGATGAAAGGTGCCCTATGTCCTTTCCTGTATCCCTGAAAATGTGTATGCACAATTTCATGATGGTTGTTTGAGAGTAGTTAAGACGTGAAAAGGTAACAGACAGACAGACAGACAGAGACAGAGTGTTGAATGTACATGGAGAAAAAGAAGCTGATGCGAGATAAAGTTAGGGTTAAGATAAAATAGGGTTTAAACATTTTTACCTAGGTACTTGAAAAGTGGCAAATTTTTTTCAAGAATTGTCACTGTTGTGAAAAAGTTCATTTATAAAATAAATTTTTGAGCTTTAGTGTAGAACTTGCCATGTTTTTCTGCTGGTGTCTTTTTAATAATAATAATAATAATAATATTGTAATATATATTGTAAAAAAATTTAACATTAAGAATGAAAATAAATATTCGTGAATAATAACAATAAATAAATAATAAACTTACCAAGTACATAGACTTGGCTCACGAGGTGACCGCCATGTGGAATGTCGATTCGACAATCATCGTCCTGATAGTCATCGGCGAATGGTCTTATAGCGAAGAGCCTCGACCAACATCTTAAGAGTCTCTCGCTAGATGGATGGATCAAGGGTCATACAGAATCATACAGAAGGCAGTTCCTCTTGTCAGGAGGTTCCTCACTCTGCAGCCCTAACCACCGGTAGCTTGGTCCTTGCCCTGCTACTTGCGGAACTCTAGGTTTAAGTGTTTTATAATATTTATTGTTTTTTTTTTTATTTATATTGTAAAAAATTTAAAACTAAGAAAGAAAAATATATACTTGGATAATAATAATAACCATTTATTTGCTGAATATAGGTTACAATTGTTTTACAGTAGATAAATCTCGCAGGCAGAGTTTTCTATGTGAAGTTCAGCAGGCAGGTTGCCGATTCACTTGTCTTAGCTACCGTCACCTTTAACCCAATAAATGTCTTGCATTGAAACAACATTATGGTATTTTTTATTAGTTGGTTTATCCAACCAGACAAGCTGACTAACTTGTCACTGTGCAACTTACCACTTTTAAATACATATCACACATTCACATCGCAAAGTGCAAACTATCCTTCGACGACATGTTTGGTCTAGTGGTTAGTAATCCTAGCTGTTAACAAAACGGTCGCAGGTTCGAATCCCTCTAGGGGCGAATGTTTATGTGTTAACATTTTACCTTTGCACCTGAGTCATGGATGTTTTGTATTTATAATATGTATGTATTTACAAAAAAAAAGTAATCTATGTAATATATCAACTGTCTGGCATCCATAATACAAGCATTAGTTGCTTAATGTGGAACTAGATGGTGCTGTGTGGAATGTGTGAAGATATTTATTTATTTATCCTTAATACGCTTGTAAAATCATTGTGTTTTTTGACTACTTAATACAGTAGTATTGTAAAAAGCTGATAAGTATATCAGCTTTTTACCTTATACCTTTTTCTTTAAACCAGTTTTGAGAACATGAAAGTAATTATTAAAAAAAAAAAGCTCCTGTAATGTGATTAAATACCATATACTTTGGCCGTAGTTCTCTGTATTCATTATTCTTATAATTTATATATAGGTATGTATCTAATCTATATAAAACTTATAGGTAGAGTCATTGTAAGTAATAAATTAAATGAACAAGTTCTTTGAATTTATATTTGATGCTATCTCAATCAATTGATTTAAACTGGCGTCTCCTCTTAATATAAGCAATTGGTGGGTCGTTACTCTTTTGCAGTTTCGATGGTTTGTTTATGAAGCCAACTCGTGTGAAACTCTGAATCCAGTCAAATGTTGTGGATATTGAGTAAGAAATTATTGAAAAACTAAGCCATGATATGAAAGTTATTTCTGTGCAAATTGTGACGTGACACACTATAGGTATTGCAAGGTCATAAAAGTAATATTAACTATTTCATTTTTTTATTGTAATTTCTTAGATATCACTTGGCTGTGAAAATAAATAACTAAAAATTGTTTTAGAAGGTTTTAGTGAATAATTTGCATTTTGAAATTAATTTGCAAGTTAAAATATTATAAAATGTAATTATAGCCTTGTGTTCAATATTGTATTGAAAATATTTTACGCAAGAAGTTATTGTAAGATTAGATATATTTTAAAGTGGTGGTTATATTATCAGCAGTTGGCCCATATTGGCTGTTAAACATAATAATTATAATAAACAATAGTTATTTGTTTAACTAGAGAGCAAAATTGTTTTTTTGCTGGCTTTAACGTGACTTTAAATCACGAACTAGCGAAGTTGTCTAGAATTGAATCACAAGCGTAGCGAGTGATTTTAATATAGTCTACTGAGTGAAGTGAGTGATTTACCCTTTTCGTGCCGGAGAGGTGAAAATATATTTATTATTAAATGATTATTTATTGTACAAGATCGTCTATGAAATAAAGTAAACAAAAATAGTCATTATTTAATGATTAACGTCAATTAACACTTCTGATTAGTTAAACTTGTCACATTAGCATGCTGCAAATCAGGCTGTCCCTTAAAATAGCCTCCGTTTGTCTCTATCCAGAGCTACGCTCCTCCAATCTTTGGGTAGGGTGTCTGACCGGTTAATTAATCTCTTTTCAAGGTTTTCCTTCTCTGGAATACCACTCGGTGACATCACTCATCTTATCTCTGCTTGATGTCATCATGTGACATTATCGTAATTATGAAATATGTGTGTTATTACATTTGATTAAATGTTCATCTAAATTAATTAATTAAATTAGTCAACTTCATTAAGCACCTTCTAGGTACTTGATATATTCTAGTAAATAATGGTGTAAAAAATTATGAATTAAAAATGAGAACAAAATCTGTCACTATACTTGTTTAATTTAACTTTTCTCACTTTGATTTTCAGGCGGTGTTAAGGCGGGTGCTGCAAGAGCAGCCAGCATCACGTACAGTGTGCTGTCAAGACGTAAAGCAGCAGAAGAAGGTGTCGCCCGCTTGGCCAGGGTGTTATCGGCATTGGACTTGACCGCTTTAGGTGTCGGTAGTACTCTGGGTGTCGGAGTGTATGTCCTGGCCGGTGATGTGGCCAAGAACTATGCCGGTCCGGCTGTAATACTTTCATTTCTTTTGGCAGCTGTGGCGAGTGTCTTTGCCGGTAAGATTCAATATAGACTTTATAAGTTATGATGACAAGTGTTTGGGAAACTTCTGAACGTCTTATCCAAAGTCTTTGACCGGTGTGTGTTGCCAGTGATGCCATTAGCATTGAAACGAGTTCTCTAACCATAGGCCTCGTAATGTGCTTTGCGTTACTCTGCAATAATCAAAACTTAAGAAATAAAGGTTGCGGGGGTCTATTTCAACAATATCCGAATGGTTCTAATGTAAAATTATGTCGGAGGCTTCTTTTCAGCAGTACATCATTTCAGGCAGAAAACATTTCTGACTGAAATGATGATGAACTTAAAGTAATTTTAACTCTTCTCTATTTGGGATTTTTGTTTATTCCAATTTTGTAGGTTATAAATAATGATGCATATTCTCCTTTTCTAATAAAAAATAAACTTATAAGGATCCATTGAAAAGTATAGAAGGCAATGCCTCCAGGTCTATGCTACGCCGAGTTCGGGGCGAGGGTCCCTAAAGCGGGATCGGCGTACGTCTACAGCTACGTGTGCGTCGGCGAGTTCATTGCGTTCATTATAGGATGGAATCTCATACTCGAGTATATTATCGGTGAGCAATGAATGAAGTGATTGATGAATGGCCACGGGCGCGTAAATGACTAAGTGTGAAATGAAGGTGGCGCGTCGGTGGTGAAGGCGCTGAGCGAGTATCTGGACGCGCTGCTGAACAGAGCGTTGTCGTCGCGGCTGGAGGAGCTGATGCCGCTCGATTCGCCTCACTTGGCTCGCTACCCGGACCTCTTCGCCTTCACCGTCATCATGCTCTTCTCGCTCGCGCTGGCCTTCGGCGTCAAGGAGTCCACCAAGTTCAACAACTTGTGCACCGCCGTCAACCTCTGCGTCGTGCTCTTCGTCATCATATCCGGATGCTTCAAAGGTCACCTAACTTAACTAAGGTTTCAATATTCCAAATCACTTATCAAAGTGTTCGTTTTCAACGAGTATACGGTGAAATGTTTCAGCGGATGCAAAGAATTGGAAGATAGCGGAGTCGGAGGTGCCTCAGTCGCAGACGAAGGACTTCGGCAGCGGAGGCTTCGCGCCGTACGGCCTCGCGGGCATCATCAAGGGCGCCGCCGTCTGCTTCTACGGGTTCATCGGTCAGTTGCTATTCGTCTCGGAGCCGGATGGATGTGGAGTGTGAATGTTAGTTGTGAGGCTGATGGAGTGGTGAAACAGGGTTCGACTGCGTGGCGACGGCCGGCGAGGAGGCGCGCCAGCCGCAGAAGTCGATCCCGTTCGCGGTGGTGGCGTCTCTGCTGGTGGTCTTCCTGGCCTACTGCGGCGTCTCCTCCATCCTCACCCTCATGCTGCCCTACTACCTCCAGGACGAGAAGGCTCCCTTCCCCCACGTGTACGACCTGCTCGGCTGGACCTGGGCCAAGTACGCGGTCAGCGTCGGCGCCGTATGCGCCCTCTGCTCCAGGTAGAGTTTTATTTATTCACTTTCCCTTCACTGCAACATAATGGCGTGCTGATTATTATTATTTTTTTACTTCCACATGTTAATGTACAATGTTATGGTGCATAAAAAAAATTACCTCAGCTTGATGGGCGCGGTGTTTCCGCTGCCGCGCATCATCTACGCGATGGCTTCGGACGGTTTGCTGTTCCGCTGGCTGGGCAAAGTGAGCGCCGGCCGACAGACGCCCTTGGTGGGGACGCTGGTCGCCGGGTTGCTCACTGGATCGCTGGCGATGATGTTCCGACTCGAGCAGCTCATCCACATGATGTCCATCGGCACTCTGCTCGCTTACTCGATGGTCGCGTCGTGCGTTCTGCTGCTGCGCTACGAGAAAACCGGTAACTCGCGCAAGCAGTCGATCACTCTGCGAGCGGTGGGAAGGCAGCTTTTGAATCGCGACACCCATCGGACGCCGACAAAACTCAGCGCCGGCATAGTGTCCACTCTGGTCGCTCTGTACAGCGTGTGGTGTTTCGTCGCGATGCTGAGCGTCAACATGTACGGAGACAGGATATTGGCGGGCGAGCCGGCGCCCGTAGCGATGCTCACCTTCTCGGCGACTTTGGCGATCGGCTCGCTGTTTGTGATCTCGCGTCAGCCGGTGTCTGAAAAGAAGTTGGCGTTCTCGGTGCCGCTGGTGCCGTGGCTGCCCGGATTGAGCGTGCTCATTAATGTGTATCTGATGCTCAACTTGGATTACATGACGTGGATCCGCTTCGGCGTCTGGATCGCGGCCGGCCTCATCCTCTATGCGACATACGGCGCGTGGCACAGTTCGGAGCGCAAAAGGCTCGCCGCGCCGCTCGCCACGCCGCTCGACGAACTGCACGCCGCCGACAGTAGCTCGGCGCTACTGAACCATGGCGTCGCACACGCCATGGGTTAAGGCATTTAAAAACCAGTTTTGTGCATATATAAATTCTGTAGCTGAAAGGTAAAACACATTAATGACCAATCAATAAAGTTTAAAACCTCAATGACCAATCAATAAAGTTTAAAATCTCAATGACCAATCAATAAAGTTTAAAACCTCAATGACCAATCAATAAAGTTTAAAACCTCAATGACCAATCAATAAAGTTTAAAACCTCAATGACCAATCAATAAAGTTTAAAATCTCAATGACCAATCAATAAAGTTTAAAACCTCAATGACCAATCAATAAAGTTTAAAACCTCAATGACCAATCAATAAAGTTTAAAACCTCAATGACCAATCAATAAAGTTTAAAATCTCAATGACCAATCAATAAAGTTTAAAACCTCAATGACCAATCAATAAAGTTTAAAACCTCAATGACCAATCAATAAAGTTTAAAACCTCAATGACCAATCAATAAAGTTTAAAATCTCAATGACCAATCAATAAAGTTTAAAACCTCAATGACCAATCAATAAAGTTTAAAACCTCAATGACCAATCAATAAAGTTTAAAACCTCAATGACCAATCAATAAAGTTTACAGAAGAGCTCATCTATCAAAAGATACAATGCGTACAAATCGAAATAAAAAATAAATAAATTTATTGCTTTGTTGTTAAATAATAAAAATGTTTACTTATTTTGTTATTATTTTTATTTTAAAAAACAGAAAACTTTAAAAAATTGACTCAGCTACAGAATTTCATTTTTACATCGAAACTGTCGTAACTCAAAAATTTTCAAGTCGTTTTTTGTGACCTCTGATTGAATTTATGTGTGTTTGTGATATTATTACATAAACTACTGCCATAAAGTATTACAAAATCAACGTGTTTTTATTGGTTGTTTTTTTTATTTATTTTTATTTTTTGAGTTGCAACGGTTAACTTAAGTACTTAAATAATGTATTTTCAGTTGAAAAATTACCAAAGGTTATATTTTTTTTAGGTACGAAATTTTGTAATAATAAAAATATTATATATATATATAGATTATTTATTGTCAAAGAAGCAAACAATTACAATGAAGTAAGTATTAAATTATTATTTTAAACAAAAGTATAAAGTGTACTTATATAAGTTAGATCTGTTTAAAAGTAAATAAATTTTTTTCTAAAATATTTTTTTCAAAAAAAATTGCTTAAACGTAGATACATTTGTGGTTTTAGATATAAGTTTTACTTATTTTTTTTTTCTTTAAATTTAGTTCCTATTAGTGAATCTAAAGCAAATTTTTTGTAGTATATGCTATAATTTTGATAATCTCGTAATGATTTTTTTTTTGTAAATTACAAACAAAATGCAATGAATCATTGTGTTTTTGAAAAATTAAATTTGATTTGATTTATTAGCTCATAGACACAGATTTTGCGAAAAATCGTCGCAAGTCAAAATTTCGCATTTGAAATTAACAAAATTAAAATAAATAGAAACATACAAACATTCCCATTCCTAATTTGTAGCAACAAAAACTGACAGTAATCTGTTTTTTTTTTAAATATATAATTACCATTGTATTATTATTATTATTTATATATTTTTTTTTTATAATTTAATGTGATTTTTTTTTACATAATTTGGATTTTTAATAAAGATTTTCTTGCTTTCAGTTATTGTATTATATTATGGCTACATATCATTAATAATACATAATACTTACTAATTTTTTTATAAAAAAAATGTTTGACAAGCCGTGGAGGTTATAAAATCATGAATTCAGTATTGACATTTAAGAGTTCCTATTTGTTATAAATTTAATTGCCTTAAATAAAGTGATTAAAAAAAAAATTTTTTTTCGTTTATCTTTTACCATTTCCTCAAAAATGTAAGTATGTTCAATTAATTTGTCATTTCTATTAAAATAATTGATATGATGAGAACGAAACGTTATTGATAAACAAAAACTTGTTTATGGGAAGCGATTCGCGGTCGCACAGAATCAATATACGTCAATAGACTTATATATACGTCAAAAAAGGCTGCGACATTGGATCCGTCAATACAGATGTTGACGGATCCAATGTCGCAACCTTTTTTGACGTATATAGAAGTCTATGAATTTGCTTCCATAGTGGGTGGCAATTCAAAAAAATCCGGGATATACAGTTTGATGCTGTGCCTACACATCTACCTACATCCAAAATTTAACACCACTCGATATATTCGAATTAGTTTGATATATCCGTACTAATATTATAAATGCGAAAGTATGTTTGGATGTATGTTTCGCAAAAACTACTGAACCGATCACCATGAAATTTTGCATTCACGTTTTCTGTGGACACCAGAAAGGACATAGGGTACTTTTCATCGTTCAACGCGGACGAAGTCGCGGGCACCAGCTTTTATACTTTCCCCAAAATTAAGAACAAATTGCGTGGTCAACAATTTTCGTCACCTGAAGAAGCTGTAGCGGCCATTTTGAATACCCCATTTTCAGAATGGAATGAATGCTTTAATAATTGGTTCCATCGAATGAAAAAATGTGTCAAGTTTTAAGGAGAATACTTCGAAAAACAATAAATATCTTTTCCACTAATAATGTTGTATCACTTCCTTGATTCCCGAAATTTTTAGTGCAGTTGCAATTTGCAGTGCAATTTTGGGTGACTGCAGTTTTGGGCGACCTTGACGAGGATCGTCACAGAGCTTGACACGTCTACGTTGAAATTCCACAAACCAACGATAAATTGTGGTTTTAGATGGGGCTTCATCACCACTGTTTTTGTGTTAAACCACTTCGAAAGTCATAATAAATCATTGCTTTTGAATTTTCTCGAGTCAATTCCATTTTCACATTGACTTTACTAGTTCGACAAGACCGCGGTTCTTTTTAAAAAATAAATAAATGGTATTCGATTAATAAAACCAAGGAGCTTTCGATTATAAAGACTTTATTATACCAGGAACAATGGAAATATTCCAATCCCGATACTTTTAGTACAGCCCTCGTATTAAGGGCCTATTTCACCAACTACAAGTAAAGTGTTGATTAGTTATTTTTAGAAATAATTTTATGTTTTATTAAATTATGCACTCGGTTTACTGCATCCTTCGATAGGCGATTTTTTTTATTATTTTCTTTTTAATGTTTGGGACTTTTACCGTACAAACAAAGGTATATATCATCTCCTTCATTTCCGGTTACCGGTGACTTTAAATGGCGGTTAGCTTACTTGACACATGGTGAAAGAGGCCCTAAGTAAATATCAATTACATATTTACTTAAATCAACATTAAAGTCAATATCATAACTTAAATCTAAATCATATATCTGTCCAGGATTTTATCCATAAGAATGGATAACTATAGATACAAATCTCAAGGAATGTCATATTTGTAATTAATGTATATTTCTTATATATTATAACGCACATAATTTAACCCTTAATTAAATGCTTTAGTTATAATGTGCTTACTCAAAATTATTATAAACAAAAATGGCCGGGCACTGTCTACAAACAAACAATATAGGTAACAATTTTTTTATTAAATAGGTAATAATTCAAAAAACTTTGTTGGGAGTTTCATTTTTAAAATATGTTTTTCTTTAACTTTTTTAAGAAATCTGTAACCGATGTTACGGTTCTAATTTCAAATGCCCTCTCATAGATCAATATCAATGGTTTTTAACAAGTACCTATAATGGATTATCGAAATCTATACCATAGAGTAAATAGTATTTAACCAGTACTGTTAAGTACTATTTACTCTATGTCTATACTAATTATATCTATCTAAATCGGTAGGTACCTAATGATCACTGGTGGTATTTTTTTTCATCAAAATTTAGTGGTAATGCGTTTTTCGTTAGCTTTTCCGTTGCTTGTCGTCACTTCTGATACTTCCTTAGTGTTCAGAGAGCTGTTTCTTAGTCCATAAAAGAAATATATTAGGTAACCTGAAAACGAAATACATTTTTATTCAAATAAATAAGAGTATATTTGAATAGCCTTATAAATATACTCACCAATGATGAGCCAAATGATGAACCGGACCCACGTCTGGTAGTCCAACTGCACCATCAGGTATACATTCATACACACGCTCAGATACGGCACTAGTGGTACCAGCGGCACCTTCAAAATAAAAAATCGCAACTGAAAATTTAATGGTAGTCCTGATTTAGTCCCACTACTCCCCAACCAGGTCTGTAGTTAGTTCTGTGTTTGGATATTATAAAAGATTTATAGGACATGTTTTCAGCTGGCCTCAAATACCTACCCGGAAATGTCTACCATCTCTCGGATGGCAAAAATTCGGGGTAATTCACAATTCGGCAAAATTCGAGTAAAAATTCGGGGTAATTCACAATTCGGTAAAATTCTAGTTAAAATTCGGGGTAATTCACAATTTGGCAAAATTCGGAGTAATTCACCATTCGGCAAAATTCGGGGTAATTCACATTTCGTAAAAATTCGGGGTAATTCACAATTCGGTAAAATTCTAGTAAAAATTTGGGGTAATTCACAATTCGGCAAAATTCTAGTAAAAATTCGGGGTAATTCACAATTCGGCAAAATTCGAGTAAAAATTCGGGGTAATTCACAATTCAGTAAAATTCGAGTAAAAATTCGGGGTAATTCACAATTCGGTAAAATTCTAGTAAAAATTCGGGGTAATTCACAATTCGGCAAAATTCGAGTAAAAATTCGGGGCAGGCATTTGTTAGAACAATTTAGAGCCTACCTAAGCACTGTGCAATGGTATTCTAACCGCTGTTGTCCAAGTAATGGATCGTCAACAATTAGATAACTTCCAAGATAAACTTTCCCTTATCTATAAACATCATTATCTACTGTAAACATCATTTGACGACACGTTTGGTCTAGTGGCTAGTAACCTTAGCTGTTAACCAAACGGTCGCGGGTTCGAATCCCGCTAGAGGCGAATGTTTATGTGTTAAAATTTACATTTTGTACCTGAGTCATGGATGTTTTGTGTTTATAATGTGTATGTATTTACAAAAAAAAGTAATCTATGTATTATATCAACTGTCTGGTATCCATAATACAAGCATTAGTTGCTTAATGTGGAACTAGATGGTGCTGAGTGGTATGTGTGAAGATATTATATTACTGTAAAGTTTCATCAAAATCACTAGCAGTTTTTGCGTAAAAGAATAACAAATTTCCATGCTCCCTCACAAACTTTCCCATTAATATTAGTTAGAATATCCTCATCAAGCTGACGCTTGCCTGACACATTTCTTATAAAAAAAAGAGGTATAAGGGATACTAACGGTGAACGACAAGTGTGCCACGGACTGTCGCGGTTGCCGGTACAGTACGACAAGCAACAGCACTAATGCTGCGCCCAGTACTCCCAACAGCACTCCAGCACCCACGCCTGCCGATTGCCAAGTTAACATTCCACAGGTGACTAGCGCCAGCAGGACTAAAAGGAACCAAATTCATTTCGTTATAAAAAAAAAACAAGGAAATATTAGGTTACTAGCTGGTGTCCGCGATTTCGTCCGCGTTGAACGATGAAAGGTACCCTATGTCCTTTCTGGTGTCCCAGACGATGTGTATGCAAAATTTCATAGTGATCGGTTCGGTAGTTTTTGCGTGAAAGAGTTACAAACATCCATACATCCAAACATACTTTCGCATTTATAATATTAGTACGGATGCTAAATTGCCAAAAAAAAAATTTTTTGAAATCCGACTGGTAGGTACTTATTTTCTAGGAATAAATCTCTACTTTCTAGGAATAAATCTCTACTTTCTAGGAATAAATATCTATTTTCTGGGAATAAATCTCTGTTTTCTAGGAATAAATCTCTATTTTCTAGGAATAAATCTCTATTTTCTAGGAATAAATCTCTATTTTCTAGGAATAAATATCTATTTTCTAGGAATAAATATCTATTTTCTAGGAATAAATCTCTATTTTCTAGGAATAAAATCCGTTTAAGACTTTCAAAGATTAGCGCAGACAGAAACAAATTGTGACTTTATACTAGCAATATAGTAAGTATAGTAATATAGCGTTATAATAGTATAATATAGTAAGCAATATATCTTAAAGTTTCACTTACAGAATATAAATATTGTGGTTTTCGCAATATTAGCGGACAGAGTCGTGGGATGTTTGATGCCCAGTAGATTGAAGGCCTGTTTTGCTGTCGAATATGGCGTTTCTGGAACAGGCTTTGTTGCTTGCAGTTGCAGTGGGGATTCTTCTTCGTATCTGTATAAGTAAAAAAAAAAAAATTTTTTTTTTATTACATTAGACACAAATTTTCTCATACATATTGTATGGGTTTATTTTAAAGCAGAAAGAAGAACTTTAAAATTAATATTGCATTTGATTACAAAAATGAACCAAATTAATTATAATTTAAAAACTCTTATAAAAAAAATTATAGCTGTAACATTTTTTTGTCTTTGGTCGTCGGTTGATTATCAAAGTTACGAGTATGTGCGTGATTTAGGACAATAAATTAAATGTAGGTACAATAAATTTATATTTTATAAATTAATATTATAAAAAAATATATCTAACGTAATAAATGATTAACCTTATTATGTTAAATTTAAATAATTATTTGAATAATTTTAACTTAAAAGTTAATAAAACATAAAAGATGGCTGTCTTTCGTTCGTCTTCATATACTTGAGAAATAAGATAAAATTGCGTTTAAATTTATAACAATAATATAATATTATACTAACCTGAGTATAAGAACACTTGTTGCGACGATGGTGTATGCCAACAGAGTTCCTATGGACATCATGTCGATCAGCTGATTCAGATTAAATATGGCCGCCATTGTAGCTGCAAATTGAACAAATACTAAATGCTGTGTCGACTTCACATTATAGTAAAGTGTTTTATAAGCTCATTAGTTTTTGCCCGCGACTTCGTCCGCCCTCTTAGCTTTTTTTTTTCTTTATTGCTCACTAGCTGGTGCCCGCGACTTAGTCCGCGTTGAACGATGAAAGGTACCCTATGTCCTTTCTGGTGTCACAGACAACGTGTATGCAAAATTTCATGATGATCGGTTCAGTAGTTTTTGCGTGAAAGAGTTACAATACATCGAAACATACTTTCGCATTTATAATATTAGCACGGATAATATTTATATTTATTTTGATGACAAATATGAACTATAATTATATCTGATCCAATGGATGCTTCTTTCAATTCAAAATTCCAAACTAAGAAGAAAATATTGAATAGGGAACGAACGAACTGTTAGAGGTTTGAATTTTATACTGGTGATAAATTTAAAAAATATAATTTGGAATGTGATTTTAAAAAACAAGTGAAGGGGTTTTTTCAGAATGAATGTCATTATTGATTTGAAGATATTTAGGAGTGTGTTTTAGAAATTGTATTGAGATGGTTATAAAGTAATTTTGATGAATATGTTTATATGAAGTTTAAACATAGCTATGTAAAATGATGTGATTAAATTTAAGAATATAAGAAAGTTTTCTTATTCAATTATCTTATGGGGCCCATGAAGAAGTTTAAAAGAAACATAAGTAAAAGTCGAAAATTTCAACAACACTAACGAATAAGCGTTCATTGAAGTAAAATACCTGCAAAGAGTCCACTAACTATTGTCGCAAAGACCGGAGTCTTGCTTCGTTTGTTGATGGATGCCAGGGGACGGAAGAGCACACCGTCTGTGCCCATCGCGTAGAGCACACGAGGCAACGGGAACATGGCACCGAGGAGACTCGTGCACAGAGCAAAGACAGCGCCGACGGTCACAATCCACTTGATCACCGGTAGCCCTGTCTCCATAAATACGTGTGGGAACGGCGCGTCCGCATCCTGAAATTCAATAACTATTTGTTCGTTCGTAATAACTGGTTTTATTAGTTTTTTTTTTTTTTTTTTTTTTTTTTTTTTTTATAAAAAAATTAAACCATTTTTATAATTTTTTTTATTTTTATAAAAATCTTTTTTTTTTATAAAAGATGGGTTTGCTCTTGACCAACAACCAATTGTGTAGTAAGGATGAGGCCTCGCTAGGGTTATTTCTAATACTTATGATACGTCTTATACATAGCCTTTACTTTACTACAGAAATATACTCGAAATATACAGCTATATCTACTGTTTGTATATATCAAGCTATCGGCACAATAAAGTGTGAACTAAATCATTTTATTTCGTGGTCTTTTGGTGATTTGAAGTTATGTAACTGTTGAAATTAGTGCATTGTTTCCTTTTTGCAAGCAATAGTTTACTTAAATAATACATAACTCGTATTTAAATTAAAATTTATACAAATTCGTTCATTTAAATCCAAATTATTATGCGATACTAACCTGCAAGTAATAAGGCCACATCATAGTCAACACTGTCGCTATGCTGAAGTACGAAGCAAAAATCACCACCAAAGACAATACAATGGATAAGGGTATGTCTCTTTTTGGGTTCTTAGCTTCTTCCCCTGTGGTAGCAACGCAATCAAAACCCACGAATCCGAAGAAGCATTTGGCAGCGCCTGCCATCACTCCTGCCACACCCCACGGCATGAAGCCTCCTTCGCCTGCTTTATCTTTGTATTCAGCTGGTATATCTTCAAGTTTTATTCGCCAATTTGCTGGATCGCCTGGTGATAATAATTTTCGTTAAATGAGTAACACATTCACCCCACTAACAACTATTATAGGAACTCAATTTTCGAAGTTATTAATGTGTACACGTACATCTATAATCTGTGTCATAGTTTTTATAATTAAGTGTTGGGCATACTTTACAATACAGAGTGTGTGTTTCAAAGTTTCATACTTACTCTTAATAGACCCAGCTATGACCACAATGATCACTGTGATCATATTGAGAGCGGTGAAGACGTTGTTTAACTTGGTGGATTCGCTCACACCGATCCCGAGAAGAACTGGATGAAAATAAATTATTTTTATATAAGTATTTCTTAAACAAAGAGGAATCAAGATGTCATTATGAATATGCGACTATTAGTACTCGTTGAGCTAAGATTATTGCATTCTGCATTTACAAACGGAGAGTGATCTTATAGAACATTTTACGAGTATATTTCACTATAGTTATCTATCTCTCGTCCCTCTCTGCCACATATAAGTTTATATGTGTTTGTTTTGCCACATAGTTGTGGAATATTTATTTCCAATTAAAGTTGTAATCTTCCGCCGTAACGGTAGCCAAATAGCGAACAACGAAAACAACTTACTAGTAATCAACATGACGAGTACAAACGCAAAGAAGTCGGGATAGTCGGCCAGAAACGACACGTTGATAGGAGCTATTTCTGTCATCGTTTTCGCCATAGTGTTGTTACATATACTATCTATGTAATTTGCCATGCCTTTGGCAACACTCGCTGTTCCTATAACATATTCCAGAATCAGGTTCCAACCGATGGAGAACGCTATGAATTCCCCGACGCTCACGTAGCTGTATACGTAAGCAGAGCCTGCTTTTGGCACTCGGGACGCGAATTCTGCATAACATAACCCTGAAAATTATTATTTTTTTTTTAATTTTAATCACAAAAAAGTTCAATTTTTTCAAAAAAAAATTTTCATTTTTACAAAAAAGTTCAATCAATTTTCTTTTTTTGTTTATTTAAGCATTCAGTTTATACCTCTATTTAAAATTCAAGTTTACTTATTCAATATATATATTATGTATAATTGATTCGAAGAAATCTATGTTTATTATAAAAAGTTACCAGCAAAAGCGGAAGCAACTGCTGCCACAAGAAAACTGAGTGTGACTGCTGGTCCGGCGACAGATTTGGCGACGGCACCAGCCAGCACGTACACTCCCAGGCCCAATGTGCTACCGACGCCAAGTGCAGTCAGGTCGAATAGCCCCAGACATCGCGATAAAGGTGTTGTGGTATCATCATCTTGGAGTTGTTTGCAACGACGTAATGCTGTCCAGATCTTCGCGCAGCCCATCTGGAAGAAAATCAGTATTTCTATTAAACTCGGATTTGCTTTGGTGAATAACAGCATCTGTTGCGTTGCTTGTGCTATAGGCGACGGTAGCCACCTACCATATAAGTGACCGTCACCCTGTCTTAAGACCTTATCATAAAAGAACTAAAATCTAGTATTAATCAATAAATATTTTTTCTTCTTCATACGATAAGGATTAAAATGAATGTTCGTGTTTTTGCATGTTACACACGAGCGCGTAAGTATTTTATGCAAATTCATAATCTAATTTGAATTATATTATTTTCCGGATGTAGGTATGCTCTGGTTTAATGTGCAAATTGTGTGGAACGGATCTGTGTCATTGATGTGGCATGTTATGTTGCATGTCGGGTAATTACTAAGTACCTAAGTAGCGTGACGGTCAACGTCACCGTTCATGGTGATTGAGTTTTCAACATACAACCTTTCAACGTGATAAACAAATTCTGTAATACAGGTATCTATTCAGTATTAAAACGTCCTTGTAAAAAAAATCAACATTATCAATCTTATCTGGACCTATGGCTTCTTCCATAGGTCGTCAAAAAGTCAAAAAGCAAAGAGAAATCCCAAAATGTTTTCTGATACGCAATGCTCTAGGTTTCATATTTTATCGTACAATTTTGTACGCAATGTTGGGTTGACGATTCATTAAAAGGCAATATTTCTTAAATCAATGACATTAATGTTAATGTAATTGATTTAAGAATTACATTAATGTTAATATGATTGATTTAAGAATTACATTAATGTTAATATGATTGATTTAAGAATTACATTAATGTTAATGTGATTGATTTAAGAATTACATTAATGTTAATGTGATTGATTTAAGAATTACATTAATGTTAATGTGATTGTTTTAAGAATTACATTAATGTTAATGTGATTGATTTAAGAATTACATTAATGTTAATGTGATTGATTTAAGAATTACATTAATGTTAATGTGATCGATTTAAGAATTACATTAATACTGACATTAAATATTATAACTTTATACTTAGATAAATTAGATTTAAGATAAAGATTTTGTATGCCAGTAATGGTAGGTCATATAGATCAAATATTAATTAAAATATTTATTATGTACATATGATCAACAAATAAATTATTATTATTATTATCCAAGTATATATTTTTCTTTCTTAGTTAATTAATTGTTATAAAGTTGAATTCTTATAAAAAGATAATTGGCGAATTACTTTTTAAAAATTAATTTTTATCACTTATACAATATTCTCTTCTTTTTTGGTGTAATAATAATTTTTTTTTTAAATTAATAAATAAATGTAAAAATATAATTTTTATGATTCTTTAAGCCTATGTGTATATATAATCTATAATATATATTTTTTCAAATTTATCGCTGTATTTAATCTAAATCTAAATAAATAAGGGTTTTCTTCCTTTGAAGTATTTTAAGAAACATTACCTACAAATTAGTTAATAATAAATCAAAATTAATACTCACTGAACACATTTTTCACTAAAATCAATAGAAAATCGATTTTTTTAAAATATATTTATCATAAGAAAGTTGATGTGTTGAACAATGACATTTTGCAACTAAATTGTCTCGTCATTATCATCTTTGTTTACATGTATCTGTGAAATCTTTATGACTCTTAAGCCCTAAACAAACTGACTTACATTTACGAGATACATATTCAGTACAATAAAAAAAATCTACGCCGTAAATATTATAAATGTATTCTAAAGTTAGTTAAATTTAAATTTTAAAAAGTGTTTCTGAATTTTAATAAATAAAACGCATTATTTAATCTCCACACTATATGTTCCAATTTTCGTAAAAGCCTTGTCATACAATTTTTTTTCTAATCAAGAAACTTGTATAGAAATTAATTAATTAATTAATTAATTAAAAAAATGGAATAAATGAACGGATTTAATTAATTAATTAAATAAAATGGAATAAGGTTACAGAAGCAATACAGTTAGTTGTGCTTGTAAACATATTAGCAAATAATTTCTATTCGGTCACAAGAGCAGATATAAAAAAAATGTCATATTGAAATGTCACAATTAATTCGGTCAACTGGTTTCTATCAAATATTATAAAAGCATTATATAAGTATACTAAAGAGACTTGCTAATAATATATATATGGATTCATTAAGCAGAGCCACTCGTGCTTTGTAAACATGTAAGCTTTCTTCTATATGTTTGTAAAATATACTATATACAATAAATCTTAGCATTAATTAGTTACCAGTTTATACTCAATAAATATATAGGTATGTATACAATTCCTAAAGAATTACTTATGATGGAAAGTATACTTAGGTAATGATTAAGACTGATAAATTTAGATTTCATTCAGACTTTAGACTTTAGTTAAAGTTATGAAAAATAGTATATTATAGTTAAATTAACTCGCCGGTTTGGGCGAGATAAATTCGGGCGAGTGGTCAATTAAATCGTTTAACCAAATCCTTATTTGGTTTCAATGCAAGATAGAGAATAAAATGATAACACTTTTTTTTAAATTACGTGGTTTTAAATTACCTTTTCAAATATAAAATTGTAACGCATAGGGACAAGTTAAAACTTAAAGATAACCTTTTAGAAGTAGATAAAGGTACTACATATACTTCAACTGCCCATAATCATAACGAATTAACATAATTTAGGACTAACAAAATGAACTTTAATAAAACTTAAGTTTTATGACGTTAATCTATTATGACCTAAAAATAATGTTATTCTGATTTATTAAAATAATATCTTGTTCTACAAATTTCATATGATTTATATAATTTATTTAAGATTACTATTTATATGGGGCTATTGCTATTATTAGGAAGTTTAAATCAATTTAAAACGACCGATATACGGAGCTTACAAATCCGTTACAAATTAATCCTACTATCCTACTAATATTATAAATGCGAAAGTATGTTTGGATGTTTGTGACTCTTTCACGCAAAAACTACTGAACCGATCATCATGAAATTTTGCATACACGTTGTCTGTGACACCAGAAGGGACATAGGGTACATTTCATCATTGAACGCGGACTAAGTTGCGGGCACTAGCTAGTATTGAATAAATAATAAAAAATATAATGAGTATCTAAAACGGAATAAGTAATCTTTGAAACAAAGTGATATTCAAGTTCTCGTTTGTTTGAGTACAGATTTTAAGGCTTAGGAAGAAATTACAATTGTCATGTAGATTTAATTATTTATTTAATGTCTGATAAGAGCAACGACCTACCTATGTATACCATATTTCTGTATTCTACCTACTTACTTCAGAAAAGAAAGCAAATAATTATTTTGAGAACTGTTGTTATTTGTTGATAGGCCAGCTCGAATATATGACAGTTGACGGAAATATATGACAGCAGAAATACAGTACCTAATATATATATTTTTTATTAAACAAATAATAGGCCTGACAGCTTGTCCAAGGCTTTTAGTTTTGTCCAGACAAAAAGTTCATAATGAACTGCATTCCAATCCCTTCCAATACCATCAAACACACAGCGTGTTCCCACCAAGCTGAAGGAGAGCCGAGATGGATATCTGTCCTATTAACTGGCAATAAAGTGATTCCAATCCAATCCCTCCCTTCCAATCCCTTCCAAACCCTTCCAATACCATCAAACACACAGCGTGTTTGATGGTATTGGGAGCTTGGTGGGAGGGAAACCTGAACTGCCCTTGGCTCAAAGTCGAACAGTTCGTCTTAACATTAGTTCAGTTCGGTTCGTTTAGTTATTTCTTAAAAAGCAACTTACCAATTCCATTCTACGTAATTTCAAAATTACTCATTAGTTATTGGTCGTAACAATACATAAAAAAACATAACATTTCTAAGACATAACATGAAGGCTTGCACGAAACAAAAAAACTGAAATTAATCGTAAATCTAATATAATTAAATTTCTAAAATGTGTAGAATTTGTGACATTTTCGCGGATTGAATTCTTGTAATTGACTGTCTAAAAACCAATAATGTTTTTAGATGAAAACATCATAGCTATAATGTTTATTCAAAGTTGGTATGTCAATAGTTAATAACTATAAAGTTTTTTCTAAAATATTGGAATAACTGGCATAAGTTTCCCGAGTTGAATAAGTAGCGCGAATATGTTGCTTCGCATTCTGTCTTCGATTATTCGCCTTATAGTAAGTTAAGACAAGAAATTCTCCCAAATACCTATTGCCATAGAGTAAATCTGGTTAAGTACTATTTACTCTATGCTATTACTGAGTTCCCACGCTCGTACAGCGCCACCTTAACTTTAATTGACATGGTGTCGGAACAACATCAATATGGTGTCGAGTCAGGAAGCTTAATGCGACCCTTTCTTACAAGATGATGAAAGTTTGAAAGGAACAGGTACTGAATAAAAAACCTATGTAGTTTTGCGTAAGCTAGATAATTTAACTCTACATTGCAATAATTAAGCATTTATATTGTAAAAATCTAACAGAAATTCGTTTGCAAACTCTCGTCGAAGAATAAAGCAAAAATGTGTGTTAAGGCCGCTGTGTTTATTTACTTACCTTTCAAATATAAAGCCCGTCACAAACGTAGCTATAATATATATTAATATACCGTGCTATAATATATATTACGGTATACGTTGGTGTATATATTATACCTGCGTGTGAGGTCACTCCAATATTTGTATAGAAAATATATCATAATATGCCTTGCTATAATTTATATTAATATACAATACTAGCTGGTGCTCGCGACTTCGTCCGGGTTGAAATTTAAAAAAAAAGCAATATAACGCTTGACCTCGTGTTGCTATAACACTTTGGCCAGGCGTTAGTTTTTTATTTTTTATTTATCCCTCGGGAATAGTCCTTTTTTTCTGGATGAAAGGTACCCTATGTCCTTTCTGGTGTCCCAGACAACGTGTATGCAAAATTTCATGGTGATCGGTTCAGTAGTTTTTGCATGAAAGAGTCACAAACATCCATAGCCATACATCCAAACATACTTTCGCTTTTATAATATTAGTACGGATTATAGCTACGTGTGTGACAGGCTTTAGCGAAGGTCAATGTGTGTGTATTTTTGTATTGACGACATTGATAACACCGATTCGTTTTTTTAAATTAATTTTGACAATGCAAACTCAAACTTTGAGTTTTTTTTTTATATAGACCGACTATAAATAAAAAAAACCGCTACTCAGAGAAGAACTAATCATATTGGCATTCATATTGGCAATCTTTGGGGAGGCCCATGTCTAGTCTAGTCTAGTCTAGTCTAGTCTAGTTTACACCTGTTAGTTTTTGAGGGAGACGATGAAATGTTTTGCATATTAAATTATACAATTTTAAATCCACAGTTTGATTTATTTATTTATTTATTTACATACAAAAAAAAACAATTGGTGGTACACAGTTTAGGTGTACTATAAACTCAATTAAGTTTGTATCGTACACTTGAGTTGTCTACAGTAACATTGTATAAAAAAGCAGTAAGATAGGAAACATAAATGACGGACAAAACATAGGAATAATGTAATTAAATTTTTTTTTATCACTAGCTGTGTTTCGCGGTTTCATCCGCCGTTTTATTTAAAAAAAATAAATTATAAATTTTCTGTTTCTCTACTCTGTCTTGTATGGTATTGGTATTGGTAATGTTCAGTTTTCGCTTAATATAATTTTTAGCCTTTCTCAATAAAATTATTCTCAATAAATGCCTTTCTCAATAAATGCTCAGTTTTCGCTTAATGAAAATTTTAGCCTTTCTCAATAAAATTGGTCTCAGAGAATAACACGTTTAAACATAAAACAACTGTTTAGCTTTATTTTATTATATTAATAATTAAACTAATCAAATATATATGGTTTTATGGGTTAATAGTTGGTTCTGCATTAGTATAATTATTTCGTTATGACAAATTGCGTGCGATTAGTTACGATTTAATCTTATTTCTCAGCCCAATTCGCTATATGTCGCATATGTTTGCCATAATGAGCATAACATTTAATACAAAGGCGTCTAATTCACGTCACAACATAACAACTTTCACGTTACGATCGCAAATGGAATATTGATAGAATTTATTCGAGTCGAGCCAACGCGAATTAATTTCCGTTGCGCGAAGTGTCTTGTTTATCCGCACGATCTCTTACTGATATATTGCGGGACTATACTTAATTATAATTAATTAATGAACACTTCGTAATTAATGAACGTTTCTAAATTATAAATTAATTATAATGAACGTTGAACTGTTCTCATATAAACTTCTTTAGATTTAATCTTAAGCTTAACACTTAATATGAATTATTTTGCATTGCAATTCAATTTTGATATTATTAAAGTTTGATATGATTGTTATAGAGGAAATTTCGTTTTCTATACCTAAATATAGCATTTTTTCTATCCCTTATGGTACTAATGATCGACAGCGCACTTGTTTTGTGTGTTATAGGCGACGGTAGCCATCTACCGTCAAGTGGATTGTTAGCCTATCTATAAAACCGAACAAAAATTTCTTCGAAATTTTTACAGTCATCTAATCTAATTCCGAATAAATCCGAATAAACCGTCTAAAACCGAATAAACCGTTATTCGGTTTTATTCGGTTTTAGTGTCCTTTAGTCAACTGTGCATGCGAAATCGCTAAATGTTTATTAAGAAATATCCTTAAGTGAATGATTGTATTTACTTGTATAACCTCGACAGCCAATACAAGTTTCAAGTTGCCTTCAAACAAGTATTTGTTTACAATATGAGTGCATTTTGAAAAGGTTAACAACCGTAATATTGACTAAGGTCCAGCATTTGATTAAATATTACACTGGTTACTTCCCACTGTTGGGCATAAAGTATTTTCTGCTCTTAACCGATTAGTTTATTGCGTATAGACAAGGGCTTTTATACAATTTGACTTCAATATACATAACTGTGTTAAAATGTTCAACCAACGTGTTAAATTCAAGGTTATATCAAAAGGAAACCAAGACTTATCACACATTTTTGAGCCAAAACTTAAAAATGTAATAAGAAATGTATAAATTTTTTTTTTTTTTATTATCTAAAACGTATTCAAACACAAGATGATAACAATGTTTGTAAACCATTATTAGGTTTGTCTAGACATTTTATTTCACGCCAACATAACAACATTACACTATATAATATTATAATATATAATATTATATAATATTATAATACTTATTATAATTATTTATTTTTTATTTATTTAGATTTAGATTATATAAAGCCATAAATTTAAAAAATATATATTATAGATTATATACAAATAGGCCTAAAGAATCATACAAATTATATTTTTACATTTATTTATTAATTAAAATAATAATAATAATATTAATAAGAAAAATAAGAGAATATTCTATAAGCGATAAAATTAATTTTTCAAAAGTAATTCGCCAATTTTCTTTTTATAAGAATTCAAATTGTTGTCAATATATGTCAATATATGTCAATATCATTCTGAATCTTATTATAATATTATAAAACATTATTAGGTTTGTCTAGACATTTTATTTTACGCTAACATAACAACATTACACTAGATACATATATAATATTATAATTATATCAGATGCAACTCAGTTAGCATTAGCACCATTAAAAAAAAATTTAAAAAAAAAAACCGGTCGAGTGAGGCATCGTCACGCTGTGCGTGTGCAACTCGCTACACAGGGCGTTCCATTCTATGCAGACATGTGTTTTCAGAGAATAATTACAGTTATATTTAGTTATAGTTAAGGATATATTTAGTTTAGGTAAAAAAAATTTAAGGTACATTTTATGGTTTTTTGTGTAATTTAATTTTTTTAGGTCACGCCGCAGTGTATCAAATGCTTTTCCATAGTCTATAAAGAGACTAATAATACATGTGTTTTCAGAGAATAATTACAGTTATATTTAGTTACTTATAGTTAAGGATATATTTAGTTTAGGTAAAAAAAATTAAGGTACGCTTTATGTTTTTTTTGTGTAATTTAATTTTTTTAGGTCATGCCGCAGTGTATCAAAGGCTTTTCCATAGTCTATAAAGGGACTAATCATACATGCTTTTGGCGTTCAGATAACTGTTAACCTCATCCGTGAAGATAGGTTTATGCTAGGAATTAGTTCGAACACTGCAATTGTTATGTACATACCATGTCATAGATTTTTTTTTAAATTGAGTCAAGGTAAGTAGCGCTTGGCCGCGATCTCAGTTGATGTAAGGTGCAGATGCGGCCGAAGGTGGATCACGCTTACCTTAGTAAGTGCCCATTTTCCCTTGATTTGAAGAGCCCGATGTTGTAATTTAGAGGGAACACAGACGCAGGCAGTGAGTTCCACTCCCTAGCGGTTCGTACAAGGAATGTGGAACTGTAACGCTTCGTGCGTGACCGAGGAACATCAACCACGAACATTAAAAATATGTACGACATTTGCAACACTCACAATCGCAATTTTTAAAAATAGAATTATTAAAGCTTCTTGAATCTCAACGGAATGTAGGTGGCAGGCAGGCATAGGGTCCACCTACTCGTAGTAGTAGGCAGGCATAGGGCGTTGCCGCTTATGTACAAAAGTAACGGCTGTCAAGTGCGAACTCATACCGCCTTCCCCTATCTTCCATCGGACATACAGACGTACAAATGGTTACCATCCTCATCTTGTCTATATATAACTCTATTTCGGACCAAGCGCTTTAAAACATCTTTTATAATGCGCACTGTCAACGTTTGGAACTCCTGAGCTCATATAACCCAAATCTTTTCAAAGTTCTCATGAATAGGCATCTTCTGGGTTGAGAATGAGGTTCGCTCCATCTTAGGCCTCATCCTTGCTACACAGTTGGTTGTTGGTCAAGAGCAAACCCATCTTTTATAAAAAAATAATAATAATTGCGAATTGGTCAACATATCGCCACCAATTCGCAATCTTCACAGTTTGCAAGGGTTCAAAACCAAATTGAACATTTTTTTCAAATAACTGCAGAAACCAACAAAATTTAAGAACAGTAGTATCAATTATCTAATTTTTTTCTATCATAGTTCGCATATAGTTAGTAGTATAATTTATTTACACTTATTGTTACACTGTATATATATAAATTATATTTGCTAATTATTCATTTATTTATATTATTATAGACTGCTGTATATTGCTCTAGTAGATATATTTTATTTATTTGTAATATTATGGGGAATATCAGCGTTGTATGTGACAAAGACAACAGCACACGTGCTGTTATTTCATTGTTTGTAGTAATGATTGCAGAAAATTCAAAAATTATATAATTCTTTATTTAAGACGACGCATTGGGCATTTTGGTTGCAGGGATTTAGATTTTTCTCAGCAATTACAAAACATATGAAAGGGATGTTTGTTAATCTGTTTCTTCATGTTATTAACTTCATTTTGTCGGTTGGATTTCACCATTGGTAAACTTTTATAAGATAGACAAAAAAATTCAAAGAAACCTCTTTTAAAACACAGATTTACATTTTACAGCCAAACGGGACCATTTTATACCTCCAAATTTTCTATGTACATTAGTATAAACATAAACTTTAATTTATCCGTTGGTTTTATTAAAATACATTATAGTTTTTTATTTAAACGATAAAAATCGTATTGTCGCATACGACCTTACAACATAAGCAAGCGCGCTCTCGTTTATTTATGGAATTACAGCCCCCGAGTCCCTCCTCAGTACCCAACTTAGATTTTTGTTTATCGCTGCGTCGCCTTAATACAGAGATTTGAGCGTAGGTCTCATATATATATAGAGAAGCTGTTCTTACAAAGTCAAATAAATATAGATCCGAAGCAATTAGCGAGTTAGATAATAACAGAGAGGCTAATTGTTGGCGAAGCGGATATACTTGTATTACGTAAGTAGCGTGCATTCATTTTGTCTTTGATGTAACACGCAAAAAATACATTAATAAAATGTGGCATTTTAATGTGTACCTAATAATTTTATCTCCGCGTTGTGTACAAGAGACCTAAAACCTATCCTATCAGTTCAAGAATTAAATAAAAGGTTCCTAATATATATAATTAATAATAGGTTAAGTAAAATGTTTTGAGCGTTTTTCTTTAAATGGCTTAAAGGTGACTTAAGGTGCTTTAAAAAAAGTTCCTTGATAGTTTTGTGTTTACTGAACACAGTTGAGTTAGTGTTCCAAAATGCCGAATGTATTTGAAAAAATGGGGCCTCTTTCACCAACTACAAGTAAAGTGTTGATTAGTTACTTTTAGAAATAATTTTATGTTTTATTAAATTATGCACTCGGTTTACTGCGTCCTTCGATAGGCGAATTTTTTTATTATTTTCCTTTTAATGTTTGGGACTTTTACCGTACAAACAAAGGTATATATCATCTCCTTCATTTCCGGTTACCGGTGATTTTAAATGGCTGTTACTTGTCACTTTACTTAGAGATGGTGAGAGGCCCTAACACTCGTCAATAGCTAAAAGAAAATCTATCTATTGAATTATTTTCTTTAGTCTTTACCTATTTGTATTATAATTTATGATCCTATTTGAAACGACATTCTATATATAATGCTTAAGTAAATAGCCGGGGATTTTCTTGACGTGAAATAACGACATTTCACTTGAGTTTCTGTACCTACATAAAATTTCCTGTTGAAAACCGGACACAGCATCGCAATGCAATGCGATGTCGTTTATTTCGTCTTTGAACCTACGTTTAACTGCTATTTATCTGTGTCTCTTAAGTAAATATTTTTATCTATACAAATTTGTAAGTGTCTTAAAAAACATGTAAATTTTTATTACGTATAACAAAAAAATCTCGCCATCTCAGAATGCATATTATTTATTTTTTTAATTTTATTAAAGATGGGTTTGCTCTTGACCAACAACCAACTGAATGAATGAGGATGAGGCTTAAGATGGAGCGAGCTCAAACAGAAGATGCCTTTTCACTCGAACTTTGAAAACATTTGGGTTATATGAGCTCAGGAGTTCCAAACGTTGGCAGTGCGCATTATAAAGGATGTTTTAAAGAGCTTGGTCCGAAATAGAGGGATATATAGACAAGATGAGGATGGTAACCATTTGTACGTCTGTATGTCCGATGGAAGAAAGGGGAAGGCGGTATGAGTTCATGCAGCTCCTGAGCACACTCTCCGAAGTACATCTTATTATTATTATATGTAGGCAGAGAAAAATACCTTCCATGCCTTAGGCGTCTTAAAGAAGATTGTTAGTTCGGTCTTTATGTTTATATATGTAGATTAATATTTTTTGATTCTAATGGGACATAGGATCAAGCAATTGAAAATCAGTAGGCTAGTCCGCTCAAGCTGTGTGTGATCGGATATTGCCATGTTAAAAGTAATACTTTGGTTTGATTCTTCGGTAATCTCGTCGCAATCTGTGCGAAGTATCCTTAAAATCATCTGTGCGATCAGGCCTAAAGAATAATAAAAATTATATTCTTACATTTATTTATTAAAATAAATTAATAATAATAAGAAAAAGAAGAGAATATTCTATGAGTGATAAAATTAATTTTTCAAAAGTAATTCGCCAATTTTCTTTTTATAACAATTCAAATTGTTGGAAAATATGTCAATATAATTAAGAATGTTATTGTAGTGATACTTATAGAACGATGAGAGAAGGAATTTTTACAATGATTAGTTCTACAATAGGGAATATGAAATGTACTACTAAATTAATTATTGTCTGTTGTTTATTATGTGATTTTTCGAAAGTGTGTTGGCAATGACAATGCGACGCTTCAAGGCCTAAACGAGGTTGAAAAAGTACGCCACCGACTCAATTTTTCCTCAATTACTTCCATCGTCACGTGTTATTGCTGCAGATAGCTTATTGTTTATCTTTTAAACAGATATATTTTAATATTATCTTACAGCTTCAATTAATGCCTATAGGTTTATTAAAATAAATATCTATAACTATCTAAGTATACCTATCTATTACATTGCATAAATTGTAGTCACTTTCCGCAGCGGTCTGTCTGTATATCCGCTAACACTTCTTTAAAGATCCTTCTCAAAAATCTTTCTCAAAGATCGCTCTTTCTTTGAAACGGTGAAAACGGTATCAAAATCTGTTGCTTGATTTAGGAGGAGTTCAAACGCGGACAGCGCTTCAATTTATACAACGTGTTTGGCACAACCTTTGTTTGTTTGTGTAAACTTTTCAGTGAGTCATAGCTGAGGTCATTTACAAAGATTATGACCAAAATTGTCCTAACAAAAATGTAACAGTTTTTGAAATATTTAAATTTTTCTATATTTTTTTATTTCACCCCAAAAACGTGATTATATCATATTAAAGAGTATGAAATAAGGAAAGTTTTTAACAAATTTGGAAAAACTAAATATCAATATTTTTTTATAAAACTTTACATTAAAGTTGAACTTTGATAATTGTTTCAGTACAATGCAAAAGAAAGTTAAGTCGTATTTTTTTTTAATTCCTATTCAAATATATAGTTATTGTTTGTTATTTCAAGTTCAAATACATTTAAATCAGAAATAAAGCACTATTTAGACTGATATCGTAATTTGGAAAAAAGTTATTAATTCTTAATAGTAAATTTTTGGGGAGAAATAAAAAATATAGAAAATTTTTAATATGTAAAAAACCGTTAGATTTTTGTTTTGACAATTTTGGTCATAATGGTTGCAAATGACCTCAGCTATGACTCACTGAAAAGTTTACATCGTTGTGCCAAACACTTATACTTTGTAAGGATTACATTACTTGTAGTAAGTATTAATATTAATGTATTAAGTAATGTTTAGGCACAGTAAAGTTGTATGATCGCAATGATGTTCTTATTTCTTTAATTTTTTTCCATTTGTATTTTATAAAAATGTTGCTGTCCACATACATTGTAAATTGAGATCGGATCCGGAAATCAAATCAACTTATTATCGACTACAAGGCTAGCCACTGCTCACATTATTTAAATAGTACACAATATTCAATCACGTTAAAGACAAAGAGACGTATTTGAAATTGATTGGACCTTTTTTACATTAATCTTAGTTCAAATGAACGTTACAAAATTACAAAAATTCATTTGAAGGTTTTAGACTATTCGCCGAGACGTCACTTCGTATTTGCCTATGTACCTATTTGATAAGCTTATCTTTTTCTACTCATTATTATTATTATTATTATTCAAGTATATATTTTTCTTTTTTAGTTTTAAATTTTTTTACAATATAAATAAAAAAACAATATATATTATTATAATATTTTTTTTTTAAAAGTCATTATGTATGAATGCGAAATTGATCAACAATATTTATTTCGTTCAACCAAATTCAGTGTTAAATTTTTGATGATTAGGTATAAATTTCCAAATCATTTTAGAAAATGTGACTTTATCTTGTTTATAGGTGGACATCGGAATATTTTAAATGTTAATTTTCATATTTTATAAGACAAATTGTGGATTAAAGTGGGCGGTTGCAATTGCATTTATTCTAAAAATATGCAAACCCCACAGTGTAGGTGTAACACTTGTTACATGTGGTATGGTTGGCAAATATATAACATTTACAATTTTAACAATATATTTCTACATAGGTAATGCCCTGATCTGCCCCCAGTTTCACATGGATGAAATTTTGTCCTGCAAATTACATATGTACACAAACCTATGTGTATCGCTCTTTTCGTTAGAGAAAACCGTATCAAAACAGCGTAGAAACGAGGCGGACAGGCGGACAACATTATTTTATGAACATAAATATATATATTAATACTTTATGTAATGTATAAGTATATACAGTAATTTAAAGATAATAAAAGTATGAAAATGTTTGTAAATTTAATTAAATGTCTCTTATCCCTAAACGATATTTAAATCCTAACAAGGAACTTTCTTTTGTGGAATTTAGTAATACAGCGGAATAAAATCGATGCACTAAGTCTGAAACATTACTACTTATTATAACATTCACAAGCCCTTTAATATAATTTCCTCAAAAAATGTCTAAGTTCCGAATAAGGCTTTCAAGTACATATAATAATATGGTATGCAACGTGATACTGTAACATTAAGTGTTATTGCTAAGATTTTTTTTTTACTAAGACAAAGATGTTTTAACGAAGTCATCCAGTAATAATTGTCATAACATTTTTCTTGCGAACCGTACATCACACGAGTAAATAGGGAACAGAGTACAAGCTTCATAGAAGCGGCCCGCTGACCGCTCACCGACGGGTTCACGTACGGTCCGCAGGCGTCTTGAACTGGTTTGCTCCGGCTCAGTGGGCGCCTGAACGCCTAAACGCAGGGCTGTCGCGCGCACTAGACGATTTTTATGAACATTTCAACAGAGATTTTGTTGATTTAAGTGTTTCAAATAAAATAAGATCGATTAACAAAATTATTAGGTAAGTGTAAATTAGTGTTTTAATATTAAATATGCCGAACGATTGCACTGTGTGTATAAATAATGCTGGGTTTCTTATTGTACCTCGAGATAATTTTGTTAATTTTATTGATATAATGGAAAAAAAATATTAAGATTATTTTAAAAAACGATCCGAGAATACAAAAGAATAACCTTTTGTAATGCCATGTTGTACCCCCTCCATTTTTTTTAACTTATAATGAAATGACTAAAGAACAGTATTGGACAATAAATTTTCCAATTCATCACCTGTGTTAACTAAGACTACAACGCTACGAATGTCTACAGCGCTACGAATGATACATATGTAAATTATCCTATAACACCTTCCTTCCCTCACACATATTGCATACTTATAATAATTATATATAAAAGCATGTACATAATTTTCTTAATACAGTTTAAGATGTATTTTATTAATAAAAATAATAATAATAAATCATTTATTAGATGTAAGTTTTTCACAAAACATTTATCTTCGTCAACATTATTTTACAATTACAAACTACCACCGGTTCGGAAAGCTGTTTCTAGGGGGAAGAACTCGGCAAGAAACCTCCTAGTTGCTCTTTTCATAAATCAGTTTACAACATGACACGTAAAAATACTTACCAATCTATATAAAAAAAATATGTAAGTATGTTGTATGTATGTAACCAATATGTATGTAACAATACGAGCTTCTCCATGTGATGTAATCATTTAATAATTTTAATTTCCAATTCAATATTGAGATTGGAGTGGTTTAGTGAGTAAACTCACAATAGGAAGGTTTCATAGGTCTGCAAGCGCTACGCTTGGCAGGTATGTTTTTTAGTAATTAATAAGACTGTCTGGTTAGACCAGTCTTGCATTATAGAGGGTAAGTGGAACAAGGCAATACTTATATCGCCAGTATATTAATTATATATTATTTTATTATAAATAAATTAGTTGGCCCAATTGAGTCTGCAGGTATTATTCATGAACACTTTACAGTGATCATGTACTGTAAGAATATGTATTTTAGCATGTTTGCAACGTTGCTTTGAGAAACTGCAACAAGCCTGTACTTGTAAGGTTACTACACATATACCCAGAATACTAATGATCAACGTGGACACTATGGTATAGCCGTTTAGCTATCCTAGGTCCACTAGAACGATGGGCAACCAATAGATTCACATCTTATGTACAATGGCAGTGGAAAAGGCACTCATGAGTGTTCACCTCTTAGTAGCCCACATAGCACAGCCTAGACACAGTTATTTATATATGTATGTTGTTATATTAAATAACAAAACTGTCTGCTTAGACTAGTCTTGCTGTCCAACTAGTGAATAAAATGATTGAGCTGTAGCCTATAATAGATAGATTTTATAACTAGTTGAAAGTCGCCTTTGAGAAAACTGCAACAAGCCCGTACCAGCAAGGCCGCCACACACATATTAAGAATATTAATGCTCACCGTGGACACTATGGTACAGCCGTTTCGCTGTCCTAAATCCACTAGGACGATGAGCAAGCACTAGATTCAAATCTTATATACATTAGCAGCGGGCTCACTTAGCACAGCCCTGCCACAATCCTTCGAAAGGACACCGGTTTTAATTAAAATGTAAGTAGTTATATTAAATACAAGACTGTCTGTCTTGCTGTCCAACTAGTGAATAAACTGATTGGGCTGTCACCTTTGAGAAAACTGCAACAAGCTCGTACCAGTAAGACACACGTATTAAGAATACTAATGAATTCCTTGGACTCTATGACGCAGTTGTTAGACTGGACTAGGTTGGGCCTAGTCATGATGGGAAAACACTAGATTCATATCTTATATACAGTGGAAGCGGAAGCGGTACTCACGAAGGATCACCCCTTCGTAACTCACTTGGCACAGCCTAGAAACATTAATGTTAAAATATACAGACGGTTGAATCACAACCAAATCTGCAATCAATATTCAATATTAGGAATCCATGTTATTGTCGTATATAATTTCAGTAGGTAGGTATATACTGAATATTCAGTAGGTATTAACAGTGACTGCAAAGATTATAGATTCATTTAAGCGACAAGATAAAAGCCATGGTGTGATTTCATTGTAATGGCTGATTGTCTGGTATTTGTAATTTTGTATGATTATATAATAAAATACATTCTAAGATACTTAAAACGTATTAGACTCATAAATCAGAGACGCATACCGCCTTAAAGTTTGATCAAGAGCCTTCATTCAGAATCCCATTTAAAATATATGTAAATGAAATTGTATTCATTTTGAGACACAATCTCTATATAAATAAATGCTATTAGGCCACAACGTAAAACACCATACACTATCGGATTTTCACACTAATTGCAAACTTTCTGCTATTTCACAAGTAAGAGAAAGGGTTTGATTCACTCAACATAACTCTTAGACCATATAGTAAGCTAATTTTATGGTATAGGGTTTGCCTAATCCCCACCCCTCTAGCTATATGTATGTATGCATAAAACTTTATATACTAATCCAGAATCCTAACAAATATGTAGAAAAAAAAATCAAATGCTAATTTTTCTATTACCTACGGAACCTCTGTAAGCTTTCGCATACCCTTTATTTTTTTGTTTGACGTCATTTGGTGACAATTATCAATTATTGAAATTCGCCCGTTGCAGGCAATAAATTACAGATCCTAATAGTTTAAAATCTAAAACCTCCTGTTGCTAATTGCTAACACTCTAAGTAATTTGTTATCAATTACAAAGATTTTTCAGCCTGTCGTATTCGTGAGAACGCACACGAAATAATTTCAACAGTCTAATGAGACGCAAGGTCGTTCCGTTACAATGTGATTGCTTTCCGATCGATTTTTTATAAGGAAACTCTATATTAGATTCAGACTGTACAACACAATTAAAATAAATAAATAAACATTTCAAGAAAAACAACAAAAAAAAAATTGTTTAGGGTTAGTCATTTGTAATTATAACTAAGTATTTTTATGTCACTAGGTATATGTCAAATCATACGTATCATGATTACTTGTTCAAATAAATGTTTGTACAATTTATTTTTCTTACAATTTTTTTTTAAAATTCAATAAGTGTCAACCCTATGAGAATAGGTATAAATTTTTCATGTTGTTAGAGAGCTTGTACTCTGTTCTGTATTAACTCGTGTGCCGTACATTACGGAATAGGAGAATAGGAAACAAGCGAGCACGTGCTACTCATATAAAAACTCATTCAATGAACAATGTTGTTTTATTATAATTTTACAATTGTTTCAAAAGCTGGAATTGAAGTGAATAAACAATTTAGAAACCATTTTATTAAACACATAATAAATATAGGGTAACATGACCTAATGTTGCCACCCCTCCATTTTATTGGCACGCTAAACTTTTCACTAAATAATAAGAAAAAAATAAATAAGAAATGGGTATATTGAAAGAAAAACGAGTGTAATTACTTAATACTGCTAAAAATGCTGGAAACATTATACGAAGCTGATAATATAATAATTAACCCGAATGCATAATTAACATTATCTAAAAGATATATAAAATTTATGAGCTTTTTTTTTGTATCGTATTGCTTAAAGTGCCAATAATTGGGTCGTTTCCCCTATATGGAATTGTTAGAAAAAAGATTGAGTAACGAACATTCAAACAAATTCATTAATTTTCACATTACCTATAACACCAGTAATATGTAAATCTTCTGAAAGATTTCTTGACATACAGGCTGACTGTCCACTTGATGGTAAGTGGTTACCGTCGCGTATAACACAAACAACGCCACATGTGCTGCAAATGCGCTGCTGACTATAGTAAGATTAAGAAGGGAAAGACTTTCTTTAAATAACTTCAGTGTATCTTGCACCAAGATAGATTTAATATTGAATTTAGCGGTACAAACAGACAGACGAGGACGACTATTTAGATATATCTAGCTGTTGCACGCGGTTTCGCCCGTGTAACTTAATAAAATATAGTCTATATTACTCGCTGATAATATAGCTTCACAACAGTGAAATAATTTTTCAAATTTGTCCAGTAGTTTATTCAATTCAAACAAACAAACAAACAAACAAACAAATCTTTCCTCTTTATAATATTAAGTATAAATTTAGTGTTGATTCAATAACAACTGATAAAATTTAATAGTTCTGAACTAACTATGGTTATTTAGTATGAAAATGTCCTTACAGATTATGTATGACTTAAAATACATACCACAGACATTTATCTATGAATGTGAAACACACAGATATAATTCTTTTGACCCTGAATATTAATGTGACGTTTAGGATAAAGTAAAGTAATAGATGAAATAAGCCTATAAGGATAAATCTAGTTTTGCATATTTATGTGAAGTTAAATTTTCTACTTATTATACCTACAGATTAATTTGTTAACATTAATTGAGATTAATGTTGTTAAAAATTTTTGAATTTTTCTTGTGTTTCTTCTAAACTTCTTAATGGGCCCAATAAGATAATTAAATAAGAAAACTTTCTTATATTTCCATATCATAAATTTAATCACTTCATTTTACATAGTTATGTTTAAACTTCATATAAAAATATTCATCAAAATTACTTTATAACCATCTCAATACAATTTCTAAAACACACTACTAAATATCTTCAAATCAACTATGACATTCATTTTGAAAAAACCCCTTCACTTGTTTTTTAAAATCACATTTCAAATTATATTTCTTAAATTTATCACCAGTATAAAATTCAAACCTCTTAACAATTAAGACTAAGCATTTCTTTTAGATTTTTGAATTTAAAATTATTGTTATATACGAGGCTAAAATGTGTACATTAAAAACATGTGTTAACCTGGTACAACCTACATAAGCTACGTAATATAAGGGTTGAAGACAATGAAAGCAAAGTGATCCTGTGATCCGGCTCGAAGGACCAAAATGAAGACAATGAAAGCAAAGTGATCCGGTGATCCGGCTCGAAGGACCAAAACGAAGACAATGAAACCAAATGGACTGTACGATATTAATATATTAAAAATATGTACATAATAATGAAAATATAAAATGACAAGTTATTCTCTTATCTATGATCCGGCTCGAAGGACTATTAATATATTGAAAATATGTACATAATAATGAAAATATATAATGACCAGTTATGCTCTTATATGTATGATATCGATCGAAATGTACTGAAATTTTGTTGACATTCAAAGAACAAAATTCTTTTTAAATTATTTAAAAAATACAATATCAACTATAATAAAAAATAGGTCGGAATATAAGGAGTTCGCAACAAGGGTAGGTAATATAAGGGAATTACTTGGATATCCAGTGTGGAACATCTGTTCCTTCTGGTTGAGGACAAGTAAGAGTTTTAAGAGCTGACGTCCACAGCCTTCGTTTTAAGAATATGTCAATAAAATGGTTAAAGTTATTAAATATAGGACAAGGATATTAATCAGGCATTGAATAAGTAAATAATAATAATAATAATAAATAAATATCTTCACACATTCCACACAGCGCCATCTAGTTCCACAGTAAGCAAGTAATGCTTGTATTATGGATACCAGACAGTTGATATACTACATAGATTACTTTTTTTTGTAAATACATACATATTATAAATAAAAAACATCCATGACTCAGGTACAAAGGTAAAATGTTAACACATAAACATTCGCCCCTAGCGGGATTCGAACCGGCGACCGTTTGGTTAACAGCTAGGGTTACTAGCCACTAGACCAAACGTGTAGTCAAAATAAGGAATGTTCTATTACCCTCATACCGTTACTTCGTACCTAATTTGAAATGTTTTTAAGGCTCTATGTAAAGAAGTACTTCTTTATGTATATTAAATTGAATGGTAATTTGTAAAAAAATGTTGTCTTTGTAATATGTTTCCTATTGTTCAATGAAGAGTGAACGACAGCTTCAGGGTCGACGTTTGGTATTGTAACTCATAGATAACTAAATTATCTATGCTCTTTGTCACGGTTAAGTTTAATTGTAAGTTGATTGGGTATTATTTTAAATTCCGAAATCAGATAGTATGTATATTATAAGTGTACGAAAAAAATCTATAGTCTAATGAATTTCTAAGTTACTAGTTAGAAATTCTTTCACTATTAAGTTATAGTGAAGTTTTATGATTATACTTTATTGGTTATATATATATATTGTTACTTATACATATTATTATGTTTCTACATATCGATTCTTATTCACTTTTAGAATGTATTCACTTGAATGTACCAAAATTAAGAACAAGATCAAGTGATACATTTCATATTCCCTATTGTAGAACTAATCATTGTAAAAATTCCTTCTTTCATAGTTCTAAGTATCGCTACAATAACATTCTTAATTATATTGACATATTTTTCAACAATTTGAATTCATATAAAAAGAAAATTGGCGAATCAGTTTTGAAAAATTAATTTTATCACTTATAAAATATTCTCTTATTATTATTATTATTATTATTTTTAAATTAATAAATAAATGTAAAAATATAATTTTTATGATTCTTTAGGCCTATTTGTATATAATCTATAATATATATTTTTTAAATTTATGGCTGTATGTAATCTAAATCTGAATAAATAAAAAAAATTAATAAAAAAAAATTTGACGTACAACTTGCTGCTAACTTTAATAAACAAAAAATTTTTTACTGAGACTAGACTGAGTTAAAAAAAATCGTACATTGGTAATATTTATTTATTTAGTCATAATATAAGTAGGTATTTAACAAACTTATTATAGTTTATAAATTTCACAGGTGTACTTTTAAATAAACATCTAATTAATCATTAGTAACTTAGTACTAAAAAATTGTACGAAAAAATTAATACTTAATACATTTTGTATTAAATATTTATATTTATTTAGTAAGTAAATTCCAATTTGAAAGGCAATAATGTATCTGTGGAAAACCTTATAAAGTGCGACCTGTGCTCCCAACCTCGATATTTCAAAGGTAATCGTGGTCTCAAAATTCATTTAAGTAAAGCACATCTTTCAGTACCAAATTTAAGTGAACCAACAAATAAAAAGTCTACACTTTTTTGGGAAACACTATCTAAATTGAAAAGTAACTTGTCGATAGTGAAAAGGATTCCACGCGGGGCTCGCATCAGCGTAGCAAAATGCCTTACGCGAGATATCAAAAATGTTTTAAATTCGAAAACAAATCAGGCTTGGGAAAATTTACTTACTTTCCCATACAGAATTCTTCATGTTTCCGAAAAACTTTCAGAAATAGAATCTTTAACAAATAAAATAAAACAAAATTGTGTTCAAAATTGTAATTTAAACAATGATTTCTCCTTTGCGCCACAACGTCACACATTTAGGCCGCCAAACGAAGTCTCATACAAGATTGTCGAGGATAAAATGGCTGAAGGAGATATCAGAGGTTCAGCAAAGATACTTTTTTCCAATGAAACAATAGCGCCGAATAATACGGAAACCTTGTTGGCTTTAAAGAATAAACATCCACCATCACCAAAAAAAATTAAAATGTTTTCTACCTTGCCTCCAGGCATCAATGAGGAATTTGTAACGGCTACTCCCCAAGATGTGAGAGCAGCCATAACATCTTTCCCAAGTGGCTCTGCAGGTGGCCTTGACTCTCTAACGCCACAGCATTTGAAAGACCTAATAAGTGCAGGTTGTGGTGAAGTCGGGGAAGCTCTGCTTAAGGAGCTTACATTACTCATAAATTTAATGCTTGAAGGCAAGGTTAATGAACAGATTGTTGACATCCTGTATGGGGCAAACTTGTGCGCCTTACTTAAAAAAGACGGAGGTATACGACCTATTGCCGTTGGAACTATATACCGCCGTCTCGCAGCCAAAATTTGTTGTAAGAGCATTAAAGAAACCCTGTGTAAGGAATTCCAACCCTTACAGTTGGGTTTCGGTTCACGTGGTGGATGCGAGGCAGCAGTACACGCTTTAAGAACTTTCCTAACTCAACAAGGAGGTGAAGTTTTGGTGAAAGTGGATGTGAAGAACGCTTTTAACTCTGTGGACAGAAACTTTCTTCTTCATCAAGTTAAACTCAAAATTCCTCATTTATATAGCTTTATTTGGCAATGCTATGGAAAACCTACAAAATTAACCTACAAAAACAATCTTATTTGGTCTGAAGTTGGATGCCAGCAAGGGGATCCCCTCGGACCGGCTCTTTTTAGCCTAGCAATTCACCCAACCATCCAAAAGTTGAAGTCAAAATTTAATGTGTGGTACCTAGATGACGGAACGCTGGGAGGTGATATTAACACCACATACAGCGACTTACAGTTCATCATCTCAGAATTCGATAAGATAGGGCTCACACTAAATTTTTCAAAATGTGAAATTTTTGTACCGAATATTTCACAACAGAATACCGTGCAAAATATTTTTGAACAAATTGCTCCTAATATCAAATTACTAGACAAAAGATCACTTCGCCTCCTAGGATCCCCAATTCTAGATGATTCAATAGAAGATTTTGTAGACGAGAAAATTCTAAATTTCCTTTCTGTTTCTGAGCGATTAGAAAAAATAAACATACATGTAGCCTATACTATAATAAAACATTGCCTTTTTGTCCCAAAATTTATGTACACTCTTAGATGTTGTCAGCTTTGGAATCATCCTTTTCTTACACAAAAACTCGACAACATTATAAGAGATACACTCATCTCCATACTAAACACACCTTTTGATGACCGTACTTGGCACCAGGCCTCTTTGCCTATAAGGTTAGGTGGCCTCGGCATTCGCAAAATTTCTAGTGTTTCCTTACCAGCTTTCTGTTCTTCTGTATACAGCACTTCTAAATTGGTACACTCTATTTTAGCTCAATCAATTCCTAATTGCCAAATATACCATTTTGCAGAAGCTACAGAAAGTTGGAAAAGAGTCTGTTCGACAAATTCTCTGCCCAAATCCCCTATTCGTCAAAGGCAATGGGACGATCCTCTCTGTATTTTGGAATTTAACAACCTGATAAATTCATCAAGTTCCAATACAGAGCGTGCCCGTCTACTTGCCGTAGCGCGATGGGAATCAGGCCTCTGGCTACATGCTTTACCGTCCCGTAACATTGGCAATCTATTAGACAATAATACTTTTAGATTGGCGGCATCCCTACGAGTTGGCGCTACCTGTACAGTTCCTCACCACTGTAATTGTGGAGAATCAGTAGATCGGTTCGGCCACCACGGATTATCCTGTATCAAGAGCGCAGGACGCATACCGCGACACGCCAGTCTGAACGATATCATCCGTCGGGCGTTTGTCAGTGCCGCCGTCCCATCAGTTTTAGAACCCAACGGACTAATGAGAGACGACGGCAAGAGACCCGACGGCATGACTCTTATTCCCTGGAAGCTGGGAAGACCCCTGGTATGGGATGCCACATGTGTAGACACCCTGGCTCCTTCTCATCTTCCAGGAACCACGTCACAGGCTGGTGCTGCCGCTTATAAAGCCGAAAATCTCAAGCGGCGCAAATATGTAAACTTAGATAGGGGTTACATGTTTGTGCCGCTTGCGGTAGAAACCATGGGTCCGTGGGGGCCAGCCGCTCATGAACTCTACAAGGACCTGGCTAAACGGTTGGTAGAGGCGTCGGGTGACCAGAATGCTGGCTCTTACTTTGCTCAAAAGATAAGCATATGCATCCAACGGGGCAATGCCGCCAGCATTCTGGCCACTTTTCCGTCTACCAACGGCTTAATAGATTTAAATTATTTATAAGTATTTTTTGAAAATAATTAGTTAGTTTTTAAGTTTTGTATATATTAATTTGTATATAATTTATATTTATTAAAAATAAGGCAATTTAGTAAGTCTTGTATGGATTTTTTATCTGTTAGTTATAAGTTTAATACGTAAGTGAATATGTAATTCTTTGTAAGAATAAACATCTTTCTAAACCTAAACCTAAAAATCATTATTGTTCTGAATTCCGCTTCTACTATTTTAAGGGCGATAGTGTTCTGATAATTTTGAACAAGTATTTTCCTTTTATTCAATCAAGGCATGTTCCAATTTTCAAAAATTTCCCGCGCAGGATTCACCTCACAATTGAGGGATTTCCAAAGGCCCAAAATTGACATGCGGGATAACGCTGGAATGCGGGATTGCAAACCCTAGTGTAAAAATCACAGCATCCGTTTCACCTTTGTGGACGATCCGTTCATCGGGGAACAAATTTTTAGTTCACTTTAAACTAGCTTTCCCGCTCCCGGCTTCGCTCTGGGTGCATTTTTTTCCCGTAAAAACCTTACCTGATTATCCCTCTATCCATTGGCGAAAACCCCATAAAAATCGGTGCAGTAGTTTTTGAGTTTATCGTGAACATACAGACATACAGAAAGACTCGAGACGCGGCGGAGGACTTTGTTTTATAATATGTAAGGAGGTACATAATATGAATTTTTGGCAAAAGACAAAGTAATATTCCTTGTAATTACAAATAACACTATATATAAAAACTATATTCTATTTATGTATAAAATATTATATAAATTCAATTTATTTTTAACAAATTATAAATTATAACGATATTTTTGCGTAAAGAGAGTGTTTTAAAAACGTTAAAATCGATTTGAACGCATGCAATGAAGTTATTTTAACCGAAGCGTGTCACAACCAAAACATTGATTGTTAGAATGCGTTTGAAAAACAACTTTTGTAAACATTGCTTGTTAGCAATGTTTTTGTCATTCAATTTTTTTGGAACGTTGATTATTATCGTTGAATATACTCTACAAAAACTGTATTCAGAATTTAGATTATTGATTTTAAAACTTTATAATATACTAGACAATAATGACAATTTAATTATAATTATTCAAAATTAATTAAATAATTAACTAATTAAATGATAAATATAAATTATATTATACATATATACAAAACTTAAAAACTAACTAATTCTTTTCAAAAAATACTAATAATTTTTACGAAACTTAAAAATTAACTAATTTTTTGAAAATATTTTTGAAAATATTTTTTGAAAAAAAAATTTGAAAATAGTTTTTGAAAATATATATATATAATATATATAATAATATATATTGTATATTATTTATTATATAGATTATTTATTTATTCATTGCAAGTATTAATCTGCAAGCTGTACAAGTGTACATATTAGTATAGTCGATTGAATTAGTATCTTATTGACTATTGTAAAAGGCCCTTTACAACCTAAGTGCTGTTGCAATATTCACTTAATTGCTTAATACAGATATTCTAATAATGATTGGATCATGTAGGTCAAACGATAAAGTGTTATTAATTAAAAATGTGCGTAGCTGCAGGTATGTTGATTTTTAATGATAAAAGGTGACAGACTAGTTGACATAGAAGTAGGTATTCAAATGGTTGCTGTCGTTTATCCCCTTCAGGTGGTGGCATTAAGGATAAACTTTGTAATTAAAAATATTATTAACTAGCGACCCGCCTACGGGTTCGCACGTGACAATTTTCCTGGCAATTTTTCGAATTTTTTTTTATCAATGAAGCAAAAACCTTTCTCGGTCTTATAAAATATTATCAGATATTCTTTTATGATTGAACTTAATTTTCTTATTTCTGTATTTTAAAAATGTATAAGGTATATTTTTTGAAATATGAAATGAGATGTTATTTGAATTATATAAAAATGTTCGATGTGTTTGCATGGAAGTTGGATCTTGTAATATTAATAGACGAAATCGGAATACTGCGCTTTTATATTTATCTATTGTAATGATAATGACACTTTTGATGTAAAAAAGAAACTCATTTAGCTTTTTATATAAATTCACATTATTTCAATGATTTCAAGATCAAAGAGATCGAGTTGCCTTGAATCAGTAACTAGTGACAATTATTTATTATTCGTCCATTAGAGTCTTATTACAAGTCAAAAGAATTCAACAAATGTATCTTCCGAATATTTTTTTTAAATAAATAATAATATTTTTTTAATAAAACAATCAAAACTCACCTCAAACTCGTATTTTTTGAACGAAAATATATCAAATTTATGAACTGAATCACTTTTTTTGTAAAAAAATATCACAATTCTATCACTTAAAATATATATATAGAATTATTTAAAATATTAACTGAACTTATGTGAGATTTAGAAAAAATAGTACACAATATTTTTAAATTTAAATTTTTCGTGCATTGATGACAGATAAGTCCGTTAATAATACTGGCGCGACTTTTCCCTAACGGTCGACTGATGTGACTGAGGCTAAGTTTGCGCGCGGGCAACACTTACTTACTGTAAGTATAGTAAAATCATGTTTTTGACACGTTAATTAATGTTACTTATTATTATTTTTCATTAAAGTTTAATATTTGATACAGTACACAAATAGATTTCAATTAAATACTTGAAAATTATAAATTACATGTCTATGGATAATTATATTAAATTTCACTCCTAAACAGTGCACTTAACATGTTCAATTTAACTTAACTACTAATGGTCTTAAATACTTAATTAATTCTTGATTTATAATACCTACACGAACAGGAAAATTGAAACATGCCAGAAAGCCATGCAGAGAAGCATTCTCAATTTGAAATTAATGGACAAGAAGCGACATAGCGAAATAAAAGAAAGGACAAAAGTTATTGATGCGTTAACACACTGCAAGAAACTTAAGTGGAAATGGGCCGGTCACATTGCACGCCAGGATAAAGAAAAATGGACCAGAAAAGTCACTGCATGGACTGGCCCCACCGGAAAAAGAAAGAGAGGACGCCCCATGGAAAGGTGGGAAGACGAGCTTAAAAAGCTTGTAAATGGCGATTGGATTAAGTTAGCTCAAGACAGGAAATTGTGGAGAGAGATGGAGGAGGCCTTTACTCGTCGAGAGGTCCTTAATATCTAGAAAAAAAAAAAAAAAAAAAAAATTGTATTGAATGTTATTAAGGAAATTAAAGGCTTTTTTATTTTTTATTTTTTATTATTATTTATTTATTTATAATACTTTCTTAATTTCTACTTAAATATTAGTCTTAATCTATTTTTGAATTTAGAAAACCTGCCGTCAAATATATCAAAACCGACCTCACACTTATAACTTCGACACATCCTAACCAAGGGATTGTAATAGGATTATTTCTTATTGGAAAATATTATTAAGTTACAAATTAATGTAGGTAAATATTGTCATTCGTTTTATTTTATTTTATTATTAACAAAGAAACTTAGAGCGATATTAATTTAATTTGCAGAGTAACATAATACAGATATTTTTATATAATATCTGTATATTCGTTAGCTTAGGTCTGTGACTTCGTATGAGTTTTTTTAATGTCCCACATGAACCTAATATTTTTCCATAATAAAAATGGCATATGTTTAATCCAGGTAATGAATAATCTGTGTGGTGATTTTCGTCCATGTTGTCAGCACTAACAAATTCTATTATAATATTACAAGACGGTGCCCGCGACTTGGTCTGCGTTGAAAAATGAAAAATATAATATCTTACAGATGACGGTGGCGCTATTACAATTTTTGATTGACTTTGATTGAATTTAAATTTGTATTATAACTTCTTATAGGTAGGTACGTAACTGTGTTACTTTTTTATTTATTTATAAATTACACAATTAACTTTCAAAACATTTATATAAGAAATAGTTACGCAAGGTGCTTAGAAAAACAAGGTCTTATAACGTAAGTATATATAAAAAGAGCAAGTTTTTAAAAACTCGCCTATTGAATTAGTTTTTAGAACAAAAAAAAAATTGATACCATATTTAAATGTTAACTATCATGACTAGAAAAATAATTATATATCATATGAAACGAATTTTTGTGTAGATATGTACGCTAAAATAATACATATGCTATACGCCGATGAAGTCGCTGAAAAAGGCTAGTATTATTAGAATATTGACTATCGGTTTGTATTTTCTTGAAATTTATAAAGCAATTTATATTGGATTGCCTCTTTACCTAGATTAAATTGGCGTGAGTTCTTTGAATTAAGACTTGCCTGTAATCTATGTACTGATTGATAATCTTTTTATGATTGATAATTAAACATTTGAATGCTAAGATTTATTCGTTATAAACCAAGAGGAGTTATTTCAAAGAATTCTCAAAATTGGTACAGTAATAACTTGATATACTTATATACGTATTTAGATCAATTAGTTACGCATGTACTATTATCACGGAAAAACACAATAATTAATTATATTAATCTTGTATTTAAAAAAAGGGGGGAAAAAATAAAACTAAATTTTGAAAAAAAAAAAAACCCATAAAATGCCTACATTAAATGCAATAAATACAGCCATCAAACTTAAGAAGCAAAGTTGTTATCAGCAAATTTTTTTTTATACTAATATTATAAATGCGAAAGTATGTTTGGATGTATGGATGTTTGTGACTCTTTCACGCAAAAACTACTGAACCGATCACTATGAAATTTTGCATACACGTCGTCTGGGACACCAGAAAGGACATAGGGTACCTTTCATCCAGAAAAAAAAGACTATTCCCGAGGGATCAATAATAAATAAAAAAACTAACGGCTGACCAAAGTGTTATAGCAACACGAGGTCAAGAACGATGAAAGGTACCCACCTTTCATCGTTCAACGCGGACGAAGCAGCGGGCACCAGCTAGTATGAAATATTTGGCGCTATAAGTTGAATGTGGAAATATACTTGGGCATTGACATTCACAGATATTAAACATTGCTCTGTATATATATATATATATATTACACATTGGTATGATTAGGATTATTCGTAATTAACACGTACGTCTGTCTATGTAACACATATTATTAAAGGCTAAAAGAATAACTTCTGTATTCTGTACAGAATATAGTTTTGAAAACAATAATAAAATTAATTTGTAAAAAAATAACATACCAAATATATATATCTATTCGTTTGTTTGTCATCATTACGACAACTTACAATTGTGCTTTCAAAATTGACCAATAGCATTTTTAAATGACAAATTATTATCAATCAATTTATCAAATCAAAAATACATTGTATAATAAAAATATTACGTGAGAGGGTGTTAGAACTAAGTACCATAAAGTACCATGAGGATGGTCATTATATAAAGCTAAAGAGTTTGTTTGTTTGTTTGATTGTACGCGCTAATATCAGGAACTAAGTACTTGGTTCGAATTGAAAAAATATTTTTGTGTTGGAACGTCTATTTATCGAAGAAAAGGCTATAGGCTATAGAGAACGCGGACGAAGTCGCGAGCACCAGCTAGTATATAATAATATATAATAATAGTATATAATAATAGAGCGATCATCTTAAAACCTTAAGACCAACCGAAACAGAGAACATTGGCATTTCTTTACGCCTGTCATAAATCTTATAGCAATTAAACTTATACGAAACACATATTGCTATAGAACAAAATCAGGAATATAAAAAAATAAGTTTTTTTTTTAACAATTTTTCTATACTTTTTTTATTATAAATTCTACTTAAGTTGTCGCCATTCATCACTGTGGCTATTTTTTTGTAAGCTAAAGCACTGTTCTCAATCTTAACTACATATTATCTGAGCTTTTGATCAACATAGTACTTATATCGCGTCTTTTTCTGATTTTGATTTTATGTTGCGTCATCGGATCAATATCTTTTGCTTATCAAGATTAGTCCAAATTAAATCAAATAATTCAAATGAATTTCTTTTTTTAATAATCTCTTTCTTATCACATGGAACATTTATATAATTGAATTACTTACTGGTTACTTAGCATTAACATTTTAGGAAACTGAAAAATCATTCAGATCTATATTTTACCAATGTTTTTTAGGCTTTATTGAATATTCCTTATTTTATTATTATTATTTCATTTGACGAAACCGCTGGATGAGTGGTAAGAATGCTTGCCTAGCGTCTCAGGGGCCGCGGATTCGATTCACGGCTGGGTCAAATTTAGAAATTAACTTTTCAAAGTTGTGGCTGTGCTTGGATTTGGAGTGGGAGGCGTTTCGCAGACATTTGGGCTAAATGACAGCATATGTGCTGTTGTATTTCGGTAAGTAAGTAAGGGATGCCAGAGCTCATCCCTTATACTTAATTCTTCTATGATATAATTCAATATGCGGAAACTTATAATGGTGTCAAATTAATCTATCATTTAGTTATTAAGTAAAATATGTATAAACATCACTGTAAGTTTTCCTTGAAAATAAATAAATAAATCATCTGTGTAAGCTATAAATTTGCCTTTTGTTAACTATACCTATTGTAAGTTTTTTGTATGTGCTGTTGGTGTACCTTTTGGAAAATAAATAAATAAATATGGAGTTGCTTGTGTTATAAACGAAGGTAGCCGTACCTACCATCGCGTGACCATCTTTAAATAAAAACAATTAGTAATTTTACTCATGAGTTATACATACTCATAAACAAAAATCAGTTCTAATTTTTTTTTTATTTGAGTCAAAGACAGCGCTTGGCCGCGATCTCAGTTGATGTAAGGTGCACATGCGGCCGAAGGTGGACCACGCTTACCTAGTAAGTGCCCATTTACCCTTGATTTGAAGAGCCCGATGTTGTAATTTAGAGGGAACACAGATGCAGGCAGTGAGTTCCACTCCCTAGCAGTTTGGACAAGGAATGTGGAACTGTAACGCTTCGTGCGTGACCGAGGAACATCAACCACGAAGGGATGAAACCTTTGTCCGCGCCTCGTGCTGTGGAACTTTCGAGATTAATAGTCAGGAAATAAGGTATATCATCACTTTACAGTATATAGTTTGTAAATAGTTTTAAATTATGTTTAATAATTACCATACCACTGAGTGGTATATATGTAGCCGTATTTACCATAATAGATATAAAGTTTTGTGATAATAAGCAAAACATTAATCAAACGATTTCGTTTGATAGCTGATAAGAACATTCCATACGGAACACACACTGACGTACTTCCAGCAGTGTTCTATCTAATGTTTTACAAAAACAACGTCTTTTATTTTAAACGATAAACTATACTTGCTCACGTTACAGTGTATAAATAAACCTATACCATCCCTTTTGCACTAATATTTAAACTGTTTTTAAACGTATGGGACAGGTGATTTATCTATTATTCCTAGAATATTTGACGATAAAATCGGTGGCTTATGAGATAACACATATGTACTATTTCTTAAGGTAATTCGGAATGCGACTACACCGAATGTTCAACACTCTCTCGGTTATTTGTAAATCTTTAGATTAGGTATACAATTTTATCATCTTATCTGAGTGGCTGCGTTTTGTTATCTATCTCCAGTTACTCAACACAACTTGGAGAGATGTCCGCGTAGTGTTGAACTGAAGAAGAAATCGCCAATAACAAAATATGAAAAGGATTCACTAAAATAAAACCTCATTTTGGTGACGCACGGTACGTATTCGGCTGTGTCTATATTGTCTCTTATCATAAAGTATACTATGTGTCCTCCAATTACTCACATTGAGTCACATTAGTTTTTCATATTAATGATTTAGATTTTCCATGATAAAAGTATACAAAATTATTTTTATAGTATATAACCAAGAAAAGTGGACTGTTGAGTTTCCTCAACTTGTCCTTATCCTATCAAAATTGGATACAAGTTTTTGAGGCTTGTGTTGCCATCGAACTTCAATTCAATACAATTGTCAACAGATTACTTATTAAGAAAAAAAAAATATTTTAATAATATTTATCTATAGTATAATAATGTACCTAGTGTAAAAATTGATTAGGACCTAACTGGTGACCTTGTTTTTAGTTTTCAAGAATATAAAATAAAATAGGTTTAGCACTCATTAAATAATAATGGACCAATATCAATGTGATATGTTCGTTTTTAAATTGTAAAGGAGTCCATAGGTGACTAATTGTATGTAACTCTTACATGTAATGCAGTGTAAGTTATATATGTATATATGTACTAGTAATTATGTTTTTCTATTTTATTATACATGTCTTTGTATATATATTATATGTTTTTGTTTTTTTTTGTTAACGTTCTTGTGGCTAATTTTGTATACGCCTGTAATTGTTACACGTGTCAGCTGAAATACTCTGTGAATAATTTTTCATAAATAATTTTAACACGTGTACTGTTGATGTATTTTAATAAATAAATTAAAAAAAAAAACCAACATCTTCATGTCTACAATTAAATTAATTTCCATATACTTAATAAATATTAGGGAAAACCAACTGAAGTTCAAGTATTACTAGGTAAACATTAATAGCAGCAATAAACGCGAAGTTACTTCAGTTAAGGTGCTGTTTCATTTTATTATTAGAAGTGTTTCAACACTTCTTATCAATAATTTAATATCGCTGAAAGGCTTGTCACCCTGTCTCTCAAAAAATTACGAAATTCGTTATATAACAATAGAAAATAACAATTTTGAAAATATATTTAAACCACATTTTATGTTAAAACTTTGTAAAATTATTAATGATATATATATATATATATATATATATATATATATATATATATATATATATAAATTGAAAAATTAATATATAATTCTATAATAGTTAAAAAAAAAACCAGTAGAGTAATAATGATATTAATAAATGTATAAGATTTAGAATATCAATAGTTACACTTTATAAAGTACTAGCTGGTGCCTTAAAAATTGAAATACCTACTGATATCGATAACATATATAAAACAGAAAAAATTGTAAGTTTCTAAAAAAATCGCGTATACTCACTTATAATTAACGAGCTGCTGCACGCGACTTTATCCGCGTTATACGATGAAAGGTACCCTATGTCTTTTCTGGTGTCCCAGACAACGTGTATGCAAAATTTCATAGTGATCGGTTCACTAGTTTTTGCATGAAAGAGTCACAAACATCCATACATCCAAACATACTTTCGCATTTATAATATTAGTACGGATTATCTGATATGGGACAATATAACAAACATTTAATACGTAATGAATTTCAAAATATTCCCAAATTGGCTTACCTAGTTTCCTAAAGGGACTTGTCGTTCATAATTTCTCCAAATATTTTATGTGTTTTAGGATAACACTAATTATTATTGCAAAAATGTCTTAATTACACATTAATTTAAACATAAATACATACTATATTTTTGTCTTGAATTAAATATAAACAGATTTATGTTTAATATAACAGATATACTATATTTTTGTCTTGAATTAAATATAAACAGATCTATGTTTAATACAAGGATACTCCTTATATTTTCAGATGTATAGTAGAGCTGTGCCAATGTGATGTCTTAATATTCAATGTGTCCACCAGTGTACTGGACTGATAAATGGCTGGTGGTAAATTATGGAATGTCCTGAAAAGGAAATTGGATTATGAGCCGGTGTCGGATACGGGAAATTTAAAAAGGTAACACAGTATTTAAAACAGCCTTCAGTTAAAACAATTTTTGAATCAAACTAATTGGAAGACACCAACAGACCCAGACGAGTTCACCAACAGACGGTTAGTTCTAATCAGCTGTTTAATAATATTTTGTTGTTCAAAATCGCTAAAATGCGGGTTAAACGCCCTAAACATCAGATTAATCAAGTTAATCAGATGTTTAGGGCGTTTAACCCGCATTTTAGGGATGGTGAACAACAAAATATTATTAAAAGGCTGTTTACATTTTAAACAGCTGTTTAAAAATAACCGTCTGTTGGTGAACTCGATCCTTAGCCTCTTTCACCAACTACAAGTGAAGTGTTGATTGGTTACTTTTAGAAATAATTTTATATTTTATTAAATTATGCACTCGGTTTACTGCATCCTTCGATAGGTGATTTTTTTAAAATTATTTTCTTTTTAAAGTTTGGGACTTTTACCGTACAAACAAAGAGGTATATCATCTCCTTCATTCCCTGTTACCGGTGACTTTAAATGGCGGTTAGCCTACTTGACATAATATGGTGAAAGAGGTCCTTATAGGATTATCTTTTAGTAGGTTCTACTCCTTACGTAGACAGTATCATTAGTATGATGGGAAATGTCTGCTATAACTTTTGTCTATAATTAAAAGTTATAATTAATATTAACTTTTAGTAGTATTCATAGATCGTCAAATATAATATAAGTAAATTAATATACAATCGGTTCGAAATGCGGTTTCAACCCAGCAAGAATTTTCCATAGTTGCTATTTTCAAATAAGTGTTTTATATACAAAAAATAGGATCGTAAATGTTTATTTATTATTTAGACCTTATATGAGTACATTTTAGCACTTTCAAGGAATACCTACTTAATGGAGTTTGGAACTTTTTTTAAATTATTTAAAATATAATACAGTATAAATTTATTTAAATTTATTTCCAAGTTATAACATTAACAACTAATTTAAAAATTTATTTGAACTTAATTGACACAAGTACAATACTGAATATAAGCCATTAGATTTCTAGAAATAAAAAGTTAGGTTACACTAACATTACTAACCTAACTTTTTATTTTTGAAAATTTTAGTTCTAACTAGGTTAGACAACTATAGTGTGTGTAAAATAGTGTTCCTATTGTCTGTTTGTTGCAGATGTTTAAACCAGTGGGACGTGACGGCTCTGGGCGTAGGAAGCACCGTAGGAATAGGTGTCTATGTATTAATAGGTTCTGTTGCTGTTCGCTATGCCGGACCATCTATAGTAATATCGTTTGCGATAGCAGCAGTAGCATCATTGTTTGCAGGTAAAAAATATATATTTATTTATAATAAAAAATAACTTGACATTTTTAATGCAAAGTTGAATATATTGTAATTTTTAATACTTATGATTTATAAATTAGTCTTCACATATATCTTACTTATGGACTCTGGCTTTTACTTTCTGAGTAGTGGACTGTAATTCATTGAAGGTGTAATGTTCAAGCGTACATATTTAACCAAACGTTCGTGGATTCGAATCTCGCTAGCGGCAAATGTTTATTTATTTATTTATTAAGGCAAAAACAGTCACATACAACTTATTATACAATAAGGCCTAAGTATATTACCATTGATTAATACAAATATTTACAAGCGGTGTTACAAATGGCCATTTTATGTTTATGTGTTAGCATTGTACTTGAGTCGTGGATGTTTTGTTTTTATAATATGTATGTATTTACAAAGAAAAGTAATACTAGCATTAGTTGCTTAGTGTGTAACTAGATGGTGCTGTGTGTAATATTTACCTATTCCTTTATGTTAGAGGTTTGAATTTTATACTGATGAAATAATAAATTTAAGAAATATAATTTGGAATGTGATTTTAAAAACACATGTGAAAGGGTTTTTTCAGAATGTATGTCATAGTTGATTTGAAGATATTTAGAGCGTGTATTTTAGAAATTGTATTGAGATAGTTATAAAGTAATTTTGATGAATATGTTTATATGATATGAAGTTATACATACATAAATTTATGATATGGAAATATAAGAAAGTTTTCTTATTTAATTATCTTATTGGGCCCGTGAAGAAGTTCAGAAGAAACAGAAGTGAAATTCAAAAATTTTAACAAACACTACGTGTCCTAAAAGAAATTTTATTTGATGTGAAAACAGGACTGTGCTTCGCTGAGTTCAGTTCGCGAGTACCGCGTTCAGGTTCTGCGTATGTTTACACTTACGTGTCAATTGGAGAGTTCGCGGCATTCATAATAGGATGGACTCTTCTGCTCGATGGATTGCTTGGTAGGTAACATTGGATTTGTATTTCCACATTATACACTTCTATAATTCGACTGATAAAAAAATTTTTTTTTCAAAGCTCAAAAAAGATGTTAAAATTTTTATTTTCAAAAAAAAAAAATGTTGAATGCCTTATTTTTTAAAAAAAAACATAAAATACTAACACTGCCTTCACTTTTTATATATGTAAAAGCGAACCCTATTTTATTTAGACGAGTTTCAGAGTAAAAGAGCTCAAACAGATCCAAATAGGCTGTGTATTCGCAAAGCACACAAAGCTCTTATGCACAAAAGTGTTTTTTGTCTGGCACCAGTCATTTAAGTATAATAAAATCCCGAACAATATTAATAGCAGCTCAATATTAATATATTTAAGAAGAGAATTAAAGAATTACTAAGTAGTTGATAAATGTTACTATGATTTAAAAGATTATATGTCTGATAACTTAGTTTTGTTATGTAATGTTCTCAAAATATTTGCACACCCCAAAAGGTAGAATGTAGCGAGCCTTATTCATTATGAAACTATTGTAATTACCGATATTCAGCAAATAAATTATTATCCAAGTATATATTTTTCTTCCTTAGTTTTAAATTTTTTACAATATAAATTAAAAAAAAACAATAAAAATTATAAAAAACTTAAACCTAGAGTTCAGCAAGTAGCGGGGCAAGGCCCAAGCTACCGGTGGTTAGGGCTGCAGAGTGAGGAACCTCCTAACAATTCGTGCCGTGTCAAGAAGTACCGCCTTCTGTATCTGTCCCTTGATCCATCCATCTAGCGAGAGACTCTTAAGTTGTTGGTCGAGGCTCTTCGCTATAAGGCCATTCGCCGATATGACTATCGGGACGATGATTGTCGAATCGACATTTCACATGGCGATCACCTCGTGAGCCAAGTCTATGTACTTGGTAAGTTTGTCTTTTTCGGCTTTCACGAGGTTTTCGTCATGTGGAACAGTAATGTCAACAAGCATCGTCCGGCGTTGGGATCGGTCAATAACCACGATGTCAGGCTTATTGGCGACAATAGTCCTGTCCGTGATTATGGCGCGATCCCAATAGAGCGTGGCATGACCATTTTCGAGAACGGGCGCAGGTATAAATTATTATTATTATTATTATTGTAGCGTTCTTGGTCTAAGTTATAATAATGTTGTAGGTGCGGCGAGTGTGGCGAGAGGTCTCAGCTTATACTTAGACGAAATGGCTAACAACTCAATCAGCAATTGGTTCGTCCAAGTAGCGCCAATTTCGGTGACCCCATTGTCGGCTTACTTCGATTTTCTCTCGTTCTTTATTGTCCTACTTATTGGAGGTGAGTTTTAAAGTTAGGCTTTGTCTCCTTTTTTTTACTAATTATTACAATTTGTAGCGATCATAAAGGATCATAACTTTTAGAAATATTAATTGAATCTTAAAAAAGACAAAGTCCTTGTTTTGATTCTATTAATTTTATACGATATTAGAGCTGTTGCACGCGGCTTCGCCCGCGTAACTTTATAAAAAATAACCTATGTTATATCGCTGATAATATAGCTTCCCAACAGTGAAAGAATTTTCCAAATCGGTCCAGTAGTTTGCTCCGAAACTACTGGATCGATTTGGAAAATTCTTTCACTGTTCAATATTCAATACAAACAAACAAATCTTTCCTCTTTATAATATTAGTATAGACTAGCGACCAGCGGCTGCTGGTCAACACCGCTTAAATAACTATGGAAAGCGCTATGCTCACGGTTACACTGTGATATCGAGTCAGGAATGAGGAGATCCGTGGACGAACGAATGTTACCGACATACTCGTAAGCAGGCTGATTATATATTAGTAAGTTGAAGTTGAAGTGGGTAAGGTACGGAGAGCCGTCTGCCGCTAGGGCCGGATTATACTCGAGTGGAGGCCCTGCAGTACAGTTTGGAATTCCACCTACACGTTGGACAGACGACGTTATAAGGGCCTCGGGACATGTCTTGGCCTCTGTAGCTCGCCCAAATCCCGAGCTATTAGCTGTATCATATTATTATTATTTTTTTATATAAAAGATGGATTTGCTCTTGACCAACAACCAACTGTGTAGTAAGATGGAGCGAACCTCATTCTCAACCCAGAAGATACCTATTCACTCGAACTTTGAAAACATTTGGGTTATATGAGCTCAGGAGTTCCAAACGTTGGCAGTGCGAATTATAAAGGATGTTTTAAAGAGCTTGGTCCGAAAAAGAGGGATATATCGACAAGATGTGGATGGTAACCATTTGTACGTCTGTATGTCCGATGGAAGAAAGGGGAAGGCGGTATGAGTTCATGCAGCTCCTGAGCACACTCTCCGAAGTACATCTTATAAAAGACACATAGACCGCCATATCAGCTATAGTTGATACAGCTGATATGGCGGTAGCTACGACACTGTTGCAAACCCTATGGTGTTGATTGACATTATAGGCCATCAAGAGGACCTAATAGCCCTTTTTTTTTTTAACGTTGGGAAATCCTCTTGGAAGGACCTAATAGCCTACTCCTTTGATAAATAATACACCTGCTCACCAATCTTTAAAAAAAAAAATTGATGAATTTGTGTTTCAGTGTTATTATCTGTGGGCGTACGGAAGTCTTTTATGGTGAACAACATATTTGTAACTTTCAACCTGATAATTCTCGTTTTTATTTTAATTGTTGGAGCTTTTCAAGGTAATAATTCAAAATAATAGTTACATTTTGTAAATATGTACCTAGCTATAGATACTTACTAAGATTTTGTGTATTATTCCAGCTGATGTGAATAATTGGAAGATAGTACCGGCCGAAGTCCCAGTTGGTTTCGGTGAAGGAGGATTTTTCCCGTATGGAGTTTGGGGGATGTTGAAAGGAGCGGCCATTTGCTTTTATGGATTCACTGGATTCGACACAATTAGTTATACCGGAGAGGAGGTGAACAATTACATTCAAAAGACAATTCAGATCTTTTATATTCTTTAGACCATTTTTTTATTTTTATGTTAATGCAGTACCGGATTAGCTACGTAACAAAAGTAAAAATTGCTACAGGCCCCGCGCATTAGGGGCCACGCGCACCAATGCCTGCTTGAGCGCAAAATAATTTTTTCAGCAAAAATATTTTAACTATCATAAATAAAAAAATAAATAAAAAATAAATGTGTCAATTCCGACGCACGACTGGAGTTTACTGTACTTAACTATGCAATAGGAAAAGAGGGTAAACAGTCAATCAATGGTCAAAAGACCACTTGATAGAATTTGCTACAGGCCCTGCGCATCTTAATCCGGCACTGTATTAAGGTCATCAGTCAGGCTGACGGTCCACTTGGTGCAACACAAGCAACGCCACAGGTTCTGCAAGTGCGCTGCCGACTACAGTAGGACTGAGGATAAGGGACTGGATAGGGATAGGGAATTGCTGTCCACTTGCCAGCTCAGCCAAATACCAACTTGCCGCACTCGACTCTGTGGAACGCAGAGCTAGGAGACTCATTGACGGCAGTACGTTTTTAAAAACTAAGATGCAGAGCCTGGCACATAGACGAAAAATTGCTAGTCTATGTGTCTTTTATAAGATGTACTTCGCTGTATGAACTCATACCGCATGTTGTGTGCTCAGGAGCTGGATGAACTCATGCCGCCTTCAACTTTCTTCCATCGGACATACAGACGTACAAATGGTTACCATCCTCATCTTGTCGATATCCCTCTATTTCGGACCAAGCGTTTTAAAACATTATTTATAATGCGCACTGCCAACGTTTGGAACTCCTGAGCTCATATAACCCAAATTTTTTCAAAGTTCGAGTGAATAGGCATCTTCTGTTTGAGCTCGCTTCATCTTAGGCCTCATCCTTGCTACACAGTTGGTTGCTGGTCAAGAGCAAACCCATCTTTAATAAAAAAAAACTTCTGTCTGTTTCTTAGCGGGACTTCTTCTAAAATTTGCCTATATCACTATTTAATAACAGTGAAAAGAGTTGAATTTATATGTTTCCAGGTTCGTTCGCCGCGCAGCTCTATCCCTTGGGCGATGCTAATCACACTCATGACGTGTCTGCTTGTGTATGTGAGCGTGTCCACAGTGGTCACCATGATGGTGCCTTATCATCTGCAGGTAATATATATTTGAACTTTTCGTAGTGAACTAGTTTCCTGGTGTAAACGTAGTATTAAGCAAAGTATACTTTATAAGTTCCCATACCTACCGGACATTATGCAATAATAGTTAAAACCATGAACCTAGAAAAAATAACGGACGGAATTCCATATATGTACTAATAAAATGAAGCACCGCAGTAAGCTCAGTAACATGTTAACAACGTACACACATACAAACCACAGTAAGCTCGCCGTACGCCATTACGCTGCTAGCGTTGAATGAGTGCACACTAATGTATGAATAATTAAAATAACTATTTAATTATGCCACCTCCGTCGTGAAATGTTGGTCCTGTAGCACTTTATTTGATAAAAAAGTAGAATCACTTTCCACATGTGAAAACGCACACGCACACATAAAAACGCGCCGCCATTACGGCGCTTTACTTTGTACAGTGACAGCACTTCGTCCTTTGTTTTTTTCTAGGTTCATGGTTAAAACCAGTAAATTATATTTAAAAAAAACCTTCCAGGATACTGTGGGCACGATGATAGCAGCATTTAGACACGTTGGTTGGAGTTGGGCAGGCTGGATCGTCGGCATCGGAGCGATTTTCGGCATTTGCGCCAGGTTACTTTATTACTATACTAGCTGACGCCCGCGACTTCGTCCGCGTTGAACGATGAAAGGTACCCTATGTCTTCTGGCATCACAGACAACGTGTATGCAAAATTTCATGGTGATCGGTTCAGTAGTTTTTGCGTGAAAGTGTTACAAACATCCATACATCCAAACATACTTTCGCTTTTATAATATTATTATTATTAGTACGGATTTTTATATTGGAATAATTATTTCATTGGTAGGCACTAGTTGAATAATGATTGTGCTAAATCTTTAGTAAATAAATAAGCAATTATCAATTTCTTTAGCAACTCTCTGGGAAGTTAAAAGTATTTTGAATTTGTCATTTGTTAACGTTTGTAGTAGCATTTTATCCCTCAGAAGGGAGTTAGTCTTGCAATTAATATAATTTTGCTATACATTTGCATGAACAGTTAGGAATTATTAGATAAACTCTTGTGTATATGTGTATCTATGTATATATGTATAATGTAATATGTGTCTTAGGTGATTGTATTATTCCCATTGTATTAAATGTAAAATCCGTAATTGGCTGTTGGGTATGTTTAGGTTTTTTCTGTAAATTTTTAGATATTATTAGATAAACTCTTGTGTATATGTGTATCTATGTATATACCTATGTATAATGTAATATGTGTCTTAGGTGATTGTATTATTCCCATTGTATTAAATGTAAAATCCGTAATTGGCTGTTGGGTATGTTTAGGTTTTTTCTGTAAATTTTTAGATATTATTAGATAAACTCTTGTGTATATGTGTATCTATGTATATACCTATGTATAATGTAATATGTGTCTTAGGTGATTGTATTATTCCCATTGTATTAAATGTAAAATCCGTAATTGGCTGTTGGGTATGTTTAGGTTTTTTCTGTAAATTTTTAGATATTATTAGATAAACTCTTGTGTATATGTGTATCTATGTATATACCTATGTATAATGTAATATGTGTCTTAGGTGATTGTATTATTCCCATTGTATTAAATGTAAAATCCGTAATTGGCTGTTGGGTATGTTTAGGTTTTTTCTGTAAATTTCTAGATATTATTAGATAAACCCTTGTGTATATGTGTATCTATGTATATATGTATAATGTAATATGTGTCTTAGGTGATTGTATTATTCCCATTGTATTAAATGTAAAATCCGTAATTGGCTGTTGGGTATGTTTAGGTTTTTTCTGTAAATTTTTAGATATTATTAGATAAACTCTTGTGTATATGTGTATCTATGTATATACCTATGTATAATGTAATATGTGTCTTAGGTGATTGTATTATTCCCATTGTATTAAATGTAAAATCCGTAATTGGCTGTTGGGTATGTTTAGGTTTTTTCTGTAAATTTCTAGATATTATTAGATAAACCCTTGTGTATATGTGTATCTATGTATATATGTATAATGTAATATGTGTCTTAGGTGATTGTATTATTCCCATTGTATTAAATGTAAAATCCGTAATTGGCTGTTGGGTATGTTTAGGTTTTTTCTGTAAATTTTTAGATATTATTAGATAAACTCTTGTGTATATGTGTATCTATGTATATACCTATGTATAATGTAATATGTGTCTTAGGTGATTGTATTATTCCCATTGTATTAAATGTAAAATCCGTAATTGGCTGTTGGGTATGTTTAGGTTTTTTCTGTAAATTTCTAGATATTATTAGATAAACCCTTGTGTATATGTGTATCTATGTATATATGTATAATGTAATATGTGTCTTAGGTGATCGTATTATTCCCATTGTATTAATGTAAAATCCGTAATTGGCTGTTGGGTATGTTTATGTTTTTGTCTGTAATTTTTTATGTTGAGAGTTGTGGATTTTTTTAGATAAATAGATAGATACGAATGTTTTAAATTCCAGTTTGTTGGGAGCTATGTATTCCCACATCCGGTTGGTGTACTCGATGGCTTCCGATAGATTGTTGCTGCACTGGTTTGCTAAAGTCACATCCAAACAGAAATCACCATTGGTAACCACATTGATATCCACAGCTATTATTGGTGAGTTATCCACAATTCAATGCTGGTAAAAATCTAGATTTTTTTTTCTAGATTTATAAGGATTAATCTAGGTTCATTACAGGAACTAGAAAATATATACATACAAAGGAGTTTAATACTTAAAAAGAAGACGTTGATTCCAAGTCTAAGATAATTACAAGATGTTATACGATTCTCAGAGGCACAGAATTTATACATTATTTAATATCTGGGCCTCGAGGGTTCAACTGTTGTTAAGTTTGACAGCTAAAAGCCTTCTCTGTGAAAAGATATACACTGTCTCTTCATATTTTCAACTAGCCTGGTGCGAATTCCTACTAGCTGTAGTTAGTTTTTTGAAACACCCACAGGAACGTAACATTTTTCCATAATCATATAGTTTAATACAGGTAATCATTAATACATCAGTGAAAACCTAATTCAAATCGGTTAAGCCGTTTCTGAGATTAGTGTGCGCAAATGCACAGACTGATAAGCATTCTAAAAACTATTTTTTGAGTGTGTTGTAAAAGTTGGACAATAAATTATTGTCCAACCTTCCACACAGTATTTAAAAATAAATAAATATAAGTTAACTGCGTTGAACGATGAAAGGTACCCTATGTCCTTTCTGGTGTCCCAGGCAACGTGTATGCAAAAATTCATAGTGATCGTTTCACTAGTTTTTGCGTTAAAGAGTCACAAACATCCATACATCCAAACATACTTTCGCATTTATAATATCAAGTACGGATTCTATTTTTGGTTAGTGTTGTATGATACATGTTTGTAATATTAGAGAGAAATTAGTACTCCAATAAGTGACAGGTTGTATTTGATAATTCCAGCGACACTGGCGGCCATTTTTGACTTGGAGCAACTAATAATGACCATGTGCATCGGAACGCTGTTGTCATACACCGCAGTGGCTGTGGGTGTTATTTTTCTAAGATTCGGTTCGGCGTACGGCACTTTGGCGACGTTCGGCTTCTGGCGACGACTCTTCGGCCGTGGCGAACGCGTTCCAACACAGAACACCGCTGTTGTGGTGCACATCGCTCTTGGAGTTTTCGGTAAACTTATTTCTTTAAGTAAGAGGCGGCAGTCAGACAATTTTTTTTTAAATTTTTTTTTTATTATAGTTCACAAAACTGGTATACAATTCCATGTACAAGCAAAAAAAAAAAAACGTGAACACACAAATACAGCAATTAATTCGGAATGTAACCTACTACATGTGAACACGAATCATAGTAAAATGGATCATTAGATACTAATGATCCATTTTACTTATTATGGAAATTAAAAAAACAGTTTCTGTACTTATTTGCTCAAGTGAGAAGGTATATTTTATCAGTGACAATGAATAAATAATAGGCACTTAATATTTAAATATAATAAGAGGATCAAGTCTAGATGTAATCTAGACAGTATGCAAAACAGTTCAAGAATTTTTAAATTGCAAAGATCGGCAGGCAGGTTGACGGTCAACTTGCCATAGCTGATTTTATAACTGCTTAAATCAATGGTTCCAGCAGCTATACGACTAAATCCAGTAACGCATTCGAATTTTTATAGAAATGTAACTTTAACAGCATTTAAGATTTCAATTTTTAGCTATGCAACAAATATAATTATATTATTGGCTAACACAAAAACTTTTTTTATATACATATACATATACATATACACATATACATATACATATACATATACATATACATATACATATACATATACATATACATATACATATACATATACATATACATATACATATACATATACATATACATATACATATACATATACATATACATATACATATACATATACATATATACATATACATAATTATACATCCGTACTAATATTACAAATGCGAAAGTATGTTTGGATGTATGGATGTTTGTGACTCTTTCACGCAAAAACTACTGAACCGATCACCAGGAAATTTTGCATACACTTAGTCTGAGACACCAGAAAGGACATAGGGTTCCTTTCATCCAGAAAAAAAGGACTATTCCCGAGGGATAAATTAAAAAATAAAAAACTAACGCCTGGCCAAGTGTTATAGCAACACGAGGTCAAGCGTTAAATTGATTTTTTTTAATTTTCAACGCGGACTAAGTCGCGAGCACCAGCTAGTTTTCTTATAATCTTACAATATAGGGAATTGTAAAAAAATTTATTATTAGATATCATATTAGCTAGTATTTAATATGTTTCAGTGTGCATATGTCTATCGAGCGCCATAGTGACAGTGCATGCATCACAGCCTCTGATACCCGTTATTATACTGCACGTCATAGCATTGATGCCGATTATCATCATCACACTGCAACCACAGAATAAAGAAGATTTGAAGTTTAGGGTAAGCTATGATACTTAAGGACTTTATTTTATTCTGGACTTTATTTTATTCTGTCTAATGACTATTTTATTCTGGACTTTATTTTATTCTGTCTAATGACTTTATTTTATTCTGGACTTTATTTTATTCTGTCTAATGACTTTATTTTATTCTGGACTTTATTTTATTCTGGACTTTATTTTATTCTGTCTAATGACTTTATTTTATTCTGGACTTTATTTTATTCTGTCTAATGACTTTATTTTATTCTGGACTTTATTTTATTCTGTCTAATGACTTTATTTTATTCTGGACTTTATTTTATTCTGTCTAATGACTTTATTTTATTCTGGACTTTATTTATTCTGTCTAATGACTTTATTTTATTTTGTCTAATGACTTTATTTTATTTTGGACTTTATTTTATTCTGTCTAAGACTTTACTTTATTCTGGACTTTATTTTATTCTGTCTAATGACTTTATTTTATTCTGGACTTTATTTTATTCTGTCTAATGACTTTATTTTATTCTGGACTTTATTTTATTCTGTCTAATTACTTTATTTTATTCTGTCTAATGACTTTACTTTATTCTGGACTTTATTTTATTCTGTCTAATGACTATTTTATTCTGGACTTTATTTTATTCTGTCTAATGACTTTATTTTATTCTGTCTAATGAACAGGCAGACCGTTCTAGTGATTTAAAAAATAGTCTTACGGTCTATAACCTTAGAGCAACAATATTTAAACATATGATAGTGGAAAGCCTGAGATGAAACATCCATTTTTTTCTATAATCATAATCGGAAAAAATGATGATTGGATGAAGATAAAACATGAAAATTTTAATTATACATTACTATATTACTTTGAATAATAATTGCAAATTCATCTCGTAGACACGTTTGATTTATTAACAAGCTGCATGTTTCATAATCCGAGCAAATTCAGTGAAATACATATAAGAATTAATGAAAAATGTTTATGAAATGTCATTAAAACTGCATTATGCCTTGTTATAATATTAGTAAAAAATACAAAATATTCAATTAGACTAGTAGATACTGAATTAATTAATATTTTATATCTTACAGACGCCCCTGGTACCGATCACACCGTGTCTCAGCATTTACGTCAATATTCATCTAATGGTCTTGATCAATGTTCACACTTGGATTCGTGTCGTTATTTGGATATTGATTGGTAAAGTATATTTTACATTTTACTAGCTAGTAATTTCTTTTAAAAGAATTTTATTGTATGGGTACTAAATTTCAAAATTTTTCTTTTACAGGAATTTTAGTGTATATCCTCTGTGTATGCATATATAAACGTAAAGGCCATCTTGAGGAAAATATTAAACAAACTAATCCACAAAAGAACGGAAAACCTCCACAAATAATAGTAGAATCGCCTACTCCTCCAAATACTATAACATGTATTAGTAAAACTGGAGAAGATCAAAACGACAATCGAGAAGAAATTCAGTTGGAAAACGTTGAGAATGGAATGGAAAAGGTTGAAGAGAATGTTGTTATGAGTACGGAATCCAAAAGAGAACATGTAATGCATTACCAAATTATAGAAAGTAACGAAGAAAAGGAAGCAAAAATTATCGATTTATTAGATCAAGTATTGCAAGCGGAGGAAGATACATACAGTGAAATAACGAGTTATAAGGAAAAAGAAGAAGATGATAACGTACCAGCTGCACAAGGGGATATACCTCACAGAAAATCATTCAGTGAGCTCTCCGATGCTGGATCTGATGCATCTTTAGGTAATCAAGGATTATCTAAATATGATGTTGTAGCGCAGGTGCACAGAGAAGATTTGCCTAAACTTATCGAAGAAGATGACAAAAACAACAAGGTGATAAATAAGGAAGATTTTGATGCGGATCAGGAACAGGTTACAGCATTTAACGAAAGCGACACGAACTCGAGAACAGACGAATCGGGCTATTCGGATACGTTAGACAAAAACGTATTGAACGAATCTACAGAAGACGTAAAGGAAGATATCCCGTACATTCCGGAACCACCGCCATTAGATGAAGACTACTTTAAAAACCCGACATTTAAAAAATCATACACAATATCAGTAAACCCGCGTAGGAATAAAGAGGAGGAGATGAAACCTAGATCGAGTAACCTATCAAATACTTCACAAGACGACGGAACTATAGTATTTGGTAGCGATAGGCAAATGAGTTTTATGTCGAAATTGAACAATATTTTTCAGAATAAAATTTCTTCAAGTGACGACGAGAGAACAGACAATCCCGAAGAGCCCAAGAAACGGTCTCAGTCGTTCGACGATGTAAATGATAATTCAAAATTGTCTATGTACCCTGAAAGGCCTCCGATGTTTATCGATTTAAAAAAGGAGATTGTTTCAAGAGAGAAAGCGCAAAATTTGCGACCTGTTAATGCTGAATTCGATGAAAGCTCCGAAGAAGAAGACACAAGTCTGAGTAGAGAGGTTTTGAAGTCTAAATTAGAAGGTATTTTCGCCGTAAACGGGACAGTACTTATGAAACCGAGACTCGTGCGATCAAATCCACCGACGCCAGAAGATTCGACCGAAGCAACGGACACGTCTGCTCATGAGAGTTTACCAAAAATGCCGAAAATAGACAAGAACGATACTTTGGGCAAACAGAAGGCGAGGTTCGGAGAAGTGTTGACTTCCTTAAGAATAAGCATGAACAGCGATGACAAAATATAAGTAGTCGAGGATCACAATAAATGGTACTTGAATAGAAATGTATGTGAATGTGTTCATTTGTTCGGTTATTTAAATAAAATTACTAATGACTATATTGATTCGTTTAACTTTGTTATTAAAATGATTGAATTATATAATTAGTTGGTTGTGTTTTTATATTTTATATATATATAAATATTGGGGTATGAACCTAGTCTGAAATTAAGTGCCTTAATAATTTATTTATAAAAATATATTGTAAGCAAACATAGGCTGTAAGATTTAGGAAATATTTATATGTAATATTATAAGGCACTGAAAATGTTCCAGCTTTTATAAATGGTTTTGTGTACCCACCGGAGTGGTTACGAAGAAATAATATAATTATACTAATTTATTGTTTTTTTTTTTACATGTTAATGTCGACAGACAGGTTGACGATTGTACAGTAGCCTATAACACAAGAAAAGCCACATGTGCTGCAATTGTGCTTGCTATCTGTAAAGGATGAAGTTGTATATTTAGTCACAGTTTGAGGAACAAACTTGTAATATTTACAACTACAGTTCTGTAATAATTATAAATAACAACATAAAAAAAGACAATATTTGTCTATCTATTGAAATTTTCAAAAGATTGTTTCGAAAGGCTATGAATGATCATAATGATACTCTTTAAATACCTTTTTTTTTACTGGATAATATCTTCGATAGTATTGCTTCAAGTTATTATTTTTACATAAGTATTATATAAATGTGAATGTTGTTGTTGTTGTTGTTATAAATTAAATGAATAAAATAATATTTTCGAAACATTGGTTTTATTTTAAAAATAACAATTCGTTCTAAAAAGAAAACATTCATCAATAATAATTGAATATTACGAATCAACGTGTTTCGCATTTGTATAACGTGGCGATTACGTCTTCGATTTCCATCTCCTTCACACAGCTTAATAAAATCTCGTTTATTAATTGTTCCGAAACGCTGTAAATGTATTTAAAAAATTAGATATTTTAATCACACTAACAAAAATAAAATTATAAAAAAATGTTCTTCAAATGAACATAATTTTTTCTATAAATCGACCTTGAGGTCACCTTGAGGGCGAATTTTACTAGAATATTTTGTCCACTTAAATTTTTATATTTATACAAATATAAAGTGGAAGGAACTAAAAATAGTTCCGTGTACTTAATTAATTATTAATATAGGGTTAGATATTAATATTTATTTGATACCTAGGTATATCTTTGTGTTCTATAGGTTTTTGGACTATTCTAAGGCACAGGTCTGTCCATTGAGTGAATATTTATGGACAACTATTGTACCTACTTCAAGTGTATTCAAGCTTATTACTGATGTCATATTAAATAATATGTCTTCTAAGTATGCTATGCTAGTTTTATCATGCTATATACCTCGCGTTATTTATATTCGTCCTTAAAGCAAGTAATAATAATTACATCTAAGGCCTAAGGCATCGTAAAAATTGTGATTATATTTCCAATTCATTCTAATGGTCCTATATCCTGTAAGAAGGCACTATTATAGTTTTAAATAGTACTCTCATATTATTCTCTAGCATTAGATTAGCATTAATAGTAAACTGTAATAAACTATTTAGTGCCTCTTTCACCAACTATAAGTAAAGTGTTGATTAAGTTTAATTTTAGAAATAATTTTATTTTTTATTAAATTATGCACTCGGTTTACTGCACATCCTTCGTTAGGCGGATTTTTTTAAATTACTTTCTTTTTAATGTTTGGGACTTTTACCGTACAAACAAAGGTACTTATATCATCTCCTTCATTCCCGTTTACCGGTGACTTTAAATGGCGGTTAGCCTACTTGACACACGGTGAAAGAGGCTCTTATACATACTATTATGTTTTCTGTGATCGATTGATTGATTGATTGATTGATTGATTGATTGTGGCAAGTTGTACGTACTTGCCGATCATCTCCCAGGGCTTGCCGATGACACTGTTCGCGTAGAGAGGGCTCGTCAGCATATGCTGCACGAACTTTGTGCGGTAATGATACATGTTGTCAGTCGTCTCTTGGGCTACGTTGAAAGACATCCGATACTTGTCCTGATCGCCAGCGACCGCCTTCGAAGGGTAAGGCTTCGGTGCCTTCTTTTCTATCGTTTCTTCCAATATCTATAGTACAAATAATAAATGGTATAAAACAAAGTCACCGTTCGCCCGTTTCTGTTTCTCCCCTCAATTCTTCAAAGCCATGTAAAGGGGTTATTCTGTGGTTTTCACCAATAGAAAGGAAACATACAGGCATTAATTTACATGATAACAGTTTGAATAGGTAGCTTACATCTAATATAAAAAAAAAAAAAAAAAAACCACTTATAGTTTAAGGATTACAAACTAGTCTAATATTGAGGATAACAATTCATATGTGATTACAATTTACATTTGATACATTTCTCATACATCTCAAATTTGTAGGATAAAATTTATTTATCTGCTGGTGGTGGTGGAAGCTCGACATTATATATTTTATAAATTAGATAAATTTGGATGATGCTGCGAGGGAGCAAGGGATAGTATATACTTGGAAAATTCATTAAACAGCTAGTGTAGTAAAAAAAAAAAGTTCCAAGGGCATCGAAAATACACGTACAGTCAGCGTCATATACTAGTAAGATAAATAATCTACAAGAACACTAAGATATCCAAACATTAACCAATTTGCACAAATATGTAAATAAATAAATAAATGTCATCACACATTCCACACAGCACCATCTAGTTCCACAGTAAGCAACTAATGCTTGTATTGTTGGATACCAAACAGTTGATATACTACATAGATTACTTTTTTTTGTAAATACATACATATTATAAATACAAAACATCCATGACTCAGGTACAAAGGTAAAATGTCAACACATAAACATTTGCCCCTAGCGGGATTCGAACCCGCGACGGTTTGGTTAACAGCTAGTGTCACTAGCCACTAGACCAAACTAGTGTCGTCGTCGTACGAGTATGTAGCGAAACACTAATTCCACTGTTGGACTTCTCATCTTTATGTAAATAGGAAGAGGCTTCTTCTTACCTCAGTAAAAACAATAATCATTTTAATACATTTTTTTTTATTTATTAAAATATTAAGTAATATTAGGGCCTCTTTCACCAACTACAAGTAAACTGTTAAATAGTTACTTTTAGAAATAATTTTATGTTTTATTAAAATTGTGCACTCGTTTTACTGCATCCTTCGTTAGGCAAATTTTTTTTATTTATTTTTGTTTGGTACTTTTACCGTACAAACAAAGGTATGTATGTATATCATCTCCATAATTCCCTATTACCGGTGACTTTAAATGGCGGTTAGCCTACTTGACACACGGTGAAAGAGGCCCTTACACTCATATATTTAATTAAATTCTCCAAACTTACACGTAGCAACTGCGGCGTGCTCGGTTGCCTTGGACTGCCTCCACTGATGCAAACCAACTGAGCATTCCTAGTCCCTGATACCTTCTCGTGTCTGCTCCTGAATATACATTCACTGCTAATAAATGCACAGCTATATTGCTGATGGTAACAGATCTATAAACTGGACTGATTTCTCTCCCAAATTCTCTTTAAGGTGTGTACTAAAAATTTAAAGTCCTTATATTATGGCTTGTATAATTTATTTTATTACGATATTTTGATTATTCTTGATGCTCAATGTTGCTTATGTTTTTAGACTACCAAACCTAGACGTCATCATCAAGTTGACCGTCATTTTTTATAACCAACTAGCTAGTGCTCGCGACTTCGTCCGCGTTGAACTAGATGAAAGGTACCCTATGTCCTTTTCGGTGTCTCAGACAACGTGCATGCAAAATTTCATGATGATCTGTTCAGTAATTTTTGCGTGAAAGAGTTACAAACATCCATACGTCCATCCATACATACTTTCGCATTTATAATACTAGCTGGTGCCCGCGACTTCATCCGCGTTGATCGATGAAAGGTACCCTATGTCCTTTCCGGTGACACAGACAACGTGCATGCAAAATTTCATGATGATCGATTCAGTAATTTTTGCGTGAAAGAGTTACAAACATCCATACGTCCATCCATACATACTTTCGCATTTATAATACTAGCTGGTGCCCGCGACTTCATCCGCGTTGATCGATGAAAGGTACCCTATGTCCTTTCCGGTGACACAGACAACGTGCATGCAAAATTTCATGATGATCGATTCAGTAATTTTTGCGTGAAAGAGTTACAAACATCCATACATCCATACATCGAAACATACTTTCGCATAGTTTTTGCGTGAAGGAGTTACAAATATATAAACATACTTTCGCATTTATAATATTAGTAAAAGTATAGTACGGATATTGATCACCACAATCTTTTTTGATTATAAAAAAAAATTTTTTTTTTGGCTTATTTTTATAGTAGGTTATTATAAAATAAAAAGTACCCAAATATATTATCATATTAAGTTTTGTAGGAAAGCCATTAGGAAAACATCGAATGTGAATTGGGCTTTGACAGCTGACGTAATATTAATAAGTTATTTAAAGTCATGACAGTTTGGTTTTATAACAATCTAATTAAAAAAATAATAACGATCGCTTTGTTAACAATTAATACAATAAATTTTATAAACGTTGCATTAATTAATTATTTGGTACAGTTGCCTTAGACTTTTTTTTTTACATTTTATTGTTGAATTTTATTTTTCATAGTCTATCGCAACCAACCATAGCAATGGAAAGAAATTTTGCATCCTAGAAATCCACCATTAAATCAAATTCAACGGTTTTATAAAATATCTATAAATTATTAATCACAAAATTCCTTTCCCAGAATATCCCAAAAAGAAAAACTCACAACATTAGTTTCCGTATATTCGAGTAGATACATAAATAAATATCTTCACACATTCCATACAGCACCATCTAGTTCCACAGTAAGCAACTAATGCTTGTATTATTTATACCAGACAGTTGATATAATACATAAATTACTTTTTTTTTTGTAAATACATACATATTATAAATAAAAAACATCCATGACTCAGGTGCAAAGGTAAAATGTTAACACATAAACATTTGTCCCTAGCGGGATTCGAACTCGCGACCGTTTACTTAACAGCTAGAGTTACTAGCCACTAGACCAAACGTGTCGTCATAAAATCATACAAATATGTATAACAATCCAACTATTACTATTCAAGAGACTTTCTATTCTCTATAAACGTATTTATGTTGGCTACATTAAAAAACAATATATACTTAGGTAAATAAATAACATACCTTCTATAAAGTAATATATTATGTTGTATTTAGGCAATTGGTAAAATTAACTTCGAGAATTACTTCGAGAAAGCTATAAGCTAATTCATAAACTTCGATGAAAATTTCAGAGGCAATGCCATTTTAATCTCAATTTTAATCTTGTCGATATATCCCTCTATTTCGGACCATGCGCTTTAAAACATCTCTTATAATGCGCACTGCCAAAGGTTTGGAACTCCTGAGCTCATATAACCTAAATCTTTTCAAAGTTCGAGTGAATAGGCATCTTCTGGGTTGAGAATGAGGTTCGCTCCATCTTAGGCCTCATCCTTGCTACAAAGTTGGTTGTTGGTCAAGAGCAAACCCATCTTTTATAAAAAAAAAACAAATAATATTAGGTGGAGTGTACATTGGTAACTGCGTAGTCTTAGTAGGGTGCGACTCCCTGGAGACACGTGTCTAGACATGCGATATTAAATAACTTCGCGCTTGTATAAACAGCTATTCATAAGAGAAAATTGTAATCACATTAACAAGTACATACTTATTATAAGTGATATTATGTTATATACTAGCTGGTGTTCGCGACTTCGTCCGCGTTGAAAATTTAAAAAAAAAGCAATACAACGCCTGACCTCGTGTTGCTATAACTCTATGGCCAGGCGTTAGTTTTTTTATTTTTTATTGATCCCTCGGGAATAGTCCTTTTTTCTGGATGAAACGTACCCTATGTCCTTTCTGGTGTACCAGACAACGTATATGCAAAATCCTTCATGGTGATCGGTACAGTAGTTTTTGCGTAAAAGAGTTACAAACATCCATACATAAAAAGATACTTTCGCATTTATAATATTGGTACGGATTATCCTATACATAAACTTGGGTAAAACCATAAGGTAATGTTGTATTTCAATGATCTTAAAGGTGTCACTACACCGATCAATCGATCGTCGATCTATGCCATTGATCTATGTCATTCGATTGGTGTATGGCTGACGACGGATACCAGTCGATGAAACCTCGATTAACCATCGATCGTTCGTATATCGATTATTGATAGACCATAATTTTTTTTTTCTCTCTCAATATGTCTTGTATTAAGACGTAGTATTATTAAGTCGTAGTATTAAGACTATATTTAAATTTTAGTACAACCTTGTTACTAATACAGAATACTATTATTAAGGTATACAAACACAGAAGTCTTTGGATGCGAACCTTTTTTATAGCTATAGCATTTTAATATTGTTATTAGTGGTTTAGAGGCCTTTTTTAAAAGTTTTTTAAAAATTTCTTTTTTCTTTTTTTTCGATTTCGATGGTGTCGCCGTTTTTGGCGTCACCACCCAAAAATGCATCACTAAGTTTAAGCGTAAACTACATAGTCATGGCCGATAGATTGGTGTGGTTATCTATCGACCTATCGGACGACGTCGACTAAAGGTAATTCCACCATAGATCGACAATATAGATTGTGTGGCAACACCCTAGAGAATTCGGTGGTGTCCACAAAAAACGACATGTTGTATTAGTTTTCATGTACAATAAAATTAAAAGGATCAGTAAAAAAATTCTTAGATGGAATACAGTTAGATAATTTTCACGACAACTACGAATATGTCATTGATTTGTGGAATGCATTTTGTATTAAGATGACCTTGCTCAATAACAATCAATTTATGCGAACCTTGTACAGTTGACAAAATGCTACTGAACCGATCACCATGAAATTTTTACACGATGTCTGGGACACCAGAAAGGACATAGGGTACCTTTCATCCAGAAAAAAAGACTATCCACACTATTCCCGAGAGATCAATAAAAAATAAAAAACTAACGCCCGGCCAAAGTGTTATAGCAACATGAGGTCAAGCGTTATATTGCTTTTTTTAAATTTTCAACGCGGACGAAGTCGCGAGCACCAGCTAGTAATACATATAAACAAAAAGCGCTTTCTCCTTCCTGTATGGAAATAGGCGGCAGGTGTACTGGTGGCCGCCCAAGCTTCCATCTTACCTATCATTATTAAAACATGGGTAAGATAATGAAAAGACTTTTTTTTTATAAAAGATGGGTTTGCTCTTGACCAACAACCAATTGAGTAGCAAGGATGAGGCCTAAGATGGAGCGAACCTCATTCTCAACCCAGAAGATGCCTATTCACTCGAATTTTGAAAACATTTGGGTTATACGAGGTTATAGACGCACTGGGCAAAGGAGAAGTCGAGCAAGTGATCCAGTTGTATCACTTGACAGAGACAAACACGAAGAGTTGAGGCCAACCTTCAGAACTGAAGAGGCACTGGGGGAAGAAGATAATGCTTACCAGTACTAGTGGCGAGGGAATACTTTTATAAGAAAAGACAGACAATTTTTTTAAATCAAATTATTAACATTATATAAATAAATCTGTACTAATATTATAAATGCGAAAGTATGTTTGCATTTATAATATTAGTAAGTATGGATGTTTGTAACTCTTTCACGCAAAAACTTCCGAACACCATGAAATTTTGCATACACTTTGTCTGGGACACCAAAAAGGACATAGGGTACCTTTCATCGTTCAACGCGGACGAAGTCGCGGGCACCAGCTAGTAAATAAATGAAGTAACTGATTGTTGTTATATAACTTTCTGGTGTTGTTTATAATAACTTTCTGTTGTATAAACAACATCAAATCTTTGTCTTCCATGTGGTCGACTGTACTTCTTTAGTGCGATATGTATGAGAATGTCGCAATTATTTTAATGGTTAATATGAAGTTTATATGTTGTAAAAGACTGTACTAGTATCATATCTATTATTGTGTTGACTATTAACATTGAAATATAATATACTAGCTAACCGCTTCAGGCTTCGAACTGGTGCAATTTTTTACTCAATTCAGCCGATAAAATACCTTACACCGCCATCTGTTAGAATCTTATGGAACTCACATATAATTATAGCTCTTTCTTTCTCATATAATAAACAAATAATTTGCAATAAAAAATATTGCGACTATAAATCGAAATAAAAACTATCCTATCTTTTAAGTTGGACTATATTACTCATAGTTACGAAGTTTTACCAAAATCGATTCAGTAGGTAGTTCAGAAGCTCATTGGCGTCAAACAACGTGACACGTAATTTTCTATATATATATAGATGTAATATAAATTATTTTAACGAACCACACACACACACACACGCACACACACACACACACACACACACACACTTAAATAGTTTAATTCTTAAGTACATACGTTTAAGAGTTTGTTATCATATATAATAAAAAATAAAAAAACTTCAACTGCACTTATCAATGTAGGTACGAGTAGTATCAAACCTTAAATGTTTAATAAAGATCATCGTTTATTGATATAATCGCGAGTTGTTTTAACAAAATAGTGTCTAGTCACGAAGGGCCGCAGACCTTGACCTCTAAACAAATGTGTATACTGAACAAGGGAGCAGCGATACGAGATTTTACCAATTTAAGTATACCTACCAGGCTTGCGCGCGACAGGACTGGCTGGTACATGCGATAAGGTGACCATCATTTACGCAGTTCAAATTCAAAAGTACCACAAATCAAAAAATTACACTTTTTTACAGGGAAACTTAATCGAAAAAAAAATAATTTTTTTTTTCTGTCTATTTTCTTATTAGATATATATATATCAAAAATATATGCATATTATACCAACATAATTAGAATTTTTAATTAGCATTAAATGTTTTAAGTACTTTTATAATAAATTGAATACTTGAGGAGATATAAGTATATATTATGTTATTTTGAATATAAAAAATATATAAAAATATATTATATATATATATATATATATATATATATATATATATATATATATATATATATATATCAAAATATACTAAATATGGAATAAAACAACCATAAATCTTTTTGCAACATACAATATGAAGTATTGTGAATGTGTTTATGCAAAAAAAAAATTTTTTTTCTGAATTTTTTGATTTGTGGTACTTTTTTGAATATAAGCAGCGATTTTTTACCATTTACTGTTACATATTTCTGGCACACAGAAATAATTATATTATTCACTTATGGAAAGAATGATAAGCTAGGAAGGTGTGCACCTATGTACACATAGGTATAAAAAAAAAACAAAGCAACGAATAAAGCTTAAGTTTGGTCACACTATCGTGAAAGGGAGTTTTATATTAGGAATGATGTCACCGTGTTTCCGATCCCTACATCAACAAATTCCCATAACAATCCTATGTTATTTCATCACATTTAACTACTTATTAAGACAGTTTTTGTCCTATAAAAAAATATAATTGAATCCTACAATATAACAGCGGAATTTTTTTTTAAATCTCCATTTTTCAAAATAGGTTTAATGTGGAAACTGTATGTAAATTGATCCATATTAAAAATCTTTATTATAAATCCCTTAGAAGAACAATGTGAACACTTAGTAATGATCCCTATCTTCCTATCTCCCTATCCCGTCATTGTCTGTTGCCCTTTATTCTTACAGGGTGTTAATAGGCTTTTATTTAATAAATAGGTTTAGTTAGCATGTTTAGTATTAATAGGTCTTCTTATGTTGATCAATCAGAAGGAGAGCTTTTAAAACTTGCCCTGACAATCTTTAACACTTAAAATTGATGATCAATATATTATCATTATATTATCAAAAAGATGACAACAGCTGGTATCAAGTTAGTTATCAAATTATTACTTAATTAATTTTTTTTTTTATAATTTTGAATGAATTATATTAAAGAAATTTGTGTAAACGTGGACTTACATGTTTGTTGAGGATACAATTAATTATTTAAATTTAATATGTATAAATATTGATGACGTGATATATATACAATTTAACCGCAACGAAAATACATTAAATGGCACATATCACATGCACACGAGTATGATCTTAATAAAATCTATAAATGTATTGGCCACGTATTTTCAGATCATCACTGTTGTGTCATTCGTAATGAAACAATACGAGCAGGCATTCGCAAACTGCGACTTTTTATAGAGGCGTCATTTAACACTTACCCACTACAAATAATATGTCAGTCAGTAGACACATGGCACACAGTTAGAAAACTGAGTAATCCGTTTATTAAAAATAATCACCCTTATATATATATATATATATATATATATATATATATATATATATATATATATATATATATATATATATGTAACAGTCAGTTTCCTATATATATATAGGTCAGAAGCAGCCTGAATCCACTTTCAACCCGTGGCTCTTCAGGTCATCATCTATCCACCTTGTGGGTGGATGTCCTGCGCTGTTCCCTCTAGAACCTTTCGGCCCCAACGACCCAAGGCTCTCCGTACTATACTATATGTCCTGCCTACAAACACTTCAACTTACTGATGCTTTTAAATTGTTTTTGAAGTGAAAACTTGAAGTGACACTGTCATGTAATGTAACGCTTAATATTAATTTGCACGCGACTACGTCCTCGTAACATTATAAAAATATGGCATACTAGCTGGTGCCCGCGATCTTCGTCAGAGTTGAACGATGAAAGGTACCCTATGTCCTTTCTGGTGTACCAGAGACATATTCCTTTTCATCGAAAACAAAATTGTACTCCTGACAAAAATGTATGAGCAATTGAATAAATGTTTTAACAACTAAAAAAAGGTCGGACAAAGTAGCGTAATCAATTTAATAAAATAAATATGTTTGACTAGCTGGTGCTCGCGACTTCGTCCTCGTTGAACGATGAAAAGCACCCTATGTCCTTTCTGGTGTCCCAGAGACAACGTGTATGCAAAATTTCATTGTGATCGGTTCACTAGTTTTTGCGTGAAAGATTTACAAACATCCATACATCCAAACATACTTTCGAATTTATAATATTAGTACGGATGTTACTCGTTGATAATTTAGCTTTCTATAGGTGAATGAATTTTCAAAATCGGTGCAGTAGTTATTAAGTTAAAACATAAAAAAGAATCTTCTCTATTTATAATAATATTATAGTATATAGATTATAAGTATAGACTATCCTCAAATAACAGCACATATGAACTGTTGTGTTTTGATGAGTGAGTAAGTCGACACACACGATCAGTTAAACTGATCAGTTGAAATGACGTACTTACATAAAAAAACTGGCGAAATCTTAAGGTGAAATTATTAACTGAAGGCATTTTTGGGGCGCACTGTAAATCAATTTAACTGATCAGTTAAAATTGCCCTCAGTGGCCAATTCGAAGGATGTCACAGCCTTTTGTATCAAGGCTATGTCAGCGGATCCCCTTTGACATTCCTTGTAAGCCTATTATCTCTAGAGGCTTTTAGGCTCTAGTTCACCAACAGACGGTTACTTTTTAAACAGCTGTTTAAAATTTAAACAGCCGTTTAATAATATTATGTTGATCACCATCGCTAAACTGCGGGTTAAACGCCCTAAACATCTGATTAATCATTAAGTTGAGCCTTAGTAAGCTAAGCCACCTTCCATCAAGTGAATCATTAGCTTGTCTGTCGACAATTATATAGAAAAAATTCTATTATTAATTTCGGCGTTACTACGCCGCCAGACGGGCTGTCATTACAAAGATCATTTACATTATGTTCAGTACTAGTTATGTCAATTAATATATCTTTTTAATAATAATATACTATACAGTTGTATATCAAATCGCTCTACACTAACTGGCTGGTAATAAATGCACGCAATTCACATTCACCTGTTACAGAATTGATATTCTCAATGGTCTTCACAAGAGAGATTTAATATAAGAGTTTCTAACATAATAACAATATAGTTAATTAAATGTTTAACTAACTTATAAATAGAGAATATATATATAGAATGTTTAAATTTAAAAATATTAGTGTCGAATATTTTAATGATCATTATTATTAACGTACAAAATGATAAAAAGACCATTTAGATTATCATGGATTACCTGTTTACGCAATTTCCAAATAAATAATGCTCAGTAAAATAATAAATACTTACCACTAGATTATAAAAATATTTCGATAAATGTTTCTAGGAAAATATTTGTAGATAAGTTAAGAGCGACCACAAAAACAATGGACTCGTAAAATAATTATTGAGATGTTAATTTTTAACTTTAGTTTACTACAATAGTTACTTTCAGTCTAATGATTGGAAAGAGGACATTTAATTTCAATGGCTTTGAGAACAGGACTTATTGAGCATACGGAATATTATGTAAAGGGACAAATTCGTCCTTATCCTTTTTTTTATCTCACACTAGCTGTTGCACGCGACTTAGCCCGCGTAACTTTTATAAAATATAGCCTATGTTACTCGCTGATAATGTTTGCTTTCTATAGGTGAAAGAATTTTCAAAATCGGTCCAGTAGTTTTCGAGTTTATTCATTACAAACATATAAAAATACAATTTTTTTTATAATATTACTAATAATATAATAAAAAAATAAATATCAAATACTAAAAGACATTAAAGATTGGACGAATATTTTTTTTCCGTTTCTTCATAATCCAAGCTCTTAAGCCATTTTGTGAATGCCGCCTTAGGAGCCTTTAATTTAGGAAGAGGAAGAGGATATAATTTTGTATGATAGAATTTATCTTATTGTAAATATATCCGCCAAGAAAACAGTAAAACCTATAAGTGATTCTCAGGTTAAATTATTTGAAGGGGCATATAATATACTTAGTATAGATACGCGTGTTATACGATTAAGTAATCGTATGCTTCTACTTCCGGTCGAAATTCGAAGGCACGTAGTCGACTGTGTTTTATTAAGAAACATGCATTTTTTGAGTTGAACACTAAAATATTGCAAAAAAATAAAAGGAAATTCGCTACATACTTGGAACAAATTCTCATATATCCAACAAAGTCAAAAAGTCAAGCAACAACTGACATTCCTATGATAGTGACATTGACGGCTCATTAATGACAAATCAAAAATACACACAGAACACTATATATACTCACAAGTATCACATTCGATTCACACTTAAAAAGATACAGCGCATATAGACTTCTAGTTTAAGTATCACTTGATTGAATATTTATTTTATATCCCGTTAATAATATAAATGCGAATATTGTGTCGTGGTTAATGAATGTTTTCACGTGAAACTGGTGAACGTATTTTTTTTTTTAAATTCTACACTAATATAGTTTTTACAATAGAATAAAATATAGGATTATAATTTATAATTATATGCGGACGAAGTCTCGGCAAATGACCAGTATTTTCCAAAAAAATAGTAACGGCTTTTTCGTTTTTATAGCTATTTCGTATGACGTAACGAAACCATAATCAAAAACAAGTTAGGTGATTTCTTAAATATGATGAATATTGTAAATTTTATTATAGTAATCAACCGAGTGCTATAATATATGTCACTATAATATTGGTCTATCAATATTATAGTAACCACTTGTGAGGAATTATCAATATCAAACAATTGCTTGAAAGTCAAGTACTTTCAGAACAGCTTTTATCGTTATATTACTCTTTTACATTGTAATAGCGTAGACTTCATTAGATGTAGTTATCTCTGTGATTTATTGAACTACTAAATAGATATTGTTTGCGAGATCTAACCTAACCTATAATTGAACCTTGGTCCGATCATAAACATTCATAAAATTTCATTGAAATCGGTTGAGCTGTTTTTTAAAATTCTAAATCATTAAAATTCAGTTAACAAAACATGGATGGTCGTATCCAGATTAAATTAAAAAGTAATTCAACTATTAGTAGAAATATTTATTTATCCTTTTTAATTTTAAGTTCAAACTGTACGAGGTCGCATCATTTATTTGTTTGGACATTGAACTTTGTGATTCAATTAAAATTATATACGAGTACATTACAATATATATATTTAGTGTTGATAAATATATTTTTTAATGTACATGAAATATTTAATCATACACCTGTATTTATTAAATAACATTTCCTAATAAAGGACATGGACAAAAATTTCGAAATATATATCTACATATATGTTTATTTGGGTTAATTAGTATTAAATTTATTAAGATCAAATATCTTCTTGGAGTGAGAGGGAATCTTGAACAATAATTATACTTAAAAAAATCAAGTCTTAAGTGAACAAGAATGGCACCTATATATAATAATATCTAAATATCTATACTTCTATACTAGTCTATATACTTACTAATATTATAAATGCGAAAGTATGTTTGGATGTATGAACAATAAATACTTAGAAAAACAATAAATATCTTTTCCACTAATAATGTTGTATCAACTTCTTTGATTCCAGAAATTTTCAGAATCAGAATTTTAATATATATTAAACACTAGTGGGTGCTCGCGACTTCGTTCGCGTTGAAAATTTAAAAAAAAAAAGCAATATAACGCTTGACCTCGTGTTGCTATGACACTTTGGCCAGGCGTTAGTTTTTTATTTTTTATTTATCCCTCGGGAATAGTCCTTTTTTTTCTGGATGAAAGGTACCCTATGTCCTTTCCGGTGTCCCGTGCAACGTGTATGCAAAATTTCATAGTGATCGGTTCAGTAGTTTTTGTGTGAAAGAGTCACAAACATCCATACATCCAAACATAATTTCGCATTTATAATATTAGTACGGACGGATAATATGTTAGATATTTAACAAGGGTAAACTGTCATTATTATGTGTCTTTATGGAAATTTCAATAGTAATTTTTAAAAAAATAATTAATTTAATAAACCACCTAATAGATAAATGCTATTATTATTTTAATGATTATATATAAATGAAGAGAACATATTGTAAAATATATTTTTTCATTAAATAACTTAATTATGTAATTTATATTTGTATTAAAAAGCATATATAAGTAATCGTTTTAAAGTTATTATTATATAATTTTTAAATTATAATTACTTAAAAATTAAATTTTTAATTTTACCATACTCATAGTCTTTAGTTACAAATAAAGATTACTATTTTAATATTTTTAAATAATTAAATTAACAAGTCACAAATTAGATTTTGTAGAATGTATTTCAAAACGAAACCGTCTCGACTCAACATTTGCACTATAAATATGTTTCATTTAGAGATTTCATTTACTATATTACATTTAAATTACGTTACATTTTACATTTATTACATGTTAACTGTTTTGTGAACGATACTGTTATTTTGTGTAAATGATACTATTGAACTTTATTAAGTCCTAATACTCTACAAAGTCAAAGATTTAAATCGACAGATGCGCCCTTACTAGCGAAACTGTGTTACAAAATACATAGGTATGTATACATTCACAGTTATATAGTTTTATAGCAATGCGAGTCTTTTGTCTACTAAACACTTTTAAACACAGACAACATTTCGAACGAGTCTTTTTGTTAGTAAAAGCATAGTATATGTACTATTTACTCTATGGTAAAAGCAACAGAAACAATCTCTTCAAGCGACCGTCACTCACTATAGCTGGCGTGCAACTGTAGTCGGTTGAGCGCCTGCGCTCAACCCATTGTTAATAAGTTGAGCGCCTGCGCCCAACCCATTGGTAATAATTTTTGGTGTGTTTCAAGTATGGCGCGGGGAGATTAGGGCGCATCTAACGATTTAAATATTTGTACAAAGTACAAATAATGTTATTATATAACCAAACATATGGTCGACGCCCACATGTGATCCGCCATTTTGGGTGCCCTGACTAATTATGACTTTACCACCTTATCACGTGGGTGTGGCCGCACTTCACTCGCGCCGATTCTAGCTTTATATGGCGAGAGACGTTTAGGCTCATCTAGTTATAATTTTTTTTTTGCATAACACTATATAAGTATATCTAACTTTGACAGCTTTTCAATTTTACCTTGAGAGCAAAATGCAGTACACGTATTTATATATGCGGAAGTTATGGTACGGAGCTGATTTTTTTAGTAAAATTATTTTTTATGTTTAAATAAACTTTATTATTGTTAATTTATTTTTATAATTATTAATTTAAATTTTTATTGTTTTATAGGCACATTTTTTTTGCTGCAAACGTATTTTTTCTATAAAGTAATAATATGATACTGACTTTGGAGGAAGAAAGAAGTAGATAACTAATTACGTGTAAGCTGTTGATTCTGTTATAATAATTTAATAAGAAAAAATATATATACATGAAGAGCCGGCGGGGACTTCATCAGAACTCATTTTTATACGTATGTATCTTTGTACGTGGGCGTGGACAGGTGAATCACTAGTTCGCGTGGTGTGCGGGCGCCGTCCCGATCGTAAGTGAGTGCTGTCAAGATGGCCGCCCTCGCTACCATCGACAATGACGCTTCGCCAGGCCGACTTTGACAGTTAAAAGTCAACCTGACGTGTGGTAGTGACAGATGCGCCGTCATACAAGTTTGAAATTGATAATCTCTACATAGTGATTAAAATTGATAAAGTGAAGCCCCCCCCCCTTTTTTTTTCTATCTATCTGTAATATGCGCTAATCTCGGAAAATTTTGAACGATATTTATTTCTGTTTACGTCAACCGAGAGAGGTATTTCTGTAGATGGTTTATTATTATATTGTATATTGATGAATTATTTTATGATTTATTTATAGTTATTATAGTTATTATGTTTTATTTATAGTTACCGGTTTATTTTTTTATCACGGATTTATACAAAGAAATCGTCAAAAATATATATTTCTTATGTTGCTGTTTTTTGACTGCGCTACCTAAGAAATTTTCTATTATAAATCCATTTAATATATTATGACAAAAAGTGGATCTTCCAACAAAATAGTGTAAGCATATATAAAAAAAAAAACGACATTGTATGTTTTTCGTGAATGTTTTTCACGTTGTCAACATATTGAGCGGACAAAACCGCAGAGCGCGGCTAGTAAACTTGTATTCTTGTATGTTTTTTTTTATAAATATACAATATACAAGAATACAAGTTTTATAATTTTTATAAATATTTTAATTAAAAATATACATATAAACTCACCCGGCCGCGTCTCCTCCGCACAGAGTCCTCAAAAGTCTTGTTACGTCGTAGTCTGCGGAATGCGATTCTGGTGCCTGAAGTAAGGGTGGAAATTTAATGAATTGATTCTTCATAGCTAAACTAAACTAATTTAAAGACATTAAACGAATTAATAAATATTCGCATTCAAAAAAGGCAATTTATATTACAGCAAATTTATCTAAAACAAAAATTAATATATTTTTTTTATTCAAAAAAAATTACATAACTAAGGCAACTAACCTAAGGCTTACTGTAGGAAACTAAAAAAAAAAAATGCTGACTTTCGGCTAAATATGCTAACTCACTTTTGAATGTATGTAGAATTATTATTATATATAGACTTCATAAAAAAAATTTAAATTTTTTTTTTAATTCATTCAATTAAGGCTCGAGTTCACCAACAGACGGTTACTTTTAAACAGCTGTTTAAAATTTAAACAGCCGTTTAATAATTTTTTGTTGACCACCATCGCTAAACTGCGGGTTAAACGCCCTAAACATTTGATTAACTTAATGATTAATCTGATGTTTGGGGCGTTTAACCCGCCGTTTAGCGATGGCGATCAACAAAATATTATTAAACGGCTGTTTAAATTTTAATCAGCTGTTTAAAAATAACCGTCTGTTGGTGAACTCGAGCCTTAATCTTCCAAACATTTATTACTTGTAAAAGTTTATACAGGCTATATAAGTACGTAATAAAAAAATTAATCAATTTTTTTTTTAAATTTTCTACCGTCCCTTAGATATGAGTACCTACGTTGACTGTAGGTATACATTTTATATAATTATTCATCATTGTTTAACACTAGCAGGTCATAGAGACAGTTAAATGTGTGTCCAACGGGCACTTTTATTCGTGTAAATAAAAGTATACCTAAACAATTACAGTTGCACTTCCTAAAACACATAATATTATACATTACGTCATCAGCCGATAACGTAGTCGTGTAGCGTCACGTCACGTCAAGTAAACTCAGCTCGGCTCAACTCAATTCAACTCAAGACTCAGTCTTTGAGGTGTATCCGTCGAGTGTGCACGCGTGTGACGAGTTAACAACGCTGAACAAATCTCGCACGTACGACAACTTCAACACTATGGTCAGTTTACAAATTTTCATTTTGAATTTTATTTAATTGAAAATTTTAATATATATATATATATATATATATATATATATATATATATATATAATATAATATAATATAGGTATATATGTTCATATAATTTTTAAATATTAAATAAAAATATTAACAGTTCAGATTTATTTCAAACGCGTATTTATTTATTATATTAAATGTCAGTTAGTGAATATTTTAACGACATAATATTAAAATTACGTTTTAATATCGCATCAAAAACATTAAAAATATCTTATTCCATACCTAGTATATATCTAGCGTCTAAATATATTTCTGAATATTAATAGGTACTTGTAGTATCAAAATGCGACCCTGAAACAGTTTTGATAATAAAATAGATATTGGCAAGTCTATTTTTATGTTTAACATTTCAACAATAACTGGAAAAGTAAATAAAGATCAAAAACAAGTCCAAAACACATAAGGAATTTTCTTCTTTCATTTTTAACTTATAAAACTAAATAACAATAATGTTAATAACGAATAATAAAAAAAAGCAAAGTTTAACAAACATAATAACTTTGATAAAAATATAGACACGATTTTTTGTGTCTATAAAAGTGACATATTGAAATTCTAAACTAGAATAGATAGACTAATAAATTTAAAACTAAATTGCTGCTGAACCATGAAATTTTGCATACACGTTGTCTGTGACACCAGAAAGGACATAGAGTGCCTTTCATCGTTCAACGCGGACGAAGTCGCGGGCACTAGCTAGTCAAACATATTTCTTTTATTAAATCATGTGATCACGCTACTTCGTCCGACCTTTTTTTAGGTTTTAAAACATTTATTCAATTGCTCATTTAAAACATTTTTGTCAAGCGTACAATGTTTTATTTTAGATATTTTAGATTAGGGATAATCTTAAAAATTTTATTTTTTTTTCTGGCTGAAAAGGAACCTATGTCCTTTTCTGTATCCCTGACAAAGTGTATGTAAAATTTCATAATGATCACTCGAGTAGTTAAGACGTGAACAACAAACAAACAAACAAATAAACAAACTCTCTTTAGCATTTATAATATTAATTAGAATTTTAATGATAATGGGTGGCAGGCAGGTCGACGACAACCAACATTCAATTTCGTACTAGCTATTTATAATTGAATGGATTTCGTTGTAGATTATTTTTTAGGACAATGTCATGGTCGTAACACGAGGTTGGATGCAAATGTGATGTTTATCCTAATGGGATACATCCAAACATCAAACATCAAACATCGAACATCGAACATCAATCACCAATCATCAAACCTCAAACATCAAACATCAAACATCGAACATCAAACATCAAACATCAAACATCGAACATCAAACATCAATCACCAAACATCAAACATCAAACATCGAACATCGAATATCGAACATCGAACATCGAACATCGAACATCAAACATCAAACATGCTGCCTAGATTATATTATGCAGAATCTATCAACTGCACCTGTCACTATGAGATGTTTTTGCAACACTTAGGGCCTCTTTAGCCAACTACAAGTAAAGTGTTGATTAGTTACTTTTAAAAATAATTTTATGTTTTATTAAATTATGCACTCTGTTTACTGCATGATTCGATAGGCGAATTTTTTTTTATTATTTTCTTTTTAATGTTTGGCACTTTTACCGTACAAACAAAGGTAATATCTTTAAATGGCGGTTAGCCTACTTGACACACGGTGAAAGAGGTCGTGTTAGTTTTAGGGTTAAAAAGAAAATAATAATAAAAAAATTCACCAGTAAACCGAGTGTACAATTTAATAAAACATAAAATTATTTTTAAAAGTAACTTATCAACACTTTACTTGCAGTTAGTGTAAGAGGCCCTCATTCTATTTATTAGTTTTTTTTAAGACATTAAACTATTTAGATATTTCTCAGACGAGAACACACACATAAATAATTATTGTTACGACAGTGAACGATGAAACTTTTATTTATTTATTTATTTTTATTTATTTATATTTAGATTACATACAGCCATAAATTTAAAAAATATATATTATAGATTATATACAAATAGGCCTAAAGAATCATAAAAATTACATTACATTTATTAATTAAAAAATAATAATAAGAAAAAGAAAAAGAAGAAAATATTCTATGAGTGATAAAATTAATTTTTCAAAAGTAATTCGCCAATTTTTTTTTTATAAGAATTGAAATTGTTGAAAAATATGTCAATATAATTAAGAATGTTATTGTAGTGATACTTTAGAACTATGAAAGAAGGAATTTTTTACAATGATTAGTTCTACAATAGGGAATATGAAATGTATCACTTGATTTTGTTCTGAGTTTTTGGTACATTCAAGTGAATACATTCTAAAAGTGAATAAGAATCGATGTGTTTATTTATTATTTTATATAATAATGAGGGAATTCAGTACCTATGGCGAATCTATTTTTTAGCGATTCGTCAGAAGCACCAGGTCCATACAATTATAAATACTCGAATGTCTCACCATTTCATGAGCATCGCGAAAATTATTGTTGCTCGTGTTGTGATAACGTTGGCGTTGTTGGTAAGCTGACGATTCATCACATGGACTAAGTATAGGTATATGCTAGATGTGAAAAAAAACTTCTAGAGACTTGGCAGTTTAATGTAGGCGGTAGTAAATGAACCATATCTAACTCGATTATTTAATACAATACGTGACACCGCATCACAATGAGACTATCAAATCGCAAATATTACTTAAGTAAGGGGTAGCCTTTTTTCGAATTACTTACGAGACTTAATATTTATTTTTTTACAAAACTAAGTACTAAGACTAAGTATAGGTATATGCTAGATGTGAAAAAAAACTTCTAGAGACTTGGCAGTTTAATGTAGGCGGTAGTAAATGAACCATATCTAACTCGATTATTTAATACAATACGTGACACCGCATCACAATGAGACTATCAAATCGAAAATATTACTTATGTAAGGGGTAGCCTTTTTTCGAATTAGTTACGAGACTTAATATTTATTTTTTTACAAAACTAAGTACTAAGACTAAGTATAGGTATATGCTAGATGTGAAAAAAAAACTTCTGGAGACTTGGCAGTTTAATGTAGGCGGTAGTAAATGAACCATATCTAACTCGATTATTTAATACAATACGTGACACCGCATCACAATGAGACTATCAAATCGCAAATATTACTTATGTAAGGGGTAGCCTTTTTCGAATTACTTACGAGACTTAATATATTTTTGTGAAAATAATTAGGAACTAAAGTAAATTAAGGTGTATGATTTTGACTTTAAAACTATGTTTTATAAATATTATATTATAATCTATAAATATTATAAAACAAAGTCTAACCTTTGCTAACCTTTTCTATAATATCCAACGGATTTAGATACGGTTTTCACTAGTGCAAAGAGCGATAAACGACGAAGCTTTGGGTATATAATTAATAAATAAAATAAATAAGTAATTTTAAGGAAAAATTTAAAAAAAAAATCCATTAAAAGGAAAAAGACCGGATTCGAGTCGCTAGTATACTACGACTATAATAAATATTCTTGATTTAATCCCAGAAAAAAACATTAACGGCTGTAAAAAGCAGACATTTTAGTAGCATTATAAAAATTCGGTCAACAACCTCGATGTGTAATAATAATGTAATAGTGGACATAACATTCACAAATGATTTAAATAAACAATGAAACGGCGAAAGTGGTTTGCCAAATTATGTATTTTTACGATTAACACGAAAAATAAGGTTTAATTTCGTGGTTCTCCTTCAAAAACAAAGACAGAAGATTCCTAAGAGTTATTAAAAAGAGTTTAAATTATTTGGAACATTACATAACTTTAATATATTTCTATAACATTAAAACTCGAGTTCACCAACAGACGGTTATTTTTAAACAGCTGTTTAAAATTTAAACAGCCGTTTAATAATATTTTTTTGTTCAAAATCGCTAAAATGCGGGTTAAACCCCCTTAACATCTGATTAACTTAATGATTAATCTGGTGTTTAGGGCGTTTAACCCGCAGTTTAGCGATGGTGATCAACAAAATATTATTAAACGGCTGTTTAAATTTTAAACAGCTGTTTAAAAACTAACCGTCTGTTGGTGAACTCGAGCCTAAGAGTCGGACAGACAGACAGATGTTCGATATACCATCGAAGGGTATTATGAATATATAAATTATATTATAGTTATTAATGCAAGAGCCTACAGAAAGATATAAGGGCAAAACAATATAAAGCACAAAGGACCAATGTAATGATAGATCGGTTATAGCGACCTTCAAGGCAACATAAAAATTGGTCGCAATAAACGGATCAGTCATTATATTAAGCAATACTAAATCGTTATAGGCATTCAAAGGGGATCTTGCCATTTGGTCGTTGTAACCGATATTTCGTTATAACCGAAGTCGTTATATACGGTTTCTACTTTAAATAAACTTAATGAAATTTTGATGCAATTTGATCATTATAAAAATCAGAAAACAATATCAAAATTACAAAGAAACCGCACATATAAAATACATTTGTGTATTTTATATGTGTATTATACATTTTGTATTATATGTGTATTTACTAACATAGTTTTAAGTTAATAGTAAATTATTACTAACCAATGTGGATCTGTGTAATCCGAAATAAAATTATTATTATTATTATTATAAAAAAATCAAAAATCAGAAGCAGACAGAAGTAGTCTACAAACGCAAAGTTCCTCAGAACATTGACTACAAATCTGTGGCCTGGAGCTAAAAGGGCCAATATCTATATTCCTATCTTTCGGTAATAAGCATTAGAACAATGAACAAGAATTGATAGTTATAATTTACATGTTATATTGTAGTATTACTAAAATATCTTTTTGTTATTGTTAGGACAAATAAATATCATTCTTTTTCAACAACTTTGCTGTTAAATCCCATTTTTCACAAAAAAGGACTTTGGCCCTTTTAGCACCAGGCCACAGAAATGTTGTAGGTAGGTACTTTATATCTGAAAAAGCGCAATCCGAAATATTATCGTCCGCACTGTGCGATGCATGTTGTCTTGTTAATTGGGACGAGGTCTTGTTCTAGCGCGACTTTTTATTAAAAATGTTTGACACATCGCCGCATGTGTCCGCGTGTGTGCTGTCAAAGTTTCGCGAGCACACACGGACACGCACACGCGCGCACACTGACATGCACACGCGCGCACACTGACACGCACACGGACACACACACGCGCGCGCACACGGACACGCACACGCGCGCGCACACGCAAAGAAGCAAGTGTCGTCGTGACTCGGAATTAATTCTGGAGTGAGCGGGGATACAATGCCGCCCACGGGATAACTATTTTAGTTTTGGGGTTACCTCGGCCACACAACAATTTAACAATCCAAAAGCTCAAAAGCTCTTGCCTCTCGAGGACAGCTGATGCGGGGCCACAACACGAGATCGCTGGCTGCCAATTTTTGAATTTTCAAAATTTATACTAAAAAAATATATATATCTCTTGTACATAACATTTAGGTACTCGTATGCAAAATTTATCCTAATAAATTATTTATTTTATTTTAGGTAAACTTACAGGTAATGATTACATGATAACAGTTCGAATAATAAAAAATTTCCACTTATAGTTCTAACAACCCGCTCACGGCTTCGTCCGGGATTAAATGTTTTAAATACTTCCTCCTCAACCTTCCTCATTTTATACCTCATTCCATTCCATTATCTAACGGACGGTGGAAACCGCATCAAAATCCATTGCATGGTTTAGGAAAGAGGAGTTGGCGGATACACGGACAGACATACAGACGCGGACAGCGACTTTATATCGAATTTATATTATTGAAAAAGGATGTGTATAGTTCTGATGTTTATTATATAATAATAAAAAATCCGTTAAGTAGTGTGAAATAATGATAAGCATCCAAACATATTTTTGAACAATTTATAAATCATCTTAATCATAAAATAATATAATGATTATAATACCATTTTAATGATATATAAATTTATATATCATTAAAAATAAACAGAACTAAAGAGAACTGTTCGATTTTTCTCGCATTTTTCGCAACTAAATGTGTATATATAAAAATATGTAGTCGAATTAGAACTTGGCATACATTAGGATAGCAACGGAACATCTTTTTATTAGACAAAACCTCAATGTCAACTTCTGAGTGTTGGCCAGGTGTTGGCAGCTCGAGTCTGGCGGCGGTGACCATACAGAAGACCGCTCTGAAACAACAGCACATGTGCTCTTGTCGCCAAGGGATGTCCTATGCCTATAATAATATTTATTCTATACTATACATACTATTTTATGACGGACGATCATTTAGTAAATTTACGAAATCTATTTAATAATTGCTAACTTAATTATTAAACTGAAATACCGAAATATCTTTAGAAAATATTGTTAATTTCTTACGATTTATTTATCTTTTTATCTTTTTAAGACATTTTGAAATATTTATATCTGAACACGTCTTTTAAGAAGCACTTTCTATAGTAATATTGGCATTAAAACGGAATTTTAGCATGAAAATATATTAAATACAGTATAAAGTAGGTACTCAAAAATTAATTGACATAAAATAATAGTGATAATCTATAAACATACAACTAGCTATTAATATACACAACTGTTATGCCAATAATAATTAAAGTTTGTTAATAAAAACAGGCACGTTTATTTCTATCCTTAAAGCGCAAAACATTTAAGTCACTTCGCCTTGACCTACGAGACGCCCCCTGAATACAAAAAACACAAATCATAAGCGACAAGCGACTTTGAAAAAACATTGAAAATAATTAAAAAAAAATCATCCATTTTATCTATTTCACTTTGATTTCATATAATATGAATTTTAAAAAAAGAACTATAAGTATATTTATAATTATAGATTTGCTATGATTATCAAATCAAAAACAAAAATAGATAATTCAATAATCAAAACATTCATATGGGAATATTGAATATTTTACAATCAATTAAACACTTAACTTTAATTTTAACTGAATCACTTTTTTTACATATTTATTTAAGTTTAATGTTAAAATATAATAATTGTAGTGGCTGTAGTTTTTATTTAAAATAAAATATGTTTTCATTTTGTAAATAATTTAGTGAGAATAAGGCTAGAGTTCACCAACATACGGTTATTTTTAAATAGCTGTTTAAAATTTAAACAGCCCTTTAATAATATTTTGTTGATCACCATCGCTAAACTGCGGGTTAAACGCCCTAAACATCAGATTAATCATTAAGTTAATCAGATGTTTAGGGCGTTTAACCCGCATTTTAGCGATTTTGAACAACAAAATATTATTAAACGGCTGTTTAAATTTTAATCAGCTGTTTATTAATAACCGTCTGTTGGTGAACTAGAGCCTTACTTATTAAAATTATAATAATAACACACAGCAACATCTAACCAGCAGAAATTTAACCAATGGTACTATAAAATTTATAATTATACTTATAAACTTTTTTAATAATTACATATAATAGAATACACAAAAAAAAAACACCCGAACCGAGACAGAGACATATTTATACAAACAAATGTTTTATCTAGAGCGGGTTTCGAACCCGCGAGCTATGACACAGCAGGCGGATTTACAACCGCTGTTCGCTTATGTCTTGTTTACGCTAATTGCAATTTAGGGGCACGATCGATGCATTTCTATTGTTCAAAATATTATAATACAATTGCTTCTTGATATGATAGTGTTCTAGTTGCGTGACTGTCTGTTGGTCGAATTTCTTTGACCCAAACACTTTCTTATTGATATAAAAATAGCTGAAATAATTTTAATATTTAAATTGCACACCCCCAATTCATTTTCTATAACTTTTTAAATTAATATTTTAAATTTACTTTAAACTTTAAATGCTCCCGATTTTTTCTGAAATATTTTTTACTAGCTGTTGCCCGCGTTAAACTTTGAAAGTATAGATTAGTATAGATAGAAGTATCTAGATATATATATAGACTAGTATAGATAATATTTAAAAAAAAATTATTTTAAAATCCGTCCGTACTAATATTATAAATGCGAAAGTATGTTTGGATGTATTGTATGGATGTTTGTGACTCTTTCACGCAAAAACTACTGAACCGATCACCATGAAATTTTGCATACACGTTGTCTAAGACACCAGAAAGGACATAGGGTACCTTTCATCCAGAAAAAAAAGACTATTCCCGAGGGATAAATAAAAAATAAAAAACTAACGCCTGGCCAAAGTGTTATAGCAACACGAGGTCAAGCGTTATATTGATTTTTTTTTAAATTTTCAACGCGGACGAAGTCGCGAGCATCAGCTAGTTTGTTTATAATCTTACAATATACGGAATTGTAAACAATTTTATTATTAGATATCATATTTTATCTATTGTTTTATGCTATAAAAATGAGGTTATCATAATCCGGCGATTAAATACTTCTCCAAAAATTAATCAAATGGCCTTCGAATTGACATTGACCGTGACTGTGACCGCCGTATATGGAATATCCTTTTAATATATACATTTTTTACTTCTGTTTGTTACTGCTTTGATAAATAATTTCCTGGAATAACTTAAAGTGGGATTCTATTGTTGGATTTATTCATCCCGGATCTGATATGGAATAGATGTTTGTCGAAATTTCAGATGATCGATTCCATAGTTATTTAAAAAAAAAAATGAAACCATCAAATCTATACTAATATATTATAGAGAGAGAAGATTTGTATGTTTGTAATTAATAAACTCAAGCTGAATTTTCATTATCAGCGTGTAACGTGGGCTATATTTTATAAAGTTACGTGGACGAAGTCGCGTGCAACAGCTAGTCCTAAATAATATTAAAATGGAAAAGTGAGTTCTTTTGTTAAGCTTTCTCGCTTTAGCTAATCAACCTATCATGAAATTTTGCATACACGTTGTCAGGGATGTATAAAAGTACAAACATAGGGTACTTTTCATCTGAGAAGGTAGCGTGCCCTAACGTCCCCTAACCCCCGACCCCATAACCCATGGACGGCGCGAAGAAACACCGTGGGGTTTGGTTTTAGTGGGCAGAAGTCCCTCATATCCCACCGATCGCCCCATGGTCAGTGGGGATCTGTTTCGCGGATTTACCCATACGAAAAAAAGGGTACTTTTCATCTAAAAAAAAAATAATACCATTACTAAAAATCAAAAAATATCGGCTGACAAAAATTTAATAAATGTTACAGCTAAAAAATGGAGGCGCGGTTGAAGTCGTGGGCAAAAGCTATGTCAAATTAGTCAAAAGAGTGTCTGACCGAGCCCACATATAAGTAATAATATGACAAGTTGACCTTTGTCATAGAGACATAGAGTACGGGAGACGCGCCCACCTCTTCCTGGCTCCCATTTTGCGTATATGGATGACGTCATCGTTTATTGATACCTATCACACGATAGGCGCAGTGGTGTTATAGAGATCAAGGTCACCTATGTTATTGGCTTTTATAGCACACACGATAACTTTAACAAGGGTTACAGCTTAATCTTACTAATATTATAAATGCGAAAGTATGTTTGGATGTTTCTAACTCTTTCACGCAAAAACTACTGAACCAATCACCATGACATTTTGGATACACGTTGTCTGGGACACCAGAAAGGACATAGGGTATTAAAAAAATTTTTTTTTGTTACAGTCAGACGGACCAGCGGTATGCAATAGCTGCAATGCAGTTATTACAGGCAGGGTAAGAGAAACTTTAATTTTGGTTATCAATCTGAGGCAGGCATGGATTAAATATTTTTTGAATATATTTTTTTAAAAAGCCTACACTATTCGTAGCCTTTCATTTCGATTTTGATACTTTTTCTTATATCGATTTATTTTTCTTTATCGATTTTGATATTAATTTTTTCTAAAGTCACTCCATACAACGTCAGCTATATGTCAGTTAGTCTCGTCAAAATTGGTCCAGCCGTTTCGGAGATTAGACGTATACATGTATCTGTATACATGTGGCACAATGCCGAATACTGACGACCTATAAATTTGTACTTGTAAATTTTTTATATATATAGATAAAAAAATTACCATACATTCAGAGGAAATTACCGATCTATAAGGACGTTTAATAATAATAATAAAAAAAATCCAAGTGCTCGGTTGGTTGACGTGACTCCATTATCATTGTAAAATAACGGTTATCGTATCCTAGATACGGTATTGCTCCAACGCGGCATTATTGAATCAACATTTTTATCAATTTATCAATAATAATTTTATTGATAAAGGCGAGTGTGCCGCGTGCACAACACGAGACACGTTGCCAACAATTTGTAGGCAACTATTGTCCAAACATTGTAAAACACATTTAGAATTTAAGGAATATCTCAAGAGCGCACGCAACAACAATGATTTATCATTGCGATGAAAATGTAACTTTGCGATGTGAAAATTGACCTAATTTTTGGCATGAAGTTAGCCAAGAGCACTGACATTATATCATCAGAAGGGATTCGCGAAAAAACTAATTGCAAATTGATTCGTAGTGTATTTTAGAATGACTATCGCACTATTATTGTTACATACAAATACTAACTAAGGCAAAAGTATCAGACAGTCTAAGGGAAATCAAAACATGTGTAATTGGCGACCGTAGCCATCTACAATCAAGTGGACCTTCAGTTTGTTTACAGACAAATTGAAAGCAAACAGACAGACGAATCATTACTAACAATAATGACTACACTAGTTTGGTCTAGTGGCTAGTAACCCTACGGACCTGTTAACCAAACGGTCGCCGGTTCGAATTCCGCTAGGGGCAAATGTTTATGTGTTAACATTTTACCTTTGTACCTGAGTCATGGATGTTTTTTATTTATAATATGTATGTATTTACAAAAAAAAAGTAATCTATGTAGTATATCAACTTTCTGGTATCCATAATACAAGCATTAGTTGCTTACTGTGGAACTAGATGATGCTGTGTGGAATGTGTGATGATATTTATTTATTTATTTATTATTTAATATTAAATATAATTTACAAAATCTAAACTAAACTAAGAATGGAAAATTTTATTTGTTGTATAATTAAAAATAGTTTGAATCCAAACAAAAAAACTTCCCAAAATAACTGCCTACACCTAAACAATGGCAGTGTTCGTAAATATTTTATTTATATCGATGCCCGTAACCCTGAAAATTGCGACAACCATCCTAAAACTACCGTCATCGATAATTATCCCACACGACTTTCCTTGACCGTGCAACGCTGGGCGTTTCCAATAGTAATTAGCTTTGTAAACCTTTTTTACGGATATAATAGGCGTAATATTTCGGTTTTTTTTGACATAATATTCTTTTGGCTATATATAAAGTCGTGGTCACCACACTATGTCTTACTATACGGAGTGATTGATGATTTGAAGTTTCAAACATTTGATATTTTATATGATCCTTATATTCGGTGTATTTCGTCAAAGGACTGACACTGTCTAGACTACAAAGACTGTCTAGATTACAAAGACAAAGGAAGACACTCACTGATATAATAATTCGGTTGGTCTGATCACGGTCCATGCTCTTATAAGTCTGACAATAGTGATATAGGTACTTACCTAATATAATATAATTAGTAATATAGGTCTGACAATAGTAATATAGGTACTTACCTATATTACTATTGTCAGCTAAGTAGCTCTATGGAATTATTTTATCGTCTTGCGAGGCACTTTCATATACATATGTACCATAAGATGTCTTAATATCGAATTCTATGACAATGTCATTTTCGGATATTTTATAAAAAGATCTTAATTTTTGCATTGCCTCACAAATTCAGTTCCCATTAGCGTTTTTTTAAATATGGATGAACCGGATATTAGAGGCTGCGTTGCTTCTGATGCATATATATTTTACACGATTCAGTTCTTTGGGATTACATTTTTGTCAATGTGCGAAATATAAAATTGGTATTTGGTCTCTAGTTAAACAGTGATTGTGTAACTTAAGATCTCTATGCACGTTTCCAGATTGTGACGGCACTGAACAAGAAATGGCACCCGGAACACTTCCAGTGCAACACGTGTCACAAACCAATCGATGGGGCCAAATTCCACCAACACGACGGTGGTGTCCACTGCGTACCTTGCTACGCAAAACACCACAGCCCGAGGTGCCATGGCTGCGGAGATCCCATCACTGACGTAAGAACACATTCCATATAAACCCGTTTACATTCTTAGCCTCGAGTTCACCAACAGACGGTTAGTTTTTAAACAGCTGTTTAAAATTTAAACAGCCGTTTAATAATATTTTGTTGTTCACCATCGCTAAAATGCGGGTTAAACGCCCTAAACATCTGATTAACTTAGGCTCGAGTTCACCAACAGACGGTTATTTTTAACAGTTGTTTAAAATTTAAACAGACGTTCAATAATATTTTGTTGATCGTCGCTTCGTCGCTAAAATGCGGGTTAAACGCCCTAAACATCTGATTAACTTAATGATTTACTTAACTTAACGGTTAGTTAACCGTCTGTTGGTGAACTCGAGCCTTAATGACATGTCTTATTTTTAGGTTGGCAGTACCATTTATGTTGACATTATTTGAAACTTTTTATTAGGCGATTTATTTTAAACCTAAAAAATATTCCTAATCGAAAAGTGACTGCAGACATAGGAGGTAACTCTCGTAATGGTCTGCTGCAGAGCTTCGTATGACTGTATAGTGTGTATATATCATATTTACTGATAATGCTTATATAAATGTATATTTAAAAAAAAGGTGTAACATTAAAATGCAGTTATAATTGTTTTAAAATCAGACACAAGGTCACAAGGTCCATTAAATTGGACCTTGAAATTAAAAGGTTAGGTTGCAGTTGCACTCTCATCGCCATATCGGTTAACTAATTAACTTAATATGAACCAGTTACAACATTAACAAAACAGTTTAGCGTATCCGGAAACAACTAATAACGTTCCTATAGAAAATTATCGGCCCACTCGCGGGATTGGAAATTTTATAAGAACCTTCCTTTGACTTCAACGAATATAATAAAAGAAAAAAAAAAAACCAAATTGGTCCCTACAAGTTTTAGGACTTGTAGCAAAATAATTAACAGTTATGTGACATGTATAGTATAATTATAGTATATTAGTATATACTATATAGTATATAATAACTTGTTGCTGTAAATATCTTTATGTGCACTTTGTAAATATAATTTGAAATCTATGCGGTTACCAAAAAAAAAAATTTAAAAAAATAAAATAAAAAATACAAGCTGTGTGTTGTTACACGCACACAAGTTTGAAGTAAAAAAAAAAAAATACTTTTCCAAAAAAAAAAAAAAATCGTAAAATCTGTCCATGTCAGATTTAAAAGGCAAAATTAATGTCACGCACAATTTTACGTCAAATTCTAAATTGAGTATCTATGCACACCCACTCGCCTGATTAGTCGATAGTCAAATTTAATGGTGTTAAACACCAATGACTAATACCTTTCGAGTTGGTGACGCCAAAATGATTGTCGTTCTGTGACGCGGCATTCGTAATTTCTTAGGGCCGTGTGTAAATTTCCGTACACCGCGTCCTACACGTTCGTATTTAAGCAACGAATTTTTTTATTTATTCAACAAAGCTGTTTTTATACAGTACACAAACAGATTGCAATTAAATACTTTTGAAAACTATAAAACACATGTGTATGAATAATTATCTAATGTATAAATTAAAATCACTTGATTTAACAATGATTAAAAACGTCTCGACCTATACTTAGTTAGTTCCACAAAAGACATGTTCCAGTGCACAGTGGGATACTTAGCAAGGTGAATAGTCCCTTGCAATTGTTAGAGGCATAATTAAGTTCACAAATATCGATAGAATATTTTAATATCAAATATAATAAATAAATATCATAACACATTCCACACAGCATCATCTAGTTCCACAGTATTGCTATTGCGAGATGCTACTTTTACAATTTTTAAATTTTTGTAGTATAAAAATACTTATATCACTGTGACATATCACCATCACAGACTGACATCCTAGCAATCAATTGCTCATCGATAGTCTATAATAAATTTTAAACACATTCACACATTCCACACAGCACCATCTAGTTCTACATTAAGCAACTAATGCTTGTATTATGGATACCAGAAAGTTGATATACTACATAGATTACTTATTTTTTTGTAAATACATACATATTATAAATAAAAAACATCCATGAATCAGGTATAAAGGTAAAATGTTAACACAAACATTTGCCCCTAGCGGGATTCGAGCCCGCGAACGTTTGGTTAACAGCTAGGGTTACTAGCCACTAGACCAAACGTGTCGTTGTAGGTATTAAATATATAAATGAAAACTATTTAAATACACAATTTATGATTCACTCAACATTGATTACACGAGTATGTATGTCGTGAATAAAATTTTATGTGTCATACAAATTTTGTGAAATTTTTTTTTGTGAATATTTTAATTTTTTTAATAATGCTTCTGCTAAAATTAAATTGTGTAACTAACACGGACGACTTTATATAATTGACTAGCCGTTGCACGCGACTTCGTCCGCGTAATTTTATAAAATATAGCCTATGTTACTCGCTGATAATGTAGCTATCTATTGGAGAAAGAATTTTTAAAATCGACCCAGCAGTTTTTGAGTTTATTCATTACAAACATAGGTACTAAAATGCAAATCTTCTCTCTTTAGATTAGTATAGATATAGTTTATACAAAATCATCATTTATATATTCAACTCCACTGAATAACAATATAAATAATATAATAATAATAATGTGTAGGCAACTTTAATTCCTCTCTTACAAAACAGTTCCTTATCAATTGTCTAGTTAAAAAAAAACATAGTTATTAACTGCGTTCAAAAACATCTTATCTAAATCCATTAGCGCACGATATCGCGAGTTTAATTGAATAACACGATTAGTTTTAATTTAAAGTACCAAACATTTATTATTTATATATTTTATATACACATTTAAAACATTACTATTGTTAAACTTTTAACCTTGATTGAGTGAATCATAAAATTGGTTTGAGGAAATAACCAAATAACAAGGCGATGCTTCATTAAGGCTCGAGTTCACCAACAGACGGTTAGTTTTAAGCAGCTGTTTAAAATTTAAACAGCCGTTAATAATATTTTGTTGATCACCATCGCTAAACTGCGGGTTAAACGCCCTAAACATCTGATTAACTTAATGATTAAGTTATGCGGGCGAAGCCGCGCGCAACAGCTAGTGACCAATAAAGAAACAAATTTTTTAACACTTATGAAATCTTTCATATAAGTATTTATAATTATTAAAAAAAAAACTCTTCATCACTTAATACTAATTAAAGATTCACAATGTTAACATAGTTGTTGAGAGTTGTTAATCAAGTAGTCTATTAGTCAGACGTGTATGTGTCAAGCGACACCCGCTTGATAACTTATGCAGGCTGTGTTTACAGCAATAATGGGCAAATATGGAAGACAATTTACGATAAGTGTTGCCAATGCGTCGCCATTTTATGCCAATGGGCGCGCAGTGTGAACTGGACAGAGCATTAGCTGGTATATTAATTAATTTGATACGAATAATTGATCTTGTTATTACATGTATACGACACGTTTTGTCTAGTGGCTAGTAACCCTAGCTGTTAACCAAACGGTCGCGTGTTCGAATCCCGCTAGGGGTGAATGTTTATGTGTTAACATTTTACCTTTGCACCTGAGTCGTGGATGTTTTTTATTTATAATGTGTATGTATTTACAAAAAAAAGTAATCTATGTATTATTATCAACTGTTTGGTATCAACAATACAAGCATTAGTTGCTTATTGTGGAACTAGATGGTGCTGTGTGGAATGTGTGAAGATATTTATTTATTATTATTTATTTATTTATGTATTACAAAACTATAGCAACAAATACGAATTACCGATTGTTACTTTCGCGTCAATTGAATTACACATTTGTTTTTATCAGTTAAGTTGTACAGTCGGGGTAAGAGAATTTTCGTCAACTTAACGTCGGCATTTGGTTGCAACCGGGGCAATTTATCGGTCTAGTTAAAATTTCATTTAAAACGTCTGCTGTCTGTTGTTTGCAAAAGTGCTTTAGTTTCAAATGGTAAGAGTCTACGATTTGACAAATGGGTTACTTTAGTTAACTTGGATTTAAGAGAAAGGGGCGCCACTGTCTACGTGTTGGCGCTACCGTTGTCACGCCGACGAAGTCGCGGGACACTGACTAGTAGGCAAATAAATTCTGAATGATCTAATACAACCGGAACAGTTCCACTTGTTGACGACGAGTCGCGGACAGGGGTTTCATCCCTTCGTGGTTGATGTTCCTCGGACACGCACGAAGCGTTACAGTTCCACCTTTCTTGTACGAACCGCTAGGGAGTGGAACTCACTGCCTGCGTCTGTGTTCCCTCTAAATTACAACATCGGGCTCTTCAAATTTCGGGTAAATGTGCACTTACTAAGGTAAGCGTGGTCCACCTTCGGCCGCATGTGCACCTTACATCAACTGAGATCGCGGCCAAGCGATGCTTTGACTCAATTAATTAAAAAAAAAATTAGAACTGATTTTTGTTTATGAGTATGTATAACTCATGAGTAAATTTACGAATTGTTTTTATTTAAAGATGGTCACTCGACGGTATGTACGGCTACCTTCGTCTATAACACAAGCAACTCCATATTTATTTATTTATTTAAGTTCCAAAAAGGTACACCAACAGCACAAACAAAAACTTACAATGACTCCATTTAAAAAAAAAAGGAAAAAAAAAAAACAGAATTGTATGTATTAGATACTTTTTCTCATTTGTAAAATACTGATAAGGTACAGTTATCCACTCGTTGTGTTTGACAGAACTTGCAAAACTTTCGTGGCTTAATGTATACCGTACAGTGAAGGTCGCATGCAATGAGTCACGTTTTTCCATTCCGCATATCCGATGTTTATTCGAACCATATACGAGTACGAATATGTCTATTACGCTAATGTATATAATATATATGGTGCTATGAAAGTGGCCATTACTTTTATTAAGCCTAATGTCTTTTAAACTACTAAATACGAGTATGAAGACTACCTAGACAATGTCATAAAATTTTATGGAAATCGTTTGGACGGTTTCGGTGAATGAAACACGTTACATTAATTCAACTACAAGTGAAGTGTTGATGATTAGTTAATTTTAGAAATAATTTTATATTTTATTAAATTATGCACTCGGTTTACTGCATTCTTGGATAGGTGAATTTTTTTTAAATTATTTTCTTTTTAATGTTTGTGACTTTTACCGTAAAAACAAAGATATATATCTGTGGCCTGGTGCTAAAAGGGCCAATATCTATATTCCTATCTTTCGGTAATAAGCATTAGAACAATGAACAAGAATTGACAGTTATAATTTACATGTTATATTGTAGTATCACTAAAATATCATTTTGTTATTGTTAGGACAAATAAATATCATTCTTTTTCAACAACTTTGCTGTTAAATCCCATTTTTCACAAAAAAGGACTTTGGCCCTTTTAGCACCAGGCCACAGATATAATCATCTCCTTCATTTCCGGTTACCGGTGACTTTAAATGGCGGTTAGCCTACTTGACTAACCGCCATTTAAAGTCACCGGAAAGAGGCCCTAAGTCTAGTAAAGCTTCATTTTGAAACATGCGTTTATTTTATACGTAAGCATACGCTAAGAAGGGATTTTTGAAAATTTCAACTCAATAGAATGTTCAATTCAATTCAATAGAAATGTTTTTAAATTTTATGCAATTTTAAGATATTATTTGCATCATTTGCATCCGATAACATTAATATAAAGGCCAAGAGAACTTACCTACTAAGAGACAACGAAATACTAAGTTAATATATCGAGCAATATACGAATTTAGTTCCTCCTAAATAAAATTTAATGTTTGTGGACGTCCGTTCAAGGTCACGCCGCCGCAATCACTCCGTGACGACGACGTAACGTTGTGTTTATGGACTGTGAGGCTGGTTATGGACTTAACCTTTACAATTGGCAACGTCTTTTTGTTTTCGTTCGCGATTTTTTTTTATATTATGATATTATGACTTGTCCTGTCTGACTAACATAATATTAGATGTCCTATACTAATAAAAAAAAAAAAATTTGTCTTGACTATCAGTGCACATCCAAAAACTAGTTACTATGTTTAGAAAGCTGAAATTTCGAAAATAGGTTTAGTGCATAGGTGTGCAATGTAATTTTTTTTTGTATATAATATACTTAGATACTCGTCGTTAGAATATAAATATACTTTTATTATTATTATTATTATTATTATTATTATTCAGATATTTATTTTTTATCTTAAATTTAAATTTTTTACAATATAAATATAAAACAATAATTTATTATTATTATTATTATTATTATTCAGATATTTATTTTTTATCTTAAATTTAAATTTTTTACAATATAAATATAAAACAATAATTTATTATTATTATTATTATTATTATTCAGATATTTATTTTTTATCTTAAATTTAAATTTTTTACAATATAAATATAAAACAATAATTTATTATTATTATTATTATTATTATTATTACATAGTATAAAATAATATGAAATAATATTATTGACTGCCTCTGTCTGTTTCTTCGATGACTTCTTCTAAATCACCCAAACGGACTTTGATACATTTTACACTAATGGAAAGTTTGATAAGAAAAAAAAAAAAAATGCACTCGTACAAAGCCGCGGGATGGTCGCTAGTTTATTATAAGCAAATATTCCTTCGATGAAATGAGATGAGTTTGTGTTGAATTACAATCGCCAATTACCGATAAGAGACTTTCGAAATGACAGATATTAGATACAAAATTAATGACACTTGACATTAAAAAAAATCGTTATAACTTTTGTATATATATATATAATATATATAGGTACCTAATTTTTATATGGTTGAAATATTAGGTTACTAGCTGGTGCCCGCGACTTCGTCCGCGTTGAACGATGAAAGGTACCCTATGTCCTTTCTTGTGTCCCAGACGATGTGTATGCAAAATTTCATCGTGATCGGTTCAGTAGTTTTTGCGTGAAAGAGTCACAAACATCCATACATCCAAACATACTTTCGCATTTATAATATTAGTACGGATTTCAATCAAAGGACAAAACTCCATCGCTATAAAAACGACACGAATTTTTATCCTTTTTAATATTGCGAACTCAAATCGGAAATAATTAACTACTTATGTAAGTACAAAAAAAAAATGTAACTTATGTAAGTTCATAGCTAGCGCATATTTTAGGTATAACTTTAACACTTTAAATAACATTACAAAATTTATCAAAATAACTCTGCTAAAGTGTTATTTTTATCTAAAAAAAAAGTATTGTTTAACTATAATAAAAATTAAAAAAAAAATGTTTAGTGGCTTGTTTAAATCCTTACTTCCGTACTTATATGTATATTATATATTATATCAGTACTAATATTATAAATGCGAAAGTATGTTTGGATGTTTGTGACTCTTTCACTCAAAAACTAGTGAACCGATCACAATGAAATTTTGCATACACGTTGTCTGTGACACCGGAAAGGTCATAGAGTACCTTTCATCGTTCAACGTGCACCAAGTCGCGGGCACCAGCTAGTTAATTATAATATGATTTTCTTTAAATTTGTTTATGCAAAACAACAATAATAATAATAATTTTTTTTTTATCGCTTTGAATAATAAATTGGGTCTGTCTCCATAATTGTAAACCATCACCATGAAAACGCCTCAACATCATACAGATGCCATTGTTTCGTTGTTGACTGGTTTCGATGGATGACATCATTGTGAATCGTATCTATAAAAACTTCGTCAGTCTGTCGGTCGCGAGTTGAGATTCGAGGCACGCGATAAAATCTATCCTATAGGAACATGTCTTGTGTTTATTCAAACACAAGTGTATTATTGAGGCATCTGTCTTCTTTTAAGTTTCAAAATAAATGCGAAATTATGTAATCACTAGCTGGTGCCAGCGACTTCGTCCGCGTTGAACGACGAAAGGTACTCTATGTCCTTTCTGGTGTCTCAGAGACAACGTGTATGCAAAATTTCATAGTGATCGGTTCACTAGTTTTTGGTTGAAAGAGTTACAAACATCCATACATCCAAACGTACTTTCGCATTTATAATAAGTATACATTAGTACGGATGTTTGAATGTTTGTTACTCAATCTCCACAAAAACGGCTGAACGGATTTGAATGAAATTAGGCACATGGATAGTTTATTACATGGATTAACATATACGATACTTTTTATCCTAGAAAAATGTAGGTTGCTGTGGGGTTTTTTAAAAAAAAAAAAAAAAAACAAAGTCGCGGGCACAGCTAGTATATAATTATAGTATATAGTATATTTTTAATAAAATGAATGTCTATATGTCTGGTTAAAATACAAAACACGAGAACACGTGGACACGAGTGACGTGGACGTTTTATTTTACGCTGAACTCGAGAACCATTTATTAGAGCTCAAGTGACCGGAATTAAAATATGTATATATACTTATTATTGTATTACATAATATATAGATATTATTGAATTAAATAATATATAGATATTATTATTGGAAACATAATAAATTGTGTCAATATTGTTCTTTGACAGCGGGTGATTCAAGCTTTGGGCGTGTCTTGGCACGCGAATCACTTCGTGTGCGGCGGTTGTAGGAAGGAGTTAGGCGGCGGAGGTTTCATGGAACAGGTAATTTTTTTTAATTTTTTATTACATATGGGTTTGCTCTTTTGACCAACAACCAACAGTGCAGCAAGCATGAGGCCTTTGATGGAGCGAGCTCACCCAGAAGATGCATATTCACTCGAACTTTGAAAAGATTTGGGTTATATGAGCTCGCGGAAATACAGACGCCAGCAGGGAGTTCTAAAACTTGGCAGTGAGTATAATACATATAAAGAATGTTTTAAAGCGTTCCGTCCGAAAAATAGGGATTTCGACAAGATAAGACAAGACAAGACAAGACAAGTAAAATTTCAATGTGGAATATTGTGTGACGCTTTAGTGTAACGACCACGTGACCCTTCTTGTAACGTTTCCGCATGACCTCTTAATATACTAAACTTATATTTGATCGCCAAAGAAGTTTCACTTTTGGAACGCGTATTCTGTACACGCACACTTTTTTTTTATATATAAATGTCGTCAGACAGGCTGACAGTCCACTTTTTTGCGAGGTGGCCTACGGTCGCCTATATACCTAACACAAGCAACGCCAAAAGGCGCTTCAAGTGCTTTACCGATAATAGTTGAATAAATTAGGTATTTGAATTAGAATAATGGTCTCTTTCCAATAAATAAATTTATTTTTGTGATGAGAAATAATGGCTAAATTCCAGGCTGGGCGCCCCTACTGCAGCGGTTGCTATGCCGATAAGTTCGCGGCCAAATGCGCTGGCTGCTCCACGCCCATTGTGGACAAGGCCATCATCGCATTGGACGCCAAGTGGCATCGCGAATGCTTCAAGTGCACGGTAACTGTTTAATACCACGTTCGCAAAACGAACCGTTTCAACAGAATTATCTCGTGAACCTTTAGAGAGTTATCATCATCGTGATCTCAATCGTAGGACTTCCACTGGTGATATACATTGAAAATCGGCTATAGCGACCATGATGTGACCACAAAAATTGGTCGTAATAAACGGATTATCATTATAAGTAATATTAAATCGTTATAAAAATTCAACAGGTAAGGTAACGACCTTGATATTTGGTCGTTGTAACCGACATGTCGTTATATCCGGTTTCTACTGTATGTTGTTTTTTATATTATGTAGGTAGGTACCTAATTGAACTATTTTTTTTTTTTTGAGAAATAATTAACAACTATGTAGGTACTTTTTGTCTTAAATATGTTTTATAGCTATAATTCAATTAGACATCACGATGAATCAAGCGAAATCAACATTTTTAAACTAACTAATTGACATTAACTAAAAAGAAAAAAAATATTTAAGTAGGAATTTTAGTCTAAAATACACATTGACAGTGCAGGGAAAAAACTTAATATAATCACCATCACCATTCCATTTTTTAATAAAAAGATGAATTACTTAATAATCCAGTAACTTTGTCGCCTGAAAGTATGGGGTAGTATGTGTCAAATCGGCTGCCTTATTATCTAACAGCAGACGATTTGCGACCAACTTGCGACAGGCGAAAACTTTTTATCAATTTGTGCAATATCACACTAAATCGTGTTTTTGGTATCACATAACCCATAACAAAGGTGTGGTTACTAAAATTAATGTGCATCATTTTTGTATGGCAGCACACGCCATCGCAAGTCGTCTGCTGTCGTCTAACGTTAGATAATAAGGCAGCCGGTAGTTCTGATTTTTTGCATACTTGTTTATGATGTTGGCCTAATGAATCGCCAAAATTTGAAAAAATAACTACTTTTTCGCGGTTTTTTTTTTCGATTTTTGACAAAGTTGCGTTCGGCGCTCGAGGTCACACAAACTTGGATTATTCATTAGGCCAACATCACAAACAAGTATGCAAAAAATCGGAACTACCGGATTTGACGCATAACTACCCCATACTTTCAGGCGACAAAATTACTGGATTATTAAGTAATTCATCTTTTTATTAGAACACGGACTATAAGACATGTACTCGTATCTAGTTACTGGACTATAAGTCTAAATGGAACGTATTTGTTTACAGAAATGCAGAAATCCTGTGACGGACTCGACATTCTCTGTGTTGGACAACAAGCCTCTTTGCGGCAAATGCGCCTAAGAACGCATCACAAACGCATTCGCCCACCGAGCGACAAAAATATATTATTTATTAATTCAATTCTAATTTCTAATAATTATTTAAATAATATTTAAAATTCATATTAAAGAAAAATTGAACTTTTTACATACAGAAATATATTATGCGCAGGTTTAGTAAATCAACGATTTCACGATTCAAAAGCAATATTTTTGCAAATATAAAATTAAAAGTTAATTTTTATATAAAAAAAAATTGACTTTTTTTTTTTTGCTGCATTTATTGCATTTGCAATGTTTAATGTGATTGTATAATGCAGTTAGTTATTATGCACAATATGACAAAAAAAAAAAACACACACACACACACAGAGTCAGACAAAATGTATTTTATTTTTGTATTTGACGTCACAAATTTATGCATAAATTATTTATTACGCTTTTTCCAAAAAAAAAATAAAAAATGTACTTTTAAATAAATTATTTTTAAAAATATAAACATTTATTTATTTCATCTAAATGTTAAGTACTAAATTACTTAGTTATAATTTTAAGTCATCTAACTTAAAGCTAATGAAGCTTTCATCTACATTCAATTTAAATTTGAATAGTTTTTATAACTAACTATTCTTTGGTCATAATATGGTATTTGTCATAAATATACTTCTCATATACATTCAAAATTAATGAAATATTTTGTTTATTGTAACCTACAGACAGAAGTTAACCGTCTAACATGTTTTATCCTTGTTTAACTTCTGTCACATTATGATCGATGTAGGTACTTGCCTTCATCCTGTCAATGTTAATAGTTGACGGTTAGCCTGACCACCTACCATCAAGTGGACGTACAACCATGTTGCCATCCGTTCTCAATTACAATCAATTATTAACATATTTTTTTTATGTCAATGTCGATAGACAGACACATAACACACATATTTGCTGCAAGTGCACTGCAAACCATAGAGGGATTGTAGATAAGGAAGGGATATATATGGGTTAATGGGCTCTGGCATCCCTCACTCGCCCATCGAAACACAAAAGCACACAATATGCTGTTAATTTACTGTGATCTTCTATAAGATGGTGGTTACTGCCGCCAGATGGGCTGCCCAAGAGTGAATGCGAAACGGAATGTGGTCTGCACAACTGCTAAGGGGGCGTTCAAGTATTACGTAACGCAATTTGGGGGGAGAGGGAGGGGGGGGATGATCTTATGAGTTACAGGGGCGGGAGGGGAATCCCTCGAGTGTATTTTACGTCATTTTTATTTTGGTCAACCCATTGCTTTAGTAAAAATTGTCACTTTTTGGTAAACTCGATACTAAACGTAACGTTTAGAGAGGTTACAGTACCTCTATCATGAGTTTACAATGTGACCGCACTCGCTAGCGAGAGCGTAAAACATTTATATAAAATACTGTCATCTGTCAATGTCAAATTGACAATTTTCCGTATAAATATTTCACTCTCTCGCTAGCGAGTGCGGTCACATTTTGAACTCACGGTTAAAGGTACAGAAAAACACTTTGCTGCGCGTTACTTGTCCAAAAATTGCTTTACTTAATACTTGACCTGATCTGTTTTGGAAAACTTATAGACTTTACTTGACTAACTAGTCTCCGGATATGTTACTTTATTTTTTTTTTTAAAAAAAGGCTATCACAAATTGCTATTTTTACTAATTACACTGGCAAAAATCATCGGAGAACATCCGATGGAGCCAACACATTAAAAGAGAAGAAGACGAAGAACGCTCCCTAATGTTAAATTTTCTTAACGTTCAAATATGAAAAATAATAAATGGTTCTAACCTTTTCACTCCTCCTGCGAGGCGTATTGGTGGGAGCGGGACGGGGCGTGTCGACAGCACTTTCTCCATCCTTATCGCACAATAACGTTTCTTTAACATCATTGAACACTTCTTGGACATCTTCGTCTGTCGCCATCTTGTTATCTACACGACTCTCTTCTTCATTGTTTGTCAGAGATTTAAGCAATTTTTTAGGTTTAGTCGGTGTTTGTACTTGACTATTGATTTGATCAGTTTTGAGTTTGTTAATGTTTTGGTTCGTTTTATTCTTTACCGTATCCCGCCTCTTGGCGGCAACAGTTTTCGGGGACACTTCCATTTTGGAAAAGACATGTTTCTTTGATTTTGTATTTGGACTTGGTTCGCGGCTTATTTGAGTGGATTCACACTGAAAACATTTATGTCGGTTATTGTTTTGGCAGTGGGTATAAACTGTGACCGGCAGAGTGTCTAGTAAAATATATAATACAAAACTTCATTACCATTCCTATAGTTTGCACCATTGTCTGAAGGTGATCTTCGTGCACTCTGTTGCGCTTTCTAAAATTAAATATTTTATCAGGTTTCAACTTATTTAGTGTATTCAAGTGCGACATTTAACCAAATATAGATTAGATGTAGTTATATATTTATAAAGTATTGAAAAAACAAAAGTACCGAGTGAGCTTAAACAAAAGGTTTAATCAAGTGTAATAGGAATAATTAAGTATGTGTTTTATATTTATAATATATGTCTGTATATAATATTCGTACTAATCTGTACTTTTTTTTTTAATATTATAAATGCGAAAGAATGTTTGGATTTATGGATGTTTGTGACTCATTCACGCAAAAACTACTGAATCGATCACTATGAAATTTTGCATACACGTTGTCTGAAACACCAGAAAGGACATAGGGTACCTTTCATCGTTCAACGCGGACGAAGTCGCGGTATAATATATATCTGTATGTATATATTCTAAATAATTCTTTAATATGAACATGGTGTGCGGTAAAACTCTAAAGAGTTTGTGTTTACACCATTGTTAAACTAAATGTAACATTATGTTTTATAATTAAAAAATAATACAATGCCTGAAAAAGTTAAAAAAAAAAACCTTCTCCTGTCAAAGTACGTACAAAGCTTATTGAATAAAAGGAAACATGTCAACTAACTTTGGTGATTTGGGAGATTTTGGCGATTTCCTCGAGACATTATTCTGTTTACTGTCTTTTGATTTTCCCGGTGTTGCAACAGTTTTCTCTGTTGTCTTAGAACCTAGGCCAGCTTTAGAAGTGCCACTGAAATTAGGTTACCTACATCATTAGTGAATTTAGAAGTCATAATAATACCCTTAAGTCAAAGGATAAGGAAATGTAATAATCCCTCATAAAGGATAAGGCACTAGCGTTATTTTTTAGTGAATTTAGAAGTCATAATAATACCATTAAGTCAAAGGATAAGGAAACGTAATAATCCCTCATAAAGGATAAGGCACTAGCGTTATTTTTTAGTGAATTTAGAAGTCATAATAATACCATTAAGTCAAAGGATAAGGAAACGTAATAATCCCTCATAAAGGGATAAGGCACTAGCGTTATTTTTTAGTGAATTTAGAAGTCATAATAATACCCTTAAGTCAAAGGATTAATAATCCCTCATAAAGGATAAGGCACTAGCGTTATTTTTTAGTGAATTTAGAAGTCATAATAATACCCTTAAGTCAAAGGATTAATAATCCCTCATAAAGGATAAGGCACTAGCGTTATTTTTTAGTGAATTTAGAAGTCATAATAATACCCTTAAGTCAAAGGATTAATAATCCCTCATAAAGGATAAGGCACTAGCGTTATTTTTTAGTGAATTTAGAAGTCATAATAATACCCTTAAGTCAAAGGATTAATAATCCCTCATAAAGGATAAGGCACTAGCGTTATTTTTTAGTGAATTTAGAAGTCATAATAATACCCTTAAGTCAAAGGATTAATAATCCCTCATAAAGGATAAGGCACTAGCGTTATTTTTTAGTGAATTTAGAAGTCATAATAATACCCTTAAGTCAAAGGATTAATAATCCCTCATAAAGGATAAGGCACTAGCGTTATTTTTTAGTGAATTTAGAAGTCATAATAATACCCTTAAGTCAAAGGATTAATAATCCCTCATAAAGGATAAGGCACTAGCGTTATTTTTTAGTGAATTTAGAAGTCATAATAATACCCTTAAGTCAAAGGATTAATAATCCCTCATAAAGGATAAGGCACTAGCGTTATTTTTTAGTGAATTTAGAAGTCATAATAATACCCTTAAGTCAAAGGATTAATAATCCCTCATAAAGGATAAGGCACTAGCGTTATTTTTTAGTGAATTTAGAAGTCATAATAATACCCTTAAGTCAAAGGATTAATAATCCCTCATAAAGGATAAGGCACTAGCGTTATTTTTTAGTGAATTTAGAAGTCATAATAATACCCTTAAGTCAAAGGATTAATAATCCCTCATAAAGGATAAGGCACTAGCGTTATTTTTTAGTGAATTTAGAAGTCATAATAATACCCTTAAGTCAAAGGATTAATAATCCCTCATAAAGGATAAGGCACTAGCGTTATTTTTTAGTGAATTTAGAAGTCATAATAATACCCTTAAGTCAAAGGATTAATAATCCCTCATAAAGGATAAGGCACTAGCGTTATTTTTTAGTGAATTTAGAAGTCATAATAATACCCTTAAGTCAAAGGATTAATAATCCCTCATAAAGGATAAGGCACTAGCGTTATTTTTTAGTGAATTTAGAAGTCATAATAATACCCTTAAGTCAAAGGATTAATAATCCCTCATAAAGGATAAGGCACTAGCGTTATTCATTTTTTGATAAATTTATGTCCTTTGTAAATGTTGCAAATGTATTCCACACTCAGACTCAGTCTTTTATCTGCACGCTTATATGTAACTGTCATTTATCAAAATGCATCAGCAAATTATTTACGAGCACATCAAACATATTATAAACTTTAGATAATTATTTTATTTTATACATACAATATCTCGTTACACATTATACATATATATATACATACAAGAAAAACATAAATCAGCAAAGTTTCCACTAAAATTAAATTCCAGATTTAATTATGAATTAAATCTGGTGGAGAATCTTTATGAGCGCGAAAAACATTAGACGGAATATTTTATTTATGAAACCGATATATATATACTTACTTAATTACATATAAACGTCAATAATATTTACCAAGAGTTGTCTTTGGAGCATGTCGGTTTCGTGTTGTGATTCGACCGCATCTTGTCTATGGAATACATAGAGAGACGTCCATCTGTGACTGTTCATTAAAGAAAAAAAAATCCCTATAAATACGCTTCACTTGGGAGAGGTCTGTGTTTGTCTGTTGCATAAGGTAATTTGGGAGATCTCTATGGTTGGAAAGGATCCAACCATAGAGATGACGACACTAAGGCTCGAGTTCACCAACAGACGGTTATTTTTAAACAGCCGTTTAATAATATTTTGTTGTTCACAATCGCTAAAATGCGGGTTAAACGCCCTAAACATATGATTAACTTAATGATTAATCTGATGTTTAGGGCGTTTAACCCGCAGTTTAGCGATGGTGATTAACAAAATATTATTAAACGGCTGTTTAAATTTTAAACAGCTGTTTAATAATATTTTGTTGTTCAAAATCGCTAAAATTCGGGTTAAACGCCCTAAACATATGATTAACTTAATGATTAATCTGATGTTTAGGGCGTTTAACCCGCAGTTTAGCGATGGTGATTAACAAAATATTATTAAACGGCTGTTTAAATTTTAAACAGCTGTTTAATAATATTTTGTTGTTCAAAATCGCTAAAATTCGGGTTAAACGCCCTAAACATATGATTAACTTAATGATTAATCTGATGTTTAGGGCGTTTAACCCGCAGTTTAGCGATGGTGATCAACCAAATATTATTAAACGGCTGTTTAAATTTTAAACAGCTGTTTAAAAATAACCGTCTGTTGGTGAACTCGAGCCAAAGTATATAAATAAATAAATAAATATCTTCACAAATTCCGCACAGCACCATCTAGTTCCACATTAAGCAACTAATGCTTGTATTATGGACACATATTTTCCAACAATTTGAATTCTTATAAAAAGAAAATTGGCGAATTACTTTTGAAAAAATAATTTTTATCACTTATAGAATATTCTCTTCTTATTTTTTCTTTTTATTATTATTATTATTATTTTTTAATTAATAAATAAATGTAAAAATATAATTTTTATAATTCTTTAAGCCTAATTCGTGTATGTATATAATTTATAATATATATATAATTTTTTTAACTTATGGCTGTATGTAATCTAAATCTAAATAAATAAATGAATAAATAAATAAAAAAAATAAACTCACTAGATTTCGTGTCTGATTTAAATAAATTCGCAATAGGTCTCTTCTTTGTCATATATTTCTCTGATGCTGTTCTCGATCCACGTGTCAACTGAAATTAAGGTTTTTGTCAGTACTGTTTCATTCACTTTTAGGCTCGAGTTCAACAACAGACGGTTATTTTTAAACAGCTGTTTAAAATTTAAACAGCCGTTTAATAATATTTTGTTGATCACCATCGCTAAACTGCGGGTTAAACGCCCCAAACATCAGATTAATCATTAAGTTAAACAGATGTTTAGGGCGTTTAACTCGCATTTTAGCGATGGTGATCAACAAAATATTATTAAACGGCTGTTTAAATTTTAATCAGCTGTTTAAAATTTAAACATCTGATTAACTTAATGATTAATCTGATGTTAAGGGCGTTTAACCCGCATTTTAGCGATGGTGAACAACAAAATATTATTAAACGGCTGTTTAAAATTTAAACAGCTGTTTAAAAATAACCGTCTGTTGGTGAACTCGAGCCTTATTCTCACTAACTAAATTATTTACAAAATGAAAGTTTACATTTTAAAAATAAAAACTACAGCCGCTACAATTATTATATTTTAACATTAAACTTAAATAAATATGTAAAAAAAGTGATTCAGCTAAAATCAAAATACATATTTTTTTATGAAATGATAATATTTCACATAATTAATTTACATCTATTATATTATATAGCTTTTGCTCGTGACATCGCGACGATAGTTAAGGCGTGAAAGCATAACAATGAAAAGTTCAAAAATAACGCATTGAGATTTCCCCCCTACATTGTTATAAATGCGAAAGTATGTTTGGATGTATGGATGTTTGTGACTCTTTCACGCAAAAACTACTGAACCGATCACTATGAAATTTTGCATACACGTTGTCTGTGACACCGGAAAGGACATAGGGTACCTTTCATCGTTCAACGCGGACTAAGTCGCGGGCACCAGCTAGTTAGTTAGTTAGTTATATTTTAATGTTTGAATTACATACAACGTTCTCTGTTCTGTTTAGAATGCTATTCGTCTTCATTTCGTAGTCTCCGAGTGCCGCGTCTGTTTGCTCGCAACTCTTCAGCACTTCCTAATAATTGTAATAAATAAAATTATTACAACATAGGCTTTAATTGTAATAAATAAAAAAAAAAAATACTTTTAATGGATGTGATATAAAGTTGAGTGGGCGATTCAAATAAAAATGTTTTGTACACGTTTGGTCTAGTGGCTAGTGACCCTAGCCGTTAACCAAACGGTCGCCGGTTCGAATCCCGCTAGAGGCGAATGTTGTTTATGTGTTAACATTTTATCTTTGCAATTGAGTCATGGATGTTTTTTATTTATAATATGTATGTATTTACAAAAAAAAGTAATCTATGTTATATATCAACTGTCTGGTAACTATAATACAAGCATTAGTTGCTTACTGTGGAACTAGATGGTGCTGTGTGGAATGTGTGAAGATATTTATTTATTTATTTATTTATTTATATTACAGATAGCTAACAACGTAATAGTGTACAGATCATATATAATTCAAAACAAATTACATAGACAGAGTTCAGTTTGCACAAATCACATTTACACATTCAAATTCAATTCAGTCAAAATATCCATAGGTCAATATTCCAAGTCAAATATAATGCACAATGGTAAAGTATTCAAAAAAAAAAAAAAAAAAATTACATATCAAACTTACACAAAGAAAAACGAAGCCTGATTTTAGGGCCTGATGTGTTGATTAGTTACTTTTAGATATAATTTTATGTTTTATTAAATTATGCACTCGGTTTATTGCATCTTTCGATAGGTGAATTTTTTTATTATTTTCTTTTTAATGTTTGTGACTTTTACCGTACAAACAAAGGTATATATATCATCTCCTTCATTCCCGGTTACCGGTGACTTTAAATGGCGGTTAGCCTACTTTACTTGACACTTTACTCAGATATTGTGAAAGAGGCCTTCATAGTTAGAGAGATGAAAAGTTTTAATTATGTTTTTGTATTGCGGTAAACTAAATAAATAAATAAATAAATATCTTTACACATTCCACACAGCACCATCTAGTTCCACATTAAGCAACTAATGCTTGTATTATTTATACCAGACAGTTGATATAATACATAGATTACTTATTTTTTTGTAAATACATACATATTATAAATAGAAAACATCCATGACTCAGGTGCAAAGGTAAAATGTTAACACATAAACATTCACCCCTAGCGGGATTCGAACGCGCGACCGTTTGGTTAACAGCTACGGTTACTAGCCACTAGACCAAACGTGTCGTCAACTATATTATTAGTGAACTCACATCGTCATAGAGACAGTCGGCAGGTAAGAAGTCCTTCGGCGCAGGCGACTGGCGACAGATGTCGCTCGCTTCGCGAAACAGCCGAACCAGAGTGCGAAGCGTAGACAAACTCTCGCGGACGCACAGAGTCTGCTCGAAGGACTTATGGAACACCTGCAGAACAATAAACGGATGCTTTCTTTAAAGAAAAAACGATATACGAGTACAGTGGCTAAGAGATAATATGTTAAATGAGTTCACATGTAAAATACACTGGACAAAGAAAAAGTGTCGGTTAGAAAATCTTCAATATCTTCAAATGTACCTCACCTAGCTATAAATGAAATAAAGATTAAATTAAATAATATTTTAATGTGCTTAAATAAAAATAAAATTTATTCAGTTTAGCTTTAATTTAATCTTTATTTCATAAAAAGCTAAGTCAGGTACTTTTGAAGATATTGAAGATTTTCTAACCGACACTTTTTCTTTGCAGTTCAGTATAGTTGAGTGTAAACGGGTACTATCACCTTGTTAGGGCCTCTTTCACCAACTACAAGTAAAGTGTTGATTAGATACTTTAAGAAATAATTGTATGTTTTATTAAATTATGCACTCGGTTTTGTGCACTCGGTTCTTTTTAGTGTTTGGGACTTTCACTGTACAAACAAAGGTATATTCAGCTCCATTTATTCAGGTAAAAGGTGACTTTAAATGACGGTTAGCCTACTTGACAGATGGTGAAAGAAGCATTAAGGGGTAATTACTGCATCTAAACGGTCTGCCCGGTTTATGACTGCCAAATAAGATCTAAAGGTGTGTTCAATATTTTATATCTATTTATTACATTATATATGTTTGTATGTACCGCGAATATTCATTTATAATTAAAAATAATATCTTTTCTTGAAAATATAGAAAAGTTTCATATATAATATGTTCAAATCACACATTCCACACAGCGCCATCTAGTTCCACAGTAAGCAAATAATGCTTGTATTATGGAATACACTAGACAGTTGATATAATACATAGATTACTTTTTTTTTGTAAATACATACACATTATAAATATAAAACATCCATGAATCAGGTACAAAGGTAAAATGTTAATACATAAACATTTGCCCCTAGCGGGATTCGAACCCGCGACCGTTTGGTTAACAGCTCGGTTACTAGCCACTAGACCAAACGTGTCGTCACACATTCCAAACAGCACCATCTAGTTCCACAGTAAGCAACTAATGCTTGTACTATGGATACCAAACAGTTGATATAATACATAAATAAATAAATATAAATATCTTCACACATTCCACACACAGCACCATCTAGTTCCACAGTAAGCAACTAATGCTTGTACTATGGATACCAAACAGTTGATATAATACATAAATAAATAAATATAAATATCTTCACACATTCCACACACATACCATCTAGTTCCACAGTAAGCAACTAATGCTTGTACTATGGATACCAAACAGTTGATATAATACATAAATAAATAAATATAAATATCTTCACACATTCCACACACAGCACCATCTAGTTCCACAGTAAGCAACTAATGCTTGTACTATGGATACCAAACAGTTGATATAATACATAAATAAATAAATATAAATATCTTCACACATTCCACACACAGCACCATCTAGTTCCACAGTAAGCAACTAATGCTTGTACTATGGATACCAAACAGTTGATATAATACATAAATAAATAAATATAAATATCTTCACACATTCCACACACAGCACCATCTAGTTCCACAGTAAGCAACTAATGCTTGTACTATGGATACCAAACAGTTGATATAATACATAAATAAATAAATATAAATATCTTCACACATTCCACACACAGCACCATCTAGTTCCACAGTAAGCAACTAATGCTTGTACTATGGATACCAAACAGTTGATATAATACATAAATAAATAAATATAAATATCTTCACACATTCCACACACAGCACCATCTAGTTCCACAGTAAGCAACTAATGCTTGTACTATGGATACCAAACAGTTGATATAATACATAAATAAATAAATATAAATATCTTCACACATTCCACACACAGCACCATCTAGTTCCACAGTAAGCAACTAATGCTTGTACTATGGATACCAAACAGTTGATATAATACATAAATAAATAAATATAAATATCTTCACACATTCCACACAGCACCATCTAGTTCCACAGTAAGCAACTAATGCTTGTATTATGGATACCAAACAGTTGATATAATACATAAATAAATAAATATAAATATCTTCACACATTCCACACAGCACCATCTAGTTCCACAGTAAGCAACTAATGCTTGTATTATGGATACCAAACAGTTGATATAATACATAAATAAATAAATATAAATATCTTCACACATTCCACACACAGCACCATCTAGTTCCACAGTAAGCAACTAATGCTTGTACTATGGATACCAAACAGTTGATATAATACATAAATAAATAAATATAAATATCTTCACACATTCCACACACAGCACCATCTAGTTCCACAGTAAGCAACTAATGCTTGTACTATGGATACCAAACAGTTGATATAATACATAAATAAATAAATATAAATATCTTCACACATTCCACACACAGCACCATCTAGTTCCACAGTAAGCAACTAATGCTTGTACTATGGATACCAAACAGTTGATATAATACATAAATAAATAAATATAAATATCTTCACACATTCCACACACAGCACCATCTAGTTCCACAGTAAGCAACTAATGCTTGTACTATGGATACCAAACAGTTGATATAATACATAAATAAATAAATATAAATATCTTCACACATTCCACACACAGCACCATCTAGTTCCACAGTAAGCAACTAATGCTTGTACTATGGATACCAAACAGTTGATATAATACATAAATAAATAAATATAAATATCTTCACACATTCCACACACAGCACCATCTAGTTCCACAGTAAGCAACTAATGCTTGTACTATGGATACCAAACAGTTGATATAATACATAAATAAATAAATATAAATATCTTCACACATTCCACACACAGCACCATCTAGTTCCACAGTAAGCAACTAATGCTTGTACTATGGATACCAAACAGTTGATATAATACATAAATAAATAAATATAAATATCTTCACACATTCCACACAGCACCATCTAGTTCCACAGTAAGCAACTAATGCTTGTATTATGGATACCAAACAGTTGATATAATACATAAATAAATAAATATAAATATCTTCACACATTCCACACAGCACCATCTAGTTCCACAGTAAGCAACTAATGCTTGTATTATGGATACCAAACAGTTGATATAATACATAAATAAATAAATATAAATATCTTCACACATTCCACACACAGCACCATCTAGTTCCACAGTAAGCAACTAATGCTTGTACTATGGATACCAAACAGTTGATATAATACATAAATAAATAAATATAAATATCTTCACACATTCCACACACAGCACCATCTAGTTCCACAGTAAGCAACTAATGCTTGTACTATGGATACCAAACAGTTGATATAATACATAAATAAATAAATATAAATATCTTCACACATTCCACACACAGCACCATCTAGTTCCACAGTAAGCAACTAATGCTTGTACTATGGATACCAAACAGTTGATATAATACATAAATAAATAAATATAAATATCTTCACACATTCCACACACAGCACCATCTAGTTCCACAGTAAGCAACTAATGCTTGTACTATGGATACCAAACAGTTGATATAATACATAAATAAATAAATATAAATATCTTCACACATTCCACACAGCACCATCTAGTTCCACAGTAAGCAACTAATGCTTGTACTATGGATACCAAACAGTTGATATAATACATAAATAAATAAATATAAATATCTTCACACATTCCACACACAGCACCATCTAGTTCCACAGTAAGCAACTAATGCTTGTACTATGGATACCAAACAGTTGATATAATACATAAATAAATAAATATAAATATCTTCACACATTCCACACAGCACCATCTAGTTCCACAGTAAGCAACTAATGCTTGTATTATGGATACCAAACAGTTGATATAATACATAAATAAATAAATATAAATATCTTCACACATTCCACACACAGCACCATCTAGTTCCACAGTAAGCAACTAATGCTTGTACTATGGATACCAAACAGTTGATATAATACATAAATAAATAAATATAAATATCTTCACACATTCCACACACAGCACCATCTAGTTCCACAGTAAGCAACTAATGCTTGTACTATGGATACCAAACAGTTGATATAATACATAAATAAATAAATATAAATATCTTCACACATTCCACACAGCACCATCTAGTTCCACAGTAAGCAACTAATGCTTGTATTATGGATACCAAACAGTTGATATAATACATAAATAAATAAATATAAATATCTTCACACATTCCACACACAGCACCATCTAGTTCCACAGTAAGCAACTAATGCTTGTACTATGGATACCAAACAGTTGATATAATACATAAATAAATAAATATAAATATCTTCACACATTCCACACACAGCACCATCTAGTTCCACAGTAAGCAACTAATGCTTGTACTATGGATACCAAACAGTTGATATAATACATAAATAAATAAATATAAATATCTTCACACATTCCACACACAGCACCATCTAGTTCCACAGTAAGCAACTAATGCTTGTATTATGGATACCAAACAGTTGATATAATACATAAATAAATAAATATAAATATCTTCACACATTCCACACAGCACCATCTAGTTCCACAGTAAGCAACTAATGCTTGTATTATGGATACCAAACAGTTGATATAATACATAAATAAATAAATATAAATATCTTCACACATTCCACACACAGCACCATCTAGTTCCACAGTAAGCAACTAATGCTTGTACTATGGATACCAAACAGTTGATATAATACATAAATAAATAAATATAAATATCTTCACACATTCCACACAGCACCATCTAGTTCCACAGTAAGCAACTAATGCTTGTACTATGGATACCAAACAGTTGATATAATACATAAATAAATAAATATAAATATCTTCACACATTCCACACACAGCACCATCTAGTTCCACAGTAAGCAACTAATGCTTGTACTATGGATACCAAACAGTTGATATAATACATAAATAAATAAATATAAATATCTTCACACATTCCACACACAGCACCATCTAGTTCCACAGTAAGCAACTAATGCTTGTATTATGGATACCAAACAGTTGATATAATACATAAATAAATAAATATAAATATCTTCACACATTCCACACAGCACCATCTAGTTCCACAGTAAGCAACTAATGCTTGTATTATGGATACCAAACAGTTGATATAATACATAAATAAATAAATATAAATATCTTCACACATTCCACACACAGCACCATCTAGTTCCACAGTAAGCAACTAATGCTTGTACTATGGATACCAAACAGTTGATATAATACATAAATAAATAAATATAAATATCTTCACACATTCCACACAGCACCATCTAGTTCCACAGTAAGCAACTAATGCTTGTACTATGGATACCAAACAGTTGATATAATACATAAATAAATAAATATAAATATCTTCACACATTCCACACACAGCACCATCTAGTTCCACAGTAAGCAACTAATGCTTGTACTATGGATACCAAACAGTTGATATAATACATAAATAAATAAATATAAATATCTTCACACATTCCACACAGCACCATCTAGTTCCACAGTAAGCAACTAATGCTTGTACTATGGATACCAAACAGTTGATATAATACATAAATAAATAAATATAAATATCTTCACACATTCCACACACAGCACCATCTAGTTCCACAGTAAGCAACTAATGCTTGTACTATGGATACCAAACAGTTGATATAATACATAAATAAATAAATATAAATATCTTCACACATTCCACACAGCACCATCTAGTTCCACAGTAAGCAACTAATGCTTGTATTATGGATACCAAACAGTTGATATAATACATAAATAAATAAATATAAATATCTTCACACATTCCACACACAGCACCATCTAGTTCCACAGTAAGCAACTAATGCTTGTACTATGGATACCAAACAGTTGATATAATACATAAATAAATAAATATAAATATCTTCACACATTCCACACACAGCACCATCTAGTTCCACAGTAAGCAACTAATGCTTGTACTATGGATACCAAACAGTTGATATAATACATAAATAAATAAATATAAATATCTTCACACATTCCACACAGCACCATCTAGTTCCACAGTAAGCAACTAATGCTTGTACTATGGATACCAAACAGTTGATATAATACATAAATAAATAAATATAAATATCTTCACACATTCCACACACAGCACCATCTAGTTCCACAGTAAGCAACTAATGCTTGTACTATGGATACCAAACAGTTGATATAATACATAAATAAATAAATATAAATATCTTCACACATTCCACACAGCACCATCTAGTTCCACAGTAAGCAACTAATGCTTGTACTATGGATACCAAACAGTTGATATAATACATAAATAAATAAATATAAATATCTTCACACATTCCACACACAGCACCATCTAGTTCCACAGTAAGCAACTAATGCTTGTACTATGGATACCAAACAGTTGATATAATACATAAATAAATAAATATAAATATCTTCACACATTCCACACACAGCACCATCTAGTTCCACAGTAAGCAACTAATGCTTGTACTATGGATACCAAACAGTTGATATAATACATAAATAAATAAATATAAATATCTTCACACATTCCACACAGCACCATCTAGTTCCACAGTAAGCAACTAATGCTTGTACTATGGATACCAAACAGTTGATATAATACATAAATAAATAAATATAAATATCTTCACACATTCCACACACAGCACCATCTAGTTCCACAGTAAGCAACTAATGCTTGTACTATGGATACCAAACAGTTGATATAATACATAAATAAATAAATATAAATATCTTCACACATTCCACACAGCACCATCTAGTTCCACAGTAAGCAACTAATGCTTGTACTATGGATACCAAACAGTTGATATAATACATAAATAAATAAATATAAATATCTTCACACATTCCACACACAGCACCATCTAGTTCCACAGTAAGCAACTAATGCTTGTACTATGGATACCAAACAGTTGATATAATACATAAATAAATAAATATAAATATCTTCACACATTCCACACAGCACCATCTAGTTCCACAGTAAGCAACTAATGCTTGTACTATGGATACCAAACAGTTGATATAATACATAAATAAATAAATATAAATATCTTCACACATTCCACACACAGCACCATCTAGTTCCACAGTAAGCAACTAATGCTTGTACTATGGATACCAAACAGTTGATATAATACATAAATAAATAAATATAAATATCTTCACACATTCCACACAGCACCATCTAGTTCCACAGTAAGCAACTAATGCTTGTATTATGGATACCAAACAGTTGATATAATACATAAATAAATAAATATAAATATCTTCACACATTCCACACACAGCACCATCTAGTTCCACAGTAAGCAACTAATGCTTGTACTATGGATACCAAACAGTTGATATAATACATAAATAAATAAATATAAATATCTTCACACATTCCACACACAGCACCATCTAGTTCCACAGTAAGCAACTAATGCTTGTACTATGGATACCAAACAGTTGATATAATACATAAATAAATAAATATAAATATCTTCACACATTCCACACAGCACCATCTAGTTCCACAGTAAGCAACTAATGCTTGTACTATGGATACCAAACAGTTGATATAATACATAAATAAATAAATATAAATATCTTCACACATTCCACACACAGCACCATCTAGTTCCACAGTAAGCAACTAATGCTTGTACTATGGATACCAAACAGTTGATATAATACATAAATAAATAAATATAAATATCTTCACACATTCCACACAGCACCATCTAGTTCCACAGTAAGCAACTAATGCTTGTACTATGGATACCAAACAGTTGATATAATACATAAATAAATAAATATAAATATCTTCACACATTCCACACACAGCACCATCTAGTTCCACAGTAAGCAACTAATGCTTGTACTATGGATACCAAACAGTTGATATAATACATAAATAAATAAATATAAATATCTTCACACATTCCACACACAGCACCATCTAGTTCCACAGTAAGCAACTAATGCTTGTACTATGGATACCAAACAGTTGATATAATACATAAATAAATAAATATAAATATCTTCACACATTCCACACAGCACCATCTAGTTCCACAGTAAGCAACTAATGCTTGTACTATGGATACCAAACAGTTGATATAATACATAAATAAATAAATATAAATATCTTCACACATTCCACACACAGCACCATCTAGTTCCACAGTAAGCAACTAATGCTTGTACTATGGATACCAAACAGTTGATATAATACATAAATAAATAAATATAAATATCTTCACACATTCCACACAGCACCATCTAGTTCCACAGTAAGCAACTAATGCTTGTACTATGGATACCAAACAGTTGATATAATACATAAATAAATAAATATAAATATCTTCACACATTCCACACACAGCACCATCTAGTTCCACAGTAAGCAACTAATGCTTGTACTATGGATACCAAACAGTTGATATAATACATAAATAAATAAATATAAATATCTTCACACATTCCACACAGCACCATCTAGTTCCACAGTAAGCAACTAATGCTTGTACTATGGATACCAAACAGTTGATATAATACATAAATAAATAAATATAAATATCTTCACACATTCCACACAGCACCATCTAGTTCCACAGTAAGCAACTAATGCTTGTACTATGGATACCAAACAGTTGATATAATACATAAATAAATAAATATAAATATCTTCACACATTCCACACACAGCACCATCTAGTTCCACAGTAAGCAACTAATGCTTGTACTATGGATACCAAACAGTTGATATAATACATAGATTACTTTTTTTTTGTAAAAACATACATATTATAAATACAAAACATCCATGACTCAAATAAATTCAAATAAAAATCAAGATATATATTTCTTTTCCAATATATTTACGTTCATATATAAATATATATCATCATGTTGTATAATGTTCAAAACATTACGAACCTGAAAGGCCTGGAGGAAGTTCTGGTTCAAGGAGTTAATTCTGACCATTTGCGATTGGAAGTGAGTGTGTTGGGCGAATGGCAATGACACGGCGCTGTTGCGTTTCACGTCTTGTATCTGCAAAATAATACTTATTTGTTCAACTAGTGAGCAAAATTGTTTTTTTGCTGCGAGTGTCGACTTTAAATCACGAACCAGCGAATCAGTCTAGAATCTAATATAGACTACTGAGCGAAGTGAGTGATTTAAATGCACGAGACATAAAAAAAAATTTGCTCTCGTGTTAAACATTACAACTTTTCACTTCAACGGCGAGAAAAGCGTTATTAGGTCATCTTTAGGTAAGAAAATCAATTGAGACAATTTTAAATACTTATTACGTTCATTATAGCTAACATTCAAATAGCCAATGGCCAAAGTCACATAAATTATAATAATTAAATTAATAAAAATATTAAAAGTTGAAAGTAATATTATTGGAATTTGTAAGATTAAAGATAACAGTTATGTTGAACGCGTTAATCTCAGCAACTGCTGGTTCGAATTGAAAAAAAAATAAAATATTTTTGTGTTTTATAGTCCATTTATCGAGGAAGGCTTTAGGCTATACCTATATATATATAACATTCTGAACGCGGACGAAGTCGCGGACACCAGCTAGTGTATTTATATACTTAACCTGTCTTTGCAGTTGATACATGTAGATTCTGTTGAACCTAATGCAGAACTCGTTTGAGCGTTTGCATATCTTCGTCACAACATTGGGATCGAATATTGCCAAATCTTGATTACACAGTGATGTCCTGGAATAAGATCGTTGTATATTTAGTACACTGCCTTTATCAGAACCTAGCCATTCTGGGTGCAGTGCAGAAGCCTGAAAATACCCTGAAATAATGACATGCTTGCATTTGTATGTAGATTAATAATTAATGGATGCTACAGCCTTTTTCACTATGCCATTTTCTTGTTCCTTATCCTATAACGTGTTGGATCCGTCTCGCAGGTTAGGTGTAGGAATGAGTGTAGCCGTACATTTCAGTTATAATACGTTTATTCTGCTTTCACGGGAACTATCTACATAACAAGTACAGTACTGCATTTTGACTTTGATTATATTAACAATCCCTGATCAACTATTTTCTAAGCCTCATCTCCAAGAACCATCCGTTCCCTATGCAAGTCCCAGCCAGAATCCCCTCCTCGAGCACGTGTGTCTCTTTCCTTTTTTTTTCTTATTATCCATCCATAGACAACCGCAAGAGCTATCTTCAAGTTTGCCAGTTTAAAGTTTCAGCCGAGATGTCAAAATTCAGATAAAGTACTCTTTAAATTAATGAAACCTAACAAACGCTTAGAAGCAAGTCATCCTTTGGTGTTGATTGCATTCTTAGGTGACCATAGACACCCAATATCGAGTATAGTATCACCTTGTTACCTGAAGAACTGCAGCCTGTCACTTAATAAAAAAAAATATTTTGCTGTTTATTAACACTGACAATCACATTCGTCCTCCCTATTAGAAATTAATGGGGTTGCCACAAATAAAAAAAAATGAATACCCACATCATAGCTTCCAATTCCTCTTTAATTTTCGTTCGAATCTCTTTCACTTTCGCGCAATGTATGCTACTTTGGATTATATTTGCAATATTGTCCGATTTACCTGAAAAGCAATTATTACATATTTATACCTATGTACATATAAAAGTAGTAAATGGCGCCTACAATTTTTTTTACCATAAATAAATAAATAAATAGCACCATCTAGTTCCACAGTAAGCAACTAATGCTTGTATTATGTATACCAGACAGTTGATATGCTACATAGATTACTTTTTTTTGTAAATAAATACATATTATAAATAAAAAAACATCCACGACTCAGGTGCAAAGGTAAAATGTCAACACATAAACATTCGCCCCTAGCGGGATTCGAACCAGCGACCGTTTGGTTAACAGCCAGGGTTACTAGCCACTAGACCAAACGAGTCGTCAAATATGAATGTTTCATTTTCTTATCGTGTACATATTCATCAGTTTATTTTGATTTCAATTTACGATAAAAATTGATGACTTCTCTAAAATTTTAAATAAGCAAGTCGAGATAATATGTCAACGAAATTGTTTGAATTAAAAATCACTACAGCTTCTTCTTAACCAAAAAAATATTTTAATGTTTAAAGAATTAAACATTCGTTAGTTCTAGTCTTTTTTACTAAAGTTATCACAGTAAAAGTACTTTAATTTTCTATAATGTACAAATTCAATTCAATGAACATGAAACACGATAGCATTGTGGCGTCATGTAGTAATTATTTATGTAATCGCAAATTATCAGGTTAATTTTAATGTTTATCAAGTTAAATTATTATTTTTACTTTCCGATAGTGGGTGAACCTTTAATGCAGGCTTTACTGAATACTTATAAAATAGTTTGTACTGATTGACTAGCTATCAACTAATACAGCCAAAAATACTACGGGCCTCTTTCACCAACTACAAGTGTTGATTAGTTACTTTTAGAAATAATTTTGTTTTATTAAATTATGCACTCGGTTTATTGCATCCTTCGATAGGTGATTTTTAAAAAAATATATCATCTCCTTCATTCCCTGTTACCGGTGACTTTAAATGTCGGTTAGCCTACTTGACACAATATGGTGAAAGAGGCAACTTATTGTATTCAACTTACCGGAATCACTTTTTGTAAGCGACTCCTGTTTTGTCAATGCAAAATCGACATCGTTTTTAGAATAAGCGTCCTCTGTATATTTCTTCGGGGAAACATTTGGCGAACCAGAATGAGACTGATCGTTATTTTCTCTCACTGTACTTGGGCTGACAGAATCGTTCAATAATTCTTCTTCAGCACCTATAAATTTATGCAAAAAAAATTAGATTTTTAAATCTACAAAAAATTAATGTTTTTAAAAAAAAATTGGCAAAAGTGTAATAAAAAATTACAGAACTTTTTTTTTATTAGAACAAAGTTGATTTAAGACAATATTGTAAGAGACACTGTGTGAATTAAATTAATGTTTTTTAATTTACAATGTTAAAAAGTTGACAATATATTATATTTATAGCAAATCATAAATAAATGCATAAATAAATTATACTGCTATTCAAGTCTAGTAGTGTTGCCGCATTAAAAAAAATTAATACTTTACCAGAAATTTCGTCTTCTTCAAATATGTGAAAAACGTCACAGTCTATTTCAGTATCTTCAGCAAATGAGACAATTTGTTTATGTTTACTATCATCTGTGTCTATGGTGGACACTTCACGTGTTTCTCTTTGAATGATTTCCTATAAAAAAATAATTACTTTATTTGCAGCTCACAAGTGAACTTGCACAGTTTTGTTTCGGCATGTATCTAAGGAATGACCAGTTCATTTCTCTGAATGAGTCCAGAAACGATAAATAAATAAATAATATCTTCACACATTCCACACAGCACCATCTAGTTCCACAGTAAGCAACTTAAATATGCTTGTATTATGGATACCAAACAGTTGATATAATACATAGATTACTTTTTTTTGTAAATACATACATATTATAAATAAAAAACATCCACGACTCAGGTGCAAAGGTAAAATGTTAACACATAAACATTCGCCCCTAGCGGGATTCGAACCCGCGACAGTTTGGTTAACAGCTAATGTTACTAGCCACTAGACCAAACGATGATATTATTAAAAGTTAAAAAACTTTATTCATAAAAGAAATGTTCATAAAGTTTTCATCTAATCTAAGGTTGACTCACCTCTTCATTTTCTATTTGTTTTTTGGCAATTTCTATCTCTATGAGTTCTTTCAATGTGGATTCTGGACAATTTTCCAAAAACTGATATGGGTCTTCTGAAATTTTATGTTATTTTTTTTTTATTAATTTGAAAAAAATCAAATAGGTAGGTAATTAAATAATTAAGATTTTTTTTATAATTTTTAAATAACATTTTAAAATAATCTAAGGCTCGAGTTCACCAACAGACGATTATTTTTAAACAGTCGATGTTTAGGGCGTTTAAACCGCAGTTTAGCGATGGTGATTAACAAAATATTATTAAACGGCTGTTTAAATTTTAAAGAGCTGTTTAAAAATAACCGTCTATTGGTGAACTCGAGCCTAAATATGTAACCTCAAATAAAACTCGAATAAGTTGGCTTTTAGTGGCAGGGCGGGACATTGCATTTCACCATGAATAGGGCAACTCGTCTCGCAAGAGTAACCACCCTTTACTTGCAATAAAAGCACGTGTGTTGCCAGAAGGATGTCAGAGACAATTTCTCCATCCTCTCCTACTAAAGGACTGCCTATCGACAGGGCACTTGCAACACCTATAAGCTTTGCTATTGTTAACATAGGCGAGGGTAGCCACCTATCATTTGAAAACAGTAATAAAATTCACATCTATATGTGAATTCACATTTAATATCAACCATATATTTCTAATTGAAATAGAAGAAGGCTGGAAGAAAGCTGCTTGGATGTTGGCGACGACTGATAATTGATTTTCAGGTTTTGTGAGGGAGGTCCTATTGAAAAAGGAGTAGCTGTGGACAGCAACTAGGAGGGCCTAGTACAGCGAATTAATGTTAACGCCGGTTCTGTAGTACTAGGTACTAGAGGGGAGGTTTTTAGTGAGTAAAAACCTCACAGACGTCAGTCTTTTAGAAGATGTTCCTCCTCTCTCTCTCTCATTTAAAAAAAAAATTACCTTCACAAACGCTGTGAACTATGTCCTGTTCTTTGACGAATTCCGTCCAAATTTTAAGTTCTCGCTGTTTAACTCTCTCCCTCCGAGATGTTTTCCAGGTTCTCTCTAATTCGCTGCCTTCAATGTACTGCGAATTTTCATTCTCAAGTTAGTACTCAAGACTCAATGATACCTAGTTTCGAAGACGATTTTTTTCAAGATTCGGTTTTCACTTGATGAGGTTCAAACTTATTATTGTCTTTGGTTTGTAACCTTGGTAACGTTTTGGTTGTTGATTATAAAAAATACAAGCGAATTGTATTGTAGTTGAATGGAAAAATAAATGTAGTGTACTAACAAGAATAAATAAATAAATAAATAAATATAATAATAATATAATAATATATATATATATATATAAGAAATATATTAATATTTAACATCACTAATACATTAATATTTTTTAGAAAAAAATTGCACCCGTTCTAAGCCGGTGACGGGCTGTTAGTCTAAACTAATATTGTAAAGAGGAAAGTATTGCATGTTTGTAATGAATAAACTCAAAAACTATTATCGCATTATCAGCGAGTATACTATGGGTTATATTTTATAAAATTACGCGGACGTAGTCGCGTGCGGCAACTAGTAACGTATAATGCGTAACCTTGTCGAGTATTTACATACAAACAATCAAATGTTATGGCAAATAAATAAGCAAAATATTAATTTTTCACCTGTAAGTCCATTACTTCGACTTTATTCTCTGGCATAAACGAGAAACCTCTCTCTGACGATTCCATTCTTTATTTCCTTTATGTAAAATAATCGCAAAAATTGTGTCAAAACTTATGAACATTGAAATGTTATCAACGGTTAAGAAACGCTTAATGGCGTTGCCATGGAAACGGAACCAAAACAAAAATAACCAAACTAATGGCATTAGGTACTGATATGTAATTTTTTTTGTTTGTTTGTTACCCTGGATTATTGTTTCTATTTATTTATTTATTTGGATTACATACAGGTATAAATTTAAAAAAATATATATTATATACAAATATAGGCTTAAAGAATCATAAAAATTTATTTATTAATTAAAAAATAATAATAATAATAATAAGAAAAATAAGAGAATATTTTATGTGATAGTGGACTCAAAACTGTAAAGTCCTCAGGACTCTAGAAATAGCCACATACCATCAAGTTGACCGTCAGACTACTTATCGACCTAATTATTAAATAAATAAGCGAGTGAAACCCTATGGCGTAACTAATTAGAACAAAGTATTCTGCTGAGTTATTCTTATTCTAGCCTGAGTAGGCATCCTAACTAAAAATATAGATGTTATTATCTTATGTTAGTCTTAGGCTCGAGTTCATCAACAGACGGTTATTTTTAAACAGCTGTTTAAAATTTAAACAGCCCTTTAATAATATTTTGTTGATCACCATCGCTGAACTGCGGGTTAAACGCCCTAAATATCAGATTTTTGATCAACAAAATATTATTAAACAGCTGTTTAAATTTTAAACAGCCGTTTAATAATATTTTGTTGATCACCATCGCTAAACTGCGGGTTAAACGCCCTAAATATCAGATTTTTGATCAACAAAATATTATTAAACAGCTGTTTAAATTTTAAACAGCCGTTTAATAATATTTTGTTGATCACCATCGCTAAACTGCGGGTTAAACGCCCTAAATATCAGATTTTTGATCAACAAAATATTATTAAACAGCTGTTTAAATTTTAAACAGCCGTTTAATAATATTTTGTTGATCACCATCGCTAAACTGCGGGTTAAACGCCCTAAATATCAGATTTTTGATCAACAAAATATTATTAAACAGCTGTTTAAATTTTAAACAGCCGTTTAATAATATTTTGTTGATCACCATCGCTAAACTGCGGGTTAAACGCCCTAAACATCTGATTAACTTAACCCGTTTAACCCACAGTTTAGCGATGGTGATCAACAAAATATTATTAAACGGCTGTTTAAATTTTAAACAGCTGTTTAAAAATAACCATCTGTTGGTGAACTCGAGCCTTAAGCAGTTGGAAAATAATGCCAGTTTATGATAGGTATGTCTATCATTTTTTGGAACATCAAGAAATTGAGAGCCGTCCAGAGAAAAAGTCCTGCTCTCAATTTAATGCAGGTAAAACGACCAATCACCACTAGTTTAAAACTAATACTTGGTAAATGTTTGTTTCTGAAGAATGTTTTTGGGTTGCTAAGTAACAAAATGATTTGACAGATGCGCAATATCCGAAAAGGTATAAACAGGATTATTTTCTATAAGTGACATATGCAACCAATTCAATCTTAGGCAGAAGCATCCTTATAGACCGAGGCGATAAAAGTTATTTTCCTGTGAATCGTGGCCGTCACGCGGACATAGGATGATAGCTTAGTTCATTCGTTGAAAGCTTATTAAAAGCCCAGTATTATGTATGTGCTTGTATGATAATCGCTATCTTGTGAATTAATGTTGGCAGAATGTTACTTAGTTCGATAGCAGCACAAGGCATGGGAGGAGCTCCGCCTGTTTCCTATCAGGCTTTAACGCTGCGCTTTCCTCAGTGGAGTTCTCGACTAGACATTCTTCCCTTATCTAGTTCAGAAGAGGAATCCACTGCACAGGTAAGTCAATTATCCGTACTAGTTACTAATATTATAAATGCGAAAGTATGTTTGGATGTTTGTGACTCTTTCACGCAAAAACTACTGAACCGATCACCGTGAAATTTTGCATACACGTTGTCTGGTACAACAGAAAGGACATAGGATACCTTTCATCGTTCAATGCGGACGAAGTAGCGGGCACCAGCTAGTTACATATAATGTGACATTATGTATTGCATAATATTAATATTACAACCCACACTAGGGCAATAGTTAGACTGCATTTAACGGGAGTGACCAGTACTACATACTAAGCAATCAAAGCTTTTGAGACTTTGCCTAAGACATAAAAACGTAGGTACACATTATAGGACAGCCCGCTTGGCAACAGTTACCACATTTTGACAAAAAACCATTGCGATGGAACCCATTACTTGTCAGAGTCAGCAGCGCACTTGCATCCTCTCTATTTTGGTTATGGTTAAAGGGTTATAGTCGACAGGTATACACGAAAAAATGGGCAAATCTATTCTAGATTCTATATGTATTTCCATCATCAATCAAAATCCTATGCAGTATAGACAGCTTGACATAAATCGTAGAAAACATGGACTAACTAGTTGGTGCTCGCGACTTCGTCCGCGTAGAAAATTAAAAAAAAAGCAATGTAACGCTTGACCTCGTGTTGCTATAACACTTTGGCCAGGCGTTAGTTTTTTATTGATCCCTCGGAAATAGTCCTTTTTTTATGGACGAAAGGTACCCTATGTCCTTTCTGGTGTCCCAGACGATGTGTATGCAAAATTTCATAGTGATCGGTTCAGTAGTTTTTGCGTGAAAGAGTCACAAACATCCATACATACTTTCGCATTTATAATATTAGTACAGATGACAACAACTGTTGTTGATTTTAAACTACGGCAACTAAGTATATTCTTCCAAGAAAACATGTTCGGCGACTCGCAATGACTCATTTGAATTATTCTGAGAAACTCTGCAAAAAAAAAAATAGGCTCCTTTTAAATAATCATTCGGGCGAAAGCGCGTATAAAAACTTTTTTTTTAGTAAATTAATTAAAATTTATTATCTACATGTAATTGTCCCAACTGGAAGGCATTTCAAACATTCAAACATTTCAAAGCATTAATCCAGTACATTAATTTGTATGTTAAGTTTTATAAAAAAATATAATTAAATTATTTTAAAATAATATTACTTATTAGAATAAGGGCCTCTTTCACCGACTACAAGTGAAGTGTTGATTAGTTACTTTTAGAAATAAAATTTTATGTTTTATTAAATTATGCACTCTGTTTTACTGCATCATTCGATAGACGAATTTTTTTTTTATTATTTTCTTTTTAATGTTTGAGACTTTTACCGTACAAACAAAGGTATATATCATCTCCATCATTCCCGGTTACCGGTGACTTTAATTGGCGGTTAGCCTATTTGACACATCGTGAAAGATGCACTAACTCTTCAAATATTAATATTAATAAATAATCATTAAAAAGCAAATTATAAAATATCATTATTACAATATTTAAATACGTGCGAGTCAGACAATAAATAATATATTTTTAATAAATGCAAAAAAATATATTTATTTTTATGTTAAGGTCGGCAGACAGGCTAACAGTCAACTTTGGTAGTTGGCTACCGTCGCCTATAACACAAGCAACGCTACAGGTGCTGCAAGTGCACTTCTGACTTTACAATTGGTTTAAGGGGAAGGGATACTTAAAAACCCAACAGCACACGTGCTGTTACTTCACGACTGTAAGGGGGTGGTTACTGTTGCCAGACGGGCCGCCTAGTTCCCGCCACTACTTTCCAGATCCAGATCAGTCAACTTTGAAAAAAATTGACCCTGGCGGGAATCGAACCCGGGAAACCTAGAACAGAACACACTAACCACTCATCCAACGGGCTCGTAAAAACACTAATGTACATAGCTTATTTCAATAAGTTTAGCCTACGTTTAGTGCATTGGCAGAGCTAACCTTAATTGACTGGAATTAATAAAGATAATTTGAAATTTATACATATTTCCAAGAAGCTATTAGCTATTGTATTTATTAGTTTAAAACAATTTATTTAATGTGTAATTGAGAGAAACCATAAATACACTTGACGAGAACGTACGTACTCAGTTTATAACCCATCAGGATATCCTAATATATTGACTCTCGATGCGATTCAAAATTATCTTTGTTTGTTTTGGCGTTCTCATCGGGTCAATGGGCGTTCTGACGTTTAGTAGTTTAATCATATTGGATTTTAGTGTTGCAAATCTATAATAAACCATGGAATTTAGGGTGAAATGGTTTCTAAGCAACACGTAAACACCTAGCCCGCCTACTTCTCAATCGACAACAGTGCGTAGGTATTTTTTTGGTTTTGTCTTTAACCTTGTGTACGAATAAATAAAAAAAATTATGCATTGTACATTAAAAAAAAATTAAATTACATTATACTTAGTATTAAAATAAATTATTGTAAATTTAAGTAAATATAACAAGTATAAACACATATAGACACAATTATCAAATAACTTTAAAGTCTGAACTTGTATTTCTTCTAAAATATAATAATAATTAATCTTAATAACGATTGTTAAAATTAGAAAAAGCTCGTGACACTTACAATGTGTCATTTTATAAAAAGTGGTTTGGCATTACGATTTATGATGTTACTGTCGATAATCTTGAAAAAATATAAATTTTATTTCTGCTCGAACTTTATACTTACTAAGTAAATTTAAGTAAATTCCGGTTCTTAAAAATTATTTAATGTTTTTCTTTCAAAATGAATTCAAATCTATATATATATTGAGTAGCTTATGCGTTAAATCATAAACAAACAGACAGTGAGAAACATACCTACTTAATATAATTATTATGTACCGATTGATACAATTTTGCTTCGTTACAAACAAACAAACGAACAGAAACTTTTATATTAGTGCTCTGTTTACATTGACCGAAAGCAATTTTGAAAAGAGCCGTGTACAGTTCCCAAATGAAGCAATTATCCAACGGGTGACACGCCATAAAGTGAAGAGTCCAGTTGGCATCGGGCCACGGGACCAGTGACATGTGAAGTTTGTGAGTCAACGCGATAAGCGGACGGTCCAACCTGTGCGGCGCGCGGCGCGATCGATAGACACTGCACCCCCCAACCCCCTGCCTTGCCATACCGACCCCTCAATAGCTGGCGTATAGTCCCACAAAGGACGGATCCTTTTCCACCCAAGACCAGTATCTCAAAAGTGAATTGAGCGCAATTAGCTCACAGCCGGTTCAAGGTCGCGCCGGCCGACAACCTCTCGCATCGACCACCTCACGCAAAACTTTACGTGTGTTGATTATATTATTGTGTATCGTTGAGAATTTTTATTTTTAATTATTACGCGCAGTGGACAAGGTCGGCTGTTTTCGCGTGCACAAATGTCTGATCATTATCATTGCAAGCGCGCGCGTGCCCCGTGGTAGACGACGAATAAATCTAGATTGTAAGTTGTGGTGGGTTCATAGCAGCGATGGCATCAAAGGTCCTAGTTCCGGCCGCACCGTTCGCCAAATTACAAGTGAGTATATAAACATATATATGTATAAATAAGTCAGTGAAGGGTCTATAACCGGTCACTCACTTTGCAAGTAATGGTTTTAAACAGGTGGTTTTTCCCATACAGTTCTTTATGCATTCTATGTCCGCTACAAACAAAGGATTTTCCATAACAACAAAGGAAATTCATATTTTGATATAATTATAATCATCGTGTTAGTGGTAATACGTTCACTACCTGAAACAGTTCTACACTATTATTGCCAGTAGTTGAACTGGTCAAAAGTTGATTGCACATCTTGTGGATACTAATATGTGTCGTCGCCAATTCAATTTATTAATAAGCTGGGTTATGTGAGTGATTTTCGTTTGACCACGGATCTTCTCATACCTGATTCGATCTTACAGAGCAGCCCCATATCTTATAGAGAGATTTTGAGCTTTCTTATAAAGCCCATAGTAAAAGACAAAGGTAAGTTTCAGCGCGACATTTACACACTAGTCGAACATTTGTATATCATGCATTGAGGAACTTTGAAGAAGAGCTTCCAATGGTTTTTTTTTTAATTAAAGATGGGTTTGCTCTTGACCAACAACCTACTGTATAGAAAGTATGAGGCCTAAGATGGAGCGAGCCCACCCAGAAAATGCCTATTCGCTGTTATAAACTATTAATTAAAATGTCACAACAAAAATAACTTTGCGACCGTCAAGTTAAGTACTGTATTTAAATCTATATTATGTACCACTGGTAACTATAGACCTGTCATTGACTCTCCATCTACTTTGGTATTACTTAGCAAGAGTAGAGGCACCTATATACTAAGAGGCACAGGGAACATTTTAGCATATTATTATGAAATTATAATTGCATTTAACAATGATACCCAATAAGCTATAACAGTTTTACAATGTGACACGGTCATGTGATATTTGTGGATAAAATTTTCAGGTAAAAAAATCTCCGCCTGAATCGAGCGGTAGCGGGTTCATTATAGGCGGAGATGCGACGGCGAGGGTAGCCCACTTGGAGCATAGCGTGAGGTTCTTGCAAGAACAACATCGTCTGATGCTAAGTGGCTTGCACACGGAAATCGAGGCGCTGCGAGAGAGAAACAGAGGTATGCATCAAGCTTAAAGTTCGGGATACTCATAGCTTCTCAAAGTTTAACATAAATAAAATTAATAATTTAAAAATTTATTAAGAATCTAATCAAAATTAGAGGTATAATTCACCAATAAAAATTATTGATCTAAAAATTTATTAAGAATCTAATCAAAATTAGAGGTATAATTCACCAATAAAAATTATTGATCTAAAAATTTATTAAGAATCTAATCAAAATTAGAGGTATAATTCACAAATAAAAATTATTGATCTAAAAATTTATTAAGAATCTAATCAAAATTAGAGGTATAATTCACCAATAAAAATTATTGATCTAAAAATTTATTAAGAATCTAATCAAAATTAGAGGTATAATTCACAAATAAAAATTATTGATCTAAAAATTTATTAAGAATCTAATCAAAATTAGAGGTATAATTCACAAATAAAAATTATTGATCTAAAAATGTATTAAGAATCTAATCAAAATTAGAGGTATAATTCACATATAAAAATTATTGATTTAAAAATTTATTAAGAATCTAATTAAAATTAGAGGTATAATTCACATATAAAAATTATTTATGTCGGATCGCGTACTTTTACAGTGATATAAGTAAACACACATTTATCAAGCAAATATTCATTTAGCAGATCAGTTATGTAAGCGATTAAGGACAAATGGAAGATGAAGTTATCCTTTATCCTATCTTTTAAGTTGGACCAAATTACACATAGATACGAAGTTTTATCAAAATCGGTGCAGTGGTTTAGGAGTTCATTGGCATCAAACAAGTGACACGAAATTTATATATATATATATATCCAATTTATACTAACCTACGACCCCTAGGTTAGTATAAATTAAGGTCGCTTTCCGCGTCTTTCTGTTATTGATGCGGTTTTCACTAATGGTTTTTGTTGGTATATAATGTACAGAAAAAATTCGTACAAAGCCAGGACTTTTTTCCCCCATACTAAAAGTGCCCAACCCGCCTAGAGAAGTTTTAACTTCAAAAATAAACAAATCAGCCAGTATTATATGAAAGTTGTTTTTTTTTGAGAGGTTTTGTTGCATAATTACTTTCGATTTCAGTACTGTGTGTTTATTAATGTTTTAAATATATTATTTATAAATGAAGCTTCCATATATAATAATAAATTGACACATCATTGCAACCGACAATCCCATATATATAAAAGAGTATATATGCTCACAATGCAACGAGGCCATGCAAAACATAAACATAACCCGTTTTGGTCATGGCTCTGGCCCTAACCTACTTCTTCGAGTGTAATCCAATTTAATCCTTATATACCTAATGTAACTTTGACACTTACAAAAGAGGAGTACTTACTATAAAAATTATAGTTTTTTTTTTTTATTTATTTTTATTTTTTATATAATATGGATAGCCAACGTAACAATGTGCACATAAAATTCAAAACAAATTGCAAAATACAGTTCAGTTTGCACAAGTCACATTTACAGGCCACCACATCATGCATATTCATTGATTCCTAGGCACATATTCAATTCAAGTAATCATTCGTACATATTCAAAATCTAATTCAATAAAATATCATAAGTCAATATTGAATTCAAATATAAATACACAATACCATTGGGTCATTGGTTAAGTATTCAAAAAAAAAACAAAAGACACAAACAAACATATTAACTTGAAATAAGAACACAAAGTAAAACCAATATAAATTGATAAAAGTTGGGACGGCTTCCAAAAATAGTTAACATTTAATAAAATTTCAATACACATAATTAATCAAAGCAGTAAGAAAGTAACATTTTATATGTATTATGTGTGTTAAATTATAGCAAATAGTTACTTACCATCTGCTAGTATTTGCTATTGCCAGGGCCTACTGTAAAGTTAATACTGACATACATAATTAATATTTAAAGTATAGTTAGGGCCTCATTCACCATCTATGAGTAACGTGTCAAGTAGGCTAACCGCCATTTAAAGTCACAAATAACCGGGAATGATGGAGCTGATATATATACCTTTGTTTGTACGGTAAAAGTCCCAAACATTAAAAAGAATATAATTAAAAAAAAAAATTCGCCTATCGAATGATGCACAAAACCGAGTGCATAATTTAATAAAACATAAAATTATTTCTAAAAGTAACTAATCAACACTTTACTTGTAGTTGGTGAAAGAGGCCCTTGTACAATTAAATTTAACAAATAAAAATAAAACCGTTGTTCCTAGATCTAGACTTCAAAAGTTTTCCCAACCGGTGGTAGACAATAAATTTTTTTGATATTATTCTTTTAAAATTTAGATTTTTGAATATGTACAAAAATAAATTAATCAAAGTTTCAAGTTTGGATGTTACCAATAAATTAATTGCAGGTATAAAAATTGATGATAAATTTTTGAAATAATAATCTGATTTTAAAAAATCTTATCTTTTTATTTTTTTATTTTTATTATAATATGGATAGCCAACGCAACAATGTACATATAAAATTCAAAACAAATCGCATAATACAGTTTAGCTTGCACAAGTCACATTTATTGGCTACCACAGCATTGCTTCTTAGGCACATATTCAATTCAAGTAATCATTCGTACATATTCAAAATCTAATTCAGTCAAATATCACAAGTCAATATTGAATCCAAATACACAACTCATTGGGTCATTAGTTAAGTATGCAAAAAAAAAAGACACAAACAAACATATTAACTTGAAATAAGAACACAAAGAAAAACAAATATAAATTGATAAAGTCCAAAAATAGTTAACATTTAATAAAATTTCAATATACAAATAATTAAATCAAAGCAGTAAGGAAGTTTATAATATTAGTGTAGAAATCATGACTCATAATCACAAAAGGATTTTGTTCTTATGTGAATCGCAGGAAAGAGACTTAAATATTAAAATTAAGTTAAAAAAGTCGACAAAATATCTAAGCTTTTGATGTAAGTTCAAATGTTCAGATGTATTAATTTCTCTCTCCGTATGACAAGGATGACTTTAGCAAACACTTAGATCATACTTTCTATTTTTGTATCGCGCCGTAGAAATTCTAGGAAAACACGGCATACGAGTACACAGCTGTCTAGAAGGGTTTCAACCGTCATTCGCTTTATTATTAATAAATGCCGTTTTAACGTCAGGGACATTGCGCTGCATATTTAAACTATGTTCAGGCGATTCACGCAAATTAATTTATTGTTATGATTCACAACTAGATGTCGCCGCTATCACTATTATTCAATAATTACTTACTATCCAATTTATATATAACATATTATTGTGTATATAATTATCCGTACTATTAATATTATAAATGCGAAAGTATGTTTGGATGTTTGTGACTCTTTCACGCAAAAACTATTGAACCGATCATCATGAAATTTTGCATACACGTTGTCTGTGTCACCGGAAAGGACATAGGGTACCTTTCATCCAGAAAAAAAGGACTATTGCCGAGGGATAAATAAAAAAATAAAAAACTAACGCCTGGCCAAAGTGTTATAGCAACACGAGGTCAAGCGTTATATTGCTTTTTTTTAACTTTCAACGCGGACGCAGTCGCGAGCACCAGCTAGTATTATAAATGCGAAAGTATGTTTGGATGTATGGATGTTTGTGACTCTTTCACGCAAAAACTACTGAACGGATCATCATGAAATTTTGCATACACGTTGTCTGGGAAACCAGAAAGGATATAGGGTACCTTTCATCGATGAACGAAGTCATATCGCGGACGAAGTCGCGTGCACCAGCTAGTTACATATAATGTGACATTTTGTATGGCATAATATTAATATTACAACCCAAAGTAGAGCAATAGCTCATTCTCTGTGTTTTTCTCGTTACTGCTTTCTTGTGGCGTTAAATCTAAGAGACAAAAGGTGCAGGTTCGATCGGGATGAGCCTGCAATAGTTAGGCTGCACTCACATTTATAAAAAGTCGATGTCCACTTCCATCTGTTTCTCAGCTACTTATTATTTATTTATTTATTTGTCTTTTTAATTTTAGGGACTATCGTCTTACAAATGTATGTCAGCCCCATCATCCCCTCAACTAACTAATGTAATATGACAATGCTTGAAAGCTTCATTGATGATACACAAGCTATAATTAAAATTATAAACCAACACCAGACTTTCTATTAAGCTCAAACACGCTATTCTTTTGTAAGTTGCTAATGAGTTGGGTGTCCTGCAGCATCAGGTCAAGATTATACCATGTCATAGAAATACCACCGAAGTGACAGTATACCAAATTTCAAAATTAGAACATAATATGTAAGTATAGGCTATAGGTATCCCGGATTTAAAAGTTTTGTTATATAATTTCAGACTTGCAGTTTCAACTGATATTCAATAAAGAATCGTCACCAAAGTTAACACAGACCACACCCACCAATGAAGAAATAGCGACAAGCAATGAGGTATCTATCCAATTAAGGCATTTAAGGCGATTAAGGCAAGTTTATTGACAAAATTTAACTTTTAAATATATAACAATTTGATGACAAATTTGGTCTAGTGGCTAGTAACCCTAGCTGTTAACCAAACGGTCGCCGATTCGAATCCCGCTAGGGGCGAATGTTTATGTGTTAACATTTTACCTTTGCACCTGAGTCATGGGTGTTTTGTATTTATAATGTGGATGTATTTACAAAAAAAAAAGTAATCAATGTAGTATATCAACTGTCTAGTAACCATAATACATGCATTAGTTGCTTGATGTGGAACTAGATGGTGATGTGTGGAATGTGTGAAGATATTTATTTATTTATTTAAAAAAAAAAAAAAAAAAACCGCCGTATCGGTGTTAAGAAAAATAAAAATATTTATAAGCTCCAACTTCTGAGCTTATGAGGCCAATCAATGGTTAGGTTAGGTTATGTTAGGTTAGCGTTTCAGGGCGATATGTCATCACTGGCAAACTGGGACTGGCACTATTAGTTCTAAAGGCTTTTTTGTCGATTACAGGAAGCGGCATTTCATAAACGCGAAGTGTCCCTAGAGCGAGAGGCGGCCGCAGCTCGCGGCGAGGCTCGGGCGGCCGAGGCCAGAGCACTTCAACTGCAAAGACTAGTCGATGTGCAGGCTGAGTAAGTTTTACCTAACTGTTATTATCCTATTCCAGCTATTCCATGTTTATTTTAAGGCGGTCAAACATACGATTTCTATAAATTTTCATTCAAGAAAAGTATAATCAAAAGTGTCACTTTTAGTAATTTTTCGTGATATTAATCGTATTATTTTAGGATTAAATCCTTATCTGCAAACTAAAACATCCGAAACAACCTGAAATCATAAACTTTGACTCCAGTGTGATTCTAAATGGATGAATGGTCTTAATGCAGTACCAGCATGTGTCAAAAGGTCACATTGAATTTTGCAGGAAACTCCGCGAGCTGGAGATCCGCAAGTGCGAGAATTGTTGCGCGGCGACCGAGAGCACAGAAAGCGTGGAGAGCCGCGCGGAGCTCCGCGCTCGGCTCGCTGAAGCGGAGCGTCTGGTGCGGAGGCTCCGCAGCGATGCGGAGCGACAGCGGAGAGAGGTACTCGCTGCCGGCGCCGGAGGGGTCACTAACCTCTTGTTTGACAGCGCAGCGGCAAGCCACGCACACGTACGTCACGCACCACGTTTCGATACTGCGAACACGGTGTAGCTACCGAGCGAAGGCTCTATTCATACAAGACGGATCTCACTCAAGTAACAGTAAGAGCTTTTAATTCAAGATCCGACACAGTCCCTGTACTCGCAGATATACTCGGTATAGTAGGAGATATTGGTATCCTTTTAGCGGATTAGGGGAGACTTTTACAAAGAGCGATTTAAACTAAACGAATTGACAAATAAATGTCAAAGGCTAAGTTCGTAGCAAAATGCCAACTGTCTTTCTATTGTTTTAACTTGTCATTTCTTGTTTAAAAAGTGTTAATAGATTTTGTTCATCCCCCATATCGGAGATTTTCTGAAACGGGACTTAATGAAGTAGATTATATTTCGAAAATATTTACTTGAGGCGTATACATAAATAAAATATATTATACAAATTCCTATTCCATGTTTAAACGGCTTTACAGAATATTTCCCTCGCGTATAAGCTGCCTTGACTGGTTTGTGATTTCATTTAATTTAATTTTTTTTTTAAATAATTTCATAATTAATTTAAAAAGTAAATATTCAGAGGTTCCACGACGTTATTTCAATAAAATCGTATATATAATTTTCTAATTTTTTCATATCAACTGTACCAAAAACGGTGGTAGGTATACATAAATGTTACATTGATACTCAGAACAATATGTGAAATGGTTAATGTTCATAATATTTGATCCTACTCCATAATATCGAACAAAAGCTCACAAAAAGTAAACTACACCGTGATCGTACTGACGCGTCGTTGGCGCGGACGGGACGCGGCGTGACTTAGATTGCACCTTTATTAAATAGAAAAAGTTAATTTGTTATGTAATCATTTGTATATAAATATGATTTATTTTTTAAATCTTGTGACACTTTGCGCTTAATGAATGCACAGATGCAGTCAGTGCCTGTTACAATGCATGAAGTCCCGTCCCCGTCCCGTAGCGTTTCTTGTTGCAATAGTGAATAGTGTCCACAATTTGTGTATTTTCGTGTACCCACTTTTTGGTTTAATATTTACCTAGAGGTTTTAGCTACTTACATGTTTGATCTAAAGTGGCTAAAATGAAAAATGTCGGTATTGCATAGGGTAAGTAGTTTTAGCGAAAAGAGGGGGCTTTAGAAACATAACATTGCTTGCTAACTTAACAAGGTATTCTCTGTTTGTATGTGACCACATAATATGGAGTGTTATTAGTACAATTTTTATATAAATTTTATTGAAACCAATAGTCCAGAAATCTATTAAGTTAAAAGGTATAACAACGGTTTAACTCACATTGGAGAATAGATGGAGCCGAATGACAAAGTTATCTGTAGGTACTTTACTAAGTAGTAAGAGAAATTTGTATTTTTGTTTGTAGGTAATGAATAAACTAAAAAACTATTGGACCGAATTTAAAATTCTTTCACATATAGCAAGTTATATTGTAAAGCGAGTGACATAGGTTATATTTTATAAAGTTATGCGGACGTAGTCGCGTTCAATAGCTATAGTGTTCTATAAAGTTTGCTTTTGAAGAGTTAAATCCACAATTTATAAGTGAGTCAACAAAAAATGTTTTGGCAGAACAAGAAGTATTTTTTTTTAAATAAAAGTAATCCCATACTCATGTGACTCGTCACTCTTGTTGCTCATCATTTAACGCTGATATGTTTATGTTATAGTAATCTACATAGATGAAAGAATTTCAAAAGAATGAGCTAGCCCAAAAGCTTCTTTGTAGCAATCCACCAAAAAGATTGAAAAGGACACATATATATACTGGAGCTGGACAAAAAATTTTCATCCAGCTAAATTTAACCGAAGGAGTAAAAATTTTCTTATTATTATTAAGAGTGGTATTCTTGTTGGAGGATACTCTCACAATTTAAAAAAAAAATCAAACAACAGATCCGATTATAGTTATTTTGACTGATTGCGGATAAAATAACAAAAAAAAAAATACAGTAGCTTGGACTTTTTATAGCAGCGACTAATTTACTTGTCGTTGTAATTTAAGCTTTATCGCAATTATAATAAGGACGACATAACAGTTGCAGTGCATGAAGAACTCCCTGCACGCCAGTCTGCGCGGAGTCGACGCCGGCTTCTACAACAACTACCATTTCCCTCCAGTTCACACGCCGGACTTTTGGCGGGAACCGCTCAGAGAGTGAGTACAATATCTAATTTTCTCGTTAATATTTAATTTTTATACCCGACTCATCGAATCATCGATTGCGCGCGAGTTGATCAATAACTCTGCTACGCGCGACTGTACGCAACGCGCAGTGTCCACACTGCAGCCTCCTAATCGGACATTTAGGAAGAAACTCGTAGATGAAAACGATAAGAAAGATTAGTGACTCACTATCCGCGCTTGGTCTTCATATACTAAGTCCAATGAACTCACCATCATTCAGTCGCTCAAAGGATACTTACTGTTCTGCATACACGTGATACTTACGTTAAAAAATTATTATTATTATTCAAGTATATATTTTTCTTTCTTAGTTTTAAATTTTTTGCAATATAAATAAAAAAAAACAATAAATTTTATAAAAAACTTAAACCTAGAGTTTCGCAAGTAGCGGGGCAAGGCCCCAAGCTACCGGTGGTTAGGGCTACCGAGTGAGGAACTTCCTGACAATTCGTTCCATGTCAAGAAGCACCGCCTTCTGTATCTCTCCCTTGACCCAGCTATATATTATTATTATTAATATTATTATTATTATGTACTTCGATTGGGAACTGATACGTCGAATTAGGATTAGTCCTGTTATGATGTACCATGTGTGTTGTAAATAAAAAAAAAAATAAAATAAAAAAAACTACAGTACTAAAAAATTTACAACAAAAAAAAGATGCGAAATTTAATTCCCTATAACAATGGTCCCTATGACTTTTGTCCTCAAGTGAATAGTTTCCGAGATATCGGGCAAAAACGTTTTTTCAAAATGGCGCCTGAAGCTCCACCTGAATCTGTCGGTATTTGGTGATTTTATACTCAGTAAGTGATCGTAAACCTTATAAATAAAAAAACATTGGATCGGTAGGATAGTGCAAAGTTAAATTCTATATTTCCTGGCCTATAAAGTGTAGTTGTTCCCTTATTTAAATGTAACAGAGACTTCAGCAGTATGGTGGCGAACAGAGGGCGCGGCGGCGCTCGGCGACCGTTGACGTTACCGGAGCTGTCCGGACAGCAGATACATCGTTCGACCGTCTATGCCAATAGTGAGTGTCATTTCCATTTTGGCTAACTTAACATGACTAAAAATTGCTTTGCTTCTTTTCTTATATGACTACTGGCTGGCGCCCGCGACTTCGTCCGCGTTGAACGATGAAAGGTACCCTATGTACCTTTCTGGTGTCCCAGACAATGTGTATGCAAAATTTCATGGTGATCGGTTTAGTAGTTTTTGCGTGAAAGAGTTACAAACATTCATATTTATAATACTAGTTGGTGCCCGCGACTTCGTCCGCGTTGAACGACGAAAGGTACCCTATGTCATTTCTGGTGTCCCAGACAACGTGTATGCAAAATTTCATGGTGATCGGTTCAGTAGTTTTTGCGTGAAAGAGTCACAAACATCCATACATCCAAACATACTTTCGTATTTATAATATTAGTAGATTTCGGCCTATTTCATGTATGCATCGCACTAAATATGCAATGTAAATGTGGAAATATCTAATTTTAAAGAAATTAATTGATGTATAGATGGACATACACAACTGTATGGTTTGTAAAACCATACAGTTGTGTAGGTATATAAATTGTTCTAAAATTAAAATAAATAAATAATAATAATAATAATAAAGTAAAATTGATCAAATGAACATCAGGATAATATAGGTTAGGCTCTATAATACTTAATGAGTATTGGACTGAAAATCCTGCAATAACTCTCGCAATGGATAAAGTTGTAGGAATGTTTGCAAATGGGGAACAAGGATAAAAGTTTTATCCTTGTTCAGGAGATTCACGCAATTATCAACAGATGGCACCGCTAGTATGCGTTAACACGCGCTAACGCTTCGTTTTCGTCCAACCTACTTTTTTTCTACAAATGTTTTGTTCTCTCTGGTTCTGTAAACAATTATCAATACAATAGATACTTACGTACTCGCTTGTGTCTTTCATTGTGAACTTTGCACCTTATAACAAATCGTAGGCAGTAGGGTTGATCAGCTAACAGTTTTTTTGTTAACTTAGCCAACCAGCTAATTGGTTAAATTTAGCTGGCTAAATAACGGCTAAATAGTTATAAAAGGTTATAAAAACGAAATTATAACATTTATAAAAATATGTATGTACCTATGTAATTCAAAACTATTTAAAAAATTTGCTTATTTTTGTTTGCATAACGTCAAAAAACGTCCTACGTATTCGTTTATCAGTTAAATAAAGCAAAATGCATATTCTATGACTATGATAGTATAGTGTAAGCTCCGTAAATATCTAATCCACTATATTAACCATAGATAACTAAGGCTCGAGTTCACCAACAGACGGTTATTTTTAAACAGCCGTTTAATAATATTTTGTTGACCACCATCGCTAAACTGCGGGTTAAACGCCCCAAACATCAGATTAATCATTAAGTTAATCAGATGTTTAGGGCGTTTAACCCGCATTTTAGCGATTTTGAACAACAAAATATTATTAAACGGCTGTTTAAATTTTAAACAGCTGTTTAAATATAACCGCCTGTTGGTGAACTCGAGCCTAATTCAGCTGACAGCTAAATATCTAACCTACTGTCACAATTAAGGTATTATCCACAACCGTAATTAACCAAAACAACTAGGTATCGATAGTAGTTGACAAAGTTGTCATGTTAGCTGACAGTGTTGTTAGCCATTAGCCGTTTTTTTGGTGACTATATATTTAGCTGCGGCTAAATATCATTTAGCCGCTAAACGGTTGGGTGAGCTAAATAGCTTACAACCCTAGTAGGCAGTTAAAAAATTTTAGTTATAAAAATTCATCAACAACTAAAACAATCCTAAAGGAGAATAACACAGTGATGAGGTAATTTTTTTTTATTTTTTTTTTCAGATCATACACGACCTCGAGCGTATGGATACGAAAATAAAAACAAAAAGCCTTTAGGTGCGAATGGAGAGAGCGCCACTAAAAGTTGCCAGGAATCGCCAGGTAGGTAACCTAACTGATGAATAAACTGATTATATTTTAATTTTATATATGGCGTTGAACAAATTTAATTTCGGTTCGGTCAAAAAGTTTTTTTTTTTTTTTTTTAGTGTAGGTTCTTAATTTGAACCCTAATTTTTTATAGTAATTTTTCATACCCCTGCTAGATGTTTAATTTTCAAAAAATTTAAAACAGATTTTTTTCAGATCTATTGTTAGGTACATTTTTCATTACGAGTATTATATATTTAAAAAAAAATCTAAAATTATCTAGAACATTTCTTTTTTGTTATCATAAAAACTGCATCATTTTTTTTTTATTTAGAGTAAAAAAAAAAACTAAATGGAATACCTAATACTTTATACATTACACTGACATTTTAGTTTGATCGTGTTAATTGTAATAATATGTTTTCTGCACATGCACCACATCTTTTTTTTCGATCTTTTGTCACCAAAAAATACGCACAAGAGATGAGTTTTTTCTTTTTTTTCTTTGTTTAATTTCAGAATTGCACCGATTTAAGTCATTGTGCACGAACGATTTAGCGACAGATATATTTAATTTGGACCCTATTCCCACGTATCCAGAGTTGAAAGTTGTGGTAACGAAGCTGTTACCACAAGATAATAATATAATGGGTGAGAATGTTTTTTTATTTATTTTGTCTCTGCACACTAACAAAATTAACGATGTCATTGTGGTGCATGTTTTTTTTTTTGGTAACAATTCGTTGTAAGGGCCTTTTTTTTATTTTTTATTTTTTTTTTTATTTTTTTCCTTTACCTCCCATTACTTATCCTAAATAATTTGGAAGTACTTACAGATTAGCTTATTCATTATTTGACAAATAAAAGTATTAATAATTACCAACATAAATAATATTTATTCAGCATACTAAACAAACCATTATGGGCCTCTTTCACCAACTACAAGTGAAGTGTTGTTTAGTTACTTTTAGAAATAATTTTATGTTTTATTAAATTATGCACTCGGTTTACTGCATCCTTTCGATAGGCGAATTTTTTTAAATTATTTTCTTTTTAATGTTTGTGACTTTTGCCGTACAAACAAAGGTATATATCATCTCCTTCATTTCCGGTTACCGGTGACTTTAAATGGCGGTTAGCCTACTTGACACTTTACTCAGAGATGGTGAAAGAGATCCTAATAATATTACACTTGTAATATTCAAGGTTTCAAAATTATATACAACATGATGGATGTTGGATCGCGTCTGATTATATATACATACATATATAATTATTTTATAATAAACACAATATAATAACACTATATTATCCTACAAAAATTTTGAGAGAATATATGGATGTTTGTTAGTATTTTTTATTATTATTAGATATTTTACGCAAAAAGACTAAGGCTCGAGTTCACCAACAGACGGTTATTTTTAAACATCTGTTTAAAATTTAAACAGCCGTTTAATAATATTTTGTTGTTCACAATCGCTAAAATATCATTAAACAGCTCTTTAAATTTTAATCAACTGTTTAAAAATAACCGTCTGTTGGTGAACTCGAGCCTAAGAAGTTGAAATTTTAATAGACCCAAAGGTCTACAAATAATGAAGTTCTTCCGACAACTTTTTATATAATAACTTTAAATTAATTGCATTTTTTTTTCTTGTTTCAGTAAGCAACGGTCAAACGGCAGACAGCAACGGCGCACGCGCAAGACCGCGTCGCAATCACCATCGCAAACATGCCACCACTGACCATTCATAACCATCTACTTATACAACTACCCACAGTAAAAGCTCCCCATTCACGCTGGTTGAAAAATCCAGATTATGATTCCCTATTTTTTTTTATTAACACTGGTAATCTTTTTTTTTACTGCTGGCAATAGTGACTAAAAGATATCGAAGTGAAACAATCATTATGTCCATTCGTTTTAAGAGGAAAAAATGAATATCTTTTATGCCTACGTCGGAAAATAAAAGTCAAAATATCTTATCAACTTAAATTATATTTTAATATTTTTAGACCATATCGCCTACGTAACTGTAACTACCGTTACAAACCACAAATCTATATTAACAGTTTTTTAATTTGGGTCATATTTATGGAACAAATCCCTTGCGAATGAGGAGTTTTTAATGTATTTTATTAACAAATATACTCGCTTTACTGCACTCTCGCAGATGTATACACGATTTAGGGGAAAATTATTTTTAGAGGCTCCTTAGCAAACAAACGTTCCTTAGTAAATGTGACAACTATTTGGGGAATCCCCAGTCCATAGACTAATAGAAAGTGCGTTGTGATAAAGCTTTGGCGCATATTTGGCGTTTGGAATCGACTTGAAACGCTGTTGGTAGTTCTTTGTAGTGTAAGTACTTATTGTGTGCCTAGTGATCGAGTTTTTCTTACTAATCTCTATTCATGGAAACGAGTTTATAGGGAGAAGAAACGTTTGACTGTGATTGGTGGAGATAACCGAACGATGTGAGTGTACACAGTACATGTACTTCTATACATAACGATAGCTGGTTAAATGTTGACTCTTTTCGAAATATCGTGGAGAACGCTATTTTATATCTGTTACTGTTTTTTTTGTTATAAATGTGGGAGGTGACAGCAGTGATACATCGTATAGTGAATAGAGTAAACAAATATTGTTGTTATATAATTGTATATTAATTAATTAATTGACGTATATTTTTCATTTTATGATTATATCAGGAACCAAAGTGTAGGGTTGTGGTAGGTACGTAGGTATTACTATAATATTTTATTATATGTAGTTTACAAAGCTAAAAGCAGCGTAATGTGAACGTTCACCTATTATTGCAAACGCCTACTCAAGATTTGCTGTCCTTGTCTTTTGTATGGAATTGAGTGAAGGAGAAAGCGCTCTATAAGCTCGTTTCTGTGAATAAGGTTTAGATAGAATTGCATAAAAATAAGACACAAAAAGAAACTCACAGTGTAATTTCTACGAATTGCGTTTTGATATTTATTTTTTGATCTACAAAACAGATCATAGGGAGTTGTGCTCGGAAATTTAAACAAATAAATATACAAGGTAACTTTTAACTTTTTTTTAAATTTAATGTAAGTCAAAAATAAATTTATTGTTCCTAATTCGAGGCTACATAAATTAAGTAATTCTTTTAAAGGTCCAATGTATACATTACTAAAAAAAAAGTTATCAAACTGAGTAGCTCTACAAAATGCGGACTGTCAATGTATTTAGTTTATTTTTTGTTAATTTGAAATTTTTTTACAAAAAAGCAACTAAGTACCTACAGATATTTTTGACTGTTTCTTCTTGCAGAAAAAAATATTTCACATATAAATTACTTTTAATTTTATTGTGTTTAGAGATCTATAAGTGAGTTTTACTTGTCTTCTAATGTATTTTCTGTATTTTCCTGTGTTCATATTTAAAAAAAAAAAAAACCATTTGCGAGAGTGCTGTGAGCTTTTAAACGCTATGTTAGTAGCCTTATCCATATTAATCTTTATTATTGAATATATTATGACAATTATAATATAATGTATTTATTGCGAATTATGTTTTTATTTCAACATCCATTTTTTACAATTCGTGAACAAAATTATTTAGTGAGAAATATTTTAATAAATAGAGGGCAAATATTTTTTTTTTATTTTGTAAAACGAAAAAAAAAAAAAAAAAGTTGAATTAATTTTTTAAATAAATTTATTTATTCAATTTAAAAAAAAAAAATTATTAAAAAATACATGATTACAATTATTTTTGAACAAGTTGCCCAGCAACCATAACAGTGTGTCGTTTATTTTATTATCAGTTTTCAAAAAATATTTTAAACTATCGCCACATTTATTTGTTACAAAACAATCTAATATTTGATTAGTAACACTGGCAACATCTGCATTGGCCAATGTTCTCAACGAATATTCGAGATGGCAACACTGCTCTTTTCTCTCGCAATTTGAATGATTTTGAATAGCCACCGGTATAATTTTTATAATTTTTTCTACAACCGTAAAACTGTCTGTCTGTACAAAGTGTTTGTGACACGACAGGACGAAGAGTAACTGCGCTGACGACGTATTTATGTCATTTTTTAAAATACCCTCAATTATTTTGGGTAAATTTTCAGTTCTGGAAATGAAAAAGTACCTTGTTTTTTTTTTTCTTTTTTTTTTTTTTCTTAAATATTTTAAACCTTGGCGTGCATTGGTAACAGTCAATTAGATGGTAAGTTTTTACTTGCACAAGCAATATCAGAGTGTGTTTTGGCTCACCCTACAGGAAAAGACTGTTTAGCTAGGTGGAAATACTTCAAAAAGTATTTTTTACTTATCGCTGCTTAAATTCAAAAGTACCACAAATCAAAAAATTAAAAAAAAAAAAAAAATTTATTGCAAAATTACAATCACAATCCTTCATTTATTGTATGTTGCAAAAAGACTTATAGTTATTTTAAAAACATATTTAGTATATTTTTATATATATATTTTTTTATAATCAAAACTTATAACTTATATGCTTAGTTTGCTTAATGTGGAACTAGATTGTGATGTGTGAATGTGTTTAAAATTTACTATAGACTACCGATGAGCAATTGATTGCTATGATGTCAGTTTGTAATGGTGATATGTCACAAATATACATAAAAATACTTAATACAAAAATTTAAAAAAATGTAAAAATTTAAGTTCAAAAAAATTTTTTTTTTTTTTTTTTTAATTTTTTTAAAAAAATGTTCTTACTTCAGTTCATCCTTCAGTTGGAATGCCAAATGAGTGAGAGCATATAAAGCCGCATCTTGAACGTCTGGATTTTTCAAAGAGAGAACTTGAGTCAATTTGGCAATGGCACCTTGGGCCGATAATATCTCGCACACTTTTGCACCGGATCCGGCCAAATTGCCAATACTCCAAGCACACAACACCTGCAATGGTTGGAACCACCTTTTATTATATACTGGCTGTTGCACGCGGCTTCGGCCCGCGTAACTTTATAAAATATAGTCTACGTTACTCGCTGATGATATAGTGAAAGAATTTTTCAAATCGGTCCAGTAGTTACGGAGTCTATTCAATGCAAACAAACAAATATCTATACTAAAAGATTTGTTTGTTTAAATTGAATAGGCTCAGAAACTACTGGGTCGATTTGAAAAATTCTTTCACTGTTTGGAAGCTAGTCTGGTGGAGGAATCTCAAAAAGCGTCTGCTTTCGGCACAGTTAACGGCATTTAGTGAAAAATTTTGCCACCTGGTCTTTTTTAGACTAATTCGACCCCGCTAAACACGATTCTGCCCGGTGTCAACCCTCAACCTTTCCCCGCTCCTTGCGGGGAATCAATGAAAATTGATTCTTAAGGAGTAAACTCCTTAAAAAGAAAAAAAAAAGCCAACTTATGGTTTAATATTTATAATGCGCACTGTCAACGATTGGAACTCCTGATCTCATATAACCCAAATGTTTTCAAAGTTCTCGTGAATAGGCATCTTCTGGGTTGAGAATGAGGTTCGCTCCATCTTAGGCCTCATCCTTGCTACACAGTTGGTTGTTGGTCCCATCTTTTATAAAAATATATATTTTTTTTTTAAGCAACATTACAATTGTTAAACAAATGACTTGGATCCTTATTGGTTTGTTTGTAAAACCAAAATGAATACTTACAGCAAATTCAGTTGTCAAACTGTCCAACGCAGCAACAAGGTAAGGACCGGCTGCTTTGGCCACAACCGCGCAACACCGGTTATCGCCTAATGCCAAATTACACAGACAACCGGCAGCAGCGCATTGTTTTTTCACTTCATGACCTCAAATTTTATTATTATTTTTTTAAAATTAAATTATTAGTAATTTAGTAGTGGCAAGAATCGATGTTTATGGATGTACCTTTTCCGTAGCAAATAACATTGGCAAAACAATCCACAAAATTGAGTACATTTGGTTTCATTATGTTCGAAAGTAGCAACCGAAAGCATTAAATTACTATAGTAAACAACGGAGACTAGTAATTTAGTAATTTAGTTAATCCCACCGAGTAACACGACTAAACCAACGAGTCCTATCTACACGATGACCGATTTTTACCTACAAAAATCAATCTGATTGATTTTGAGGGAGTGATTTTTTTGTTTGAAAAGGCCTATCCATAAACATCGATGTTATACCATGTTTATATGTGCTATGATACAGATGTAGAGATCTTACAATTTTTGAGGAAATCCATAATTGAAAAGGCCCATCCATAAACATCGATGTTATACCATGTTTATATGTGCTATGATACAGATGTAGAGATCTTACAATTTTTGAGGCCATCCATATTGAAAAGGCCCATCCATAAACATCGATGTTATACCATGTTTATATGTGCTATGATACAGATGTAGAGATCTTACAATTTTTGAGGAAATCCATAATTGAAAAGGCCCATCCATAAACATCGATGTTATACCATGTTTATATGTGCTATGATACAGATGTAGAGATCTTACAATTTTTGAGGAAATCCATAATTGAAAAGGCCCATCCATAAACATCGATGTTATACCATGTTTATATGTGCTATGATACAGATGTAGAGATCTTACAATTTTTGAGGAAATCCATAATTGAAAAGGCCCATCCATAAACATCGATGTTATACCATGTTTATATGTGCTATGATACAGATGTAGAGATCTTACAATTTTTGAGGCCATCCATAATTGAAAAGGCCCATCCATAAACATCGATGGTGGCAAGGCACACTACATTGCATTTTATAGTCATTTATGCAGTTTATAGTCCTCTCTGGCTGTAGTTACAACCCCTTTACAGAAGACCACCATGATTATGTGCTGTTGTGACGCTGTGTAATAAAGTATGGGATGCCATAGCCCAGCGGTCGGCAAACTGCGGCTCCAGAGCTGCATGTGGCTCTATGGCTCTTGGAATCATGCCTCAAATTAAAAACAACAACATACAAACCTGACTTAATCAAACTTTCCAAGGAGATGCAAGCACATTGTTCGCATTAATAAATATTTATTAAGTATGAAATTTAAATTTTTTTAGTGTACTACTTATTTAGGCTCGAATTCACCAACAGACGGTTATTTTTAAACAGCTGTTTAAAATTTAAACAGCCGTTTAATAATATTTTGTTGATCACCATCACTAAAATGCAGGTTAAACGCCCTAAACATCAGATTAATCATTAAGTTAATCAGATGTTTAGGGTGTTTAACCCGCAGTTTAGCGATTGTGTACAACAAAATATTATTAAACGGCTGATTAAATTTTAAACAGCTGTTTAAAAATAACCGTCTGTTGGTGAATTCGAGCCTTAATGTAATAAAAGTTCACTAAACAAGCAGATTTGGCTCCCAATTTTTTTAAAAATTGTTGTAATGTTCATATTTGGCTCTTTGGCTAATAAGGTTGATTTCCTAATCCTAATGCACTTGGAGAACCTGTGGAATTGCTTGTTATAGGCGACAGTAACCACTATTTTAACATTAAAAAAAAATACATTTATTTATTTAATAGACAACAGATTTGGATATTGCACTGATTATTATCCAAACCTAGATAATAATGATAAAGTCTAAAGCGATCTTTGTAGACATGTCAAGTTCTAATAATTTCCATTCAATAAGTTTAGTACTTTCTCACATAAAATAAAAGCCTATCCTTGTCCCACTGGGTCGAAATGTTTACCTGATATTTCACGAATTAGTCCTCTTAACGCTCCGTTCACATTAAGTACCAATTCAATGTTCTTGGCATCGTCTATCAGTGAATTTTTAAGAAACTGCAGTTCCGATAGATTTATACATGACTTGGTCTTCAATTTATGTGCTATGTCCTCAACACTTAGTGTAATTCTGGAAATGTACATTTTTAATAAATGTATATGTTATATAAATGAAAATAATTTATTTAAATACAAATTTAAATTGCGTGTTTTGACTACTAAGTTTAGATAGCTGAAATTTGAAACATACGTTTATTTTATAACGTAAGCGTCCGCTAAGAAATAATATAAAGTTATTTACTTACTTTAAATCTTTTATACGGCGCTGAACATCGGTTTCTTCATCTCGACAAGTCTGCCGGTTGATTTTTAATGAATTCCTTCTGTTATCCCTTATAACAAACACGGGGCTTTCTTCCATTATTATTTAATATTATATTCTACCTTATTATACGGGAAGTAAAGCAAAATCAATATTTAGGTAAAAATAACGCATAAAAATTGAGGAACTGAACATAAATTTAATTTATAAACAAACATTCTACCACATGTTCTACTGTAATGTCTGTATTTAATGAATATTGAATGGAAAAATACAATTTTAAAATTCTTCTTTTACCTAACGCTAGACAAGTAGTCACTATCTAACCAAACAATTCGTAAATAAACAGAAATGTAAAACAGAAAACAAAATGCAGATGCAGTTGCAGAATCACAATTATCTATAACCAAATAGTGTTCTGTGTCTATCACACAAACAGTGTGACCATATTTAAATAAGTCATTATGCTAGCTCCGGCTCCTCGGCTAAAATCTGCTAAAATATGCTAAACTCTTTTTAATGTTAAAATTCTGCTATGGAATTAATTTATATTTTGTATTGAAATATATGAAATAAAACGCTTTTAAGATATTGTATTATTTTTTCTTTATTAAGCAACAACATGCTAGTTATTAAGTAAGGATTCATAATTTATCCGTGACGTCTGTAAAATTATTATGTCATGGTCGACGGTCGGGACTCGTGTCAATCCGTACTAATATTATAATTAATGCGAAAGTATGTTTGGATGTATGGATGTTTATAACTCTTTCACCCAAGAACTACTGAACCGATCACCATAAAATTTTGCATACACGTTGTCTGGGACACCAGAAAGGACATAGGGTACCTTTCATCGTTCAACGCGGACGAAGTCGCGGGCAACAGCTAGTATTTTTATATAGTGCTGTCGAGTGCCGAGTTTTGGGCTGTCTTGAAGACGTAAAATTTACGCACCCGTCCTGTTCTTTTACAGCTTGTTTTACGTGCAGTATTGTAGAAACTGAATTAGTTCTCAGGTAAAGAATATTTTCTCAGTTAAAGAAATTTAACTGAGAAAATATTCTCTCATAGGCAGTATTAGACATTGGTAAATTTAGCAGAATTCTGCTAAATCTGGTCACACTGCAGAACCACAGACAACAAACCAAGAAACCACAGACTAAACAAAAAATGAAAGCTACATACGCCATAAATATTCTCAAAATAAATAATTCACTCATGAGTGAAAACTTAGACATTTTTATAAATAAAATTGGAAAACACTACGTTAAATATTCATGGATCGCTTCACATTAAATAAAATGGACAAATAAATTAATCAATTTATTTTATTACTTCCTTAATCCGCCATGAGTTGGCGCTGCTAGTCTCATTTTGTTACATTTAATTTGTCAATGTGAATAATGTTGGAGTAAATACTCCTTGATATTGTAATGTGTACCTAGTGATATTTTTATGAACTAAATTTAAATATTTAAAAAGAATATTAGAATAAGTTGTCACTGTATGTCTGATATAATATGTGTTGTACAAAATATAGAAGCAATATTATATTTTCTTATTTATTTAATATAATTATAATAATTACATAAAGTACACATCTTCCACACTATCTGCGCTCACTTCATGCAACTCTCATACCATTACTAAGAAATAAATTGTTTTTTTTTTCTTCTTACTATTACGAAATTTAGTAGGTATAATATGGTAAGGTCAGTTTTAATTTAATGAAAAACAAAACATTCATTTCAATAGGTACTTACCTAATCAATAAATTTGACGAGCCCTTTTGAGGACTTTTAACGCTCTGTTCTAGGATTCCCGATTTCTTTTTCCGGCAAGGTCAATTTTAGAAATAACTCTTCAAAGATGGCAGGATTTTAAATGGTATCAATTTATTACTAAAAGCTTGATTAAGTGAGTTTCATGTATTGTGTTCAGTTCAGTTTCATCTGTTTCATGTGAGCGCATGTGAAAATATTCATTCTCATGACTTGGGAGTGCTTTTACAAAAAAAACTTACCCAAATATAAGGGATTTTTATCGCATAAAAAGCGCGTGGACTAATATCTATTTTGTGAGATACATACACATTGAATATAATACTATTTAGACAATTAATACATATCAGAAATATACGAGTATACCTATAATAATATTATTATATCTGTCAGTTGTATAGGTATTCGTTTCAAGCGCGTTCTGTAGGTCGACTCGTCAGCAATACCGCGTACTAATCTCCTGGAATGATGAATTAACGCCGGTTTAAGTGGGGTCTTTCGGTGAAACTGGCATAACTAGAGCTCCGCCCTCCCCCTCTGACAAACTAATGATGAGGTTTCAGAGGTTGTTGTAAGGGTGTTGAGAGGTCAAATTTTGATGATCGCATTAGGCACAGGTTGTACGGGTTCCCATTAATCAATTCGCCGGTTTTGTTGTGAATTCTCGCCCGCATCATTGTAATGTCGCATTTTGCTTAGCTATTACTTAGTTATTTTGCCTGTGAATCGAAACTTAGAAGGCTTTTTTAAGTTTTTCATACTTATTACACTAGTTGTTGCAGGCGGATGCGTTAGCATAACTTTATAAAATACTAGCAAGATATATTTTCGATATGATTAAAAATAGACTATATTTATTGAACGAAATTTAATATACTTACAATGACGAATTTGTTTTATCGCCGTAATGATTTTGTATTATATTTTGTGGTCAGTTGCAATTTTATAAACAACTAGGTTTTGCCCGCGATTTCGTCCGCGTCCATTTTTCTTATCCGATCGCTATCAAACTTCACTGGATCACCCGCTAGACTAATGTGAAGATTGTCTGAAAATTTCATCAAAATCGGTTCAGCGATTTTGGAGTACATAGGGAACATACACAAATTGCCTTTTATAATTATATACTTAGATAGATAGATAGATCCTATGTTACTTGCTGATAATGTATCTTTCTATAGGTGAAAGAATTTTTAAAATTGGTCCATTTATTTTTTGAGATTATTCATTTCATTGTGAAATTTTGCATTTTGCAATTTTTTACATTTAAAAATAAATATAAAAAAATTAACACCTGACAAAATATATGATATATCAATAAAGATTAAATAAATAAATGGGCGTTAACCTTGTTATTAAAGTATTATTTCTGACAATCTGAATTTATTTGACAAGTGATATAGTTATCTTATACTTAACTAATTCCAATATAAGTCCCTCCAATTTGGAATGACGTGGGTTTGACGTTCCATAAGACAATACATGATATAGGGAAATAAGATATAGGCTTATATTAATAGATTTACCTTATATTAATAGATGTACTTGTACATTTACCATTATACATTAAGAAACCTTTGAGTGTAACTGACACTTAACAATTTCGTACTATACCTACTTATGTATATACTATGTATCAAAGAATATACCTAAATTATATTTTTATTTATTATACATAAAAAATAATGTTCAATCTATATCTATACTAGTCTATATCTATCTATATCTTATATTCTATACTAATATATTAAATGCGAAAGTATGTTTGGATGTATAGATGTTTGTAACTCTTTCACGCAAAAACTACTGAACCGATCACTATGAAATTTTGCATACACGTCGTCTGAGACACCAGAAAGGACATAGAGTACCTTTCATCGTACAACGCGGACTAAGTCGCGGGCACCAGCTAGTATTATAAATGCGAAAGTATGTTTGGATGTATGGATGTTTGTAACTCTTTCACGCAAAAACGGTTGAACCGATCACCATGAAATTTTGCATACACGTTGTCTGCGACACCAGAAAGGACATAGGGTACATTTCATCGTTTAACGCGGACGAAGTCGCGGGCACCAGCTAGTTAACTATAATTCGTATATGGCAATTGGCTTGATTTAAAAGCAGAGACCTACAGTCAGAAGTGAACAGCGACTTTATTTTAAAACATGTATCTGTCTATACATATATCTACAGACATATCGTATATGTAATTATATATATATGATATGTCTATAGATATATGTCACTTGGTTACTGGCTTTTTACTTCTTACCAATCTTATCCTTGTTTATATTCCCGTTATAGTTTTTTTTTAAACATTTTCTTTCATAGCTAGAGTGAGTGATCATTATTATTATTCACACTAAAACTCAAAAACAAAATCTTTAAACACATATTTTTTGAAATAATATAATTATATTAAATTAGGTAGGTAGGTATATGACTTGAAGGACAAAATGATTTTATGTTTATATATGACTACTGTACATTTCAAGTCAGAATTAACATAATAACTTACACAACTTAATTATTTCAAATAGTAACTCAACAAAATGTTACTCTGAAGTTTTTTTACCATATAATACTTACCTACTTGGGCTTACATACAAGTGTCCACTTTCAAATTTAAATAAAACAAAATAAAACATCAACACAGTTTATTCATGATAGATACTTATTTTTACAAATTTTTACATATATATGTAAATACTGTTATGTTATGTACGTACACAAGGCAAGCAAAAGGTAGTAGCGAACGAGCAATCTCTAATTATTTACGATTATATTTATAGAAATTTATTATACAATAGATATGATGTGAGAGTTGTATAATTTTAAGTTAGTAAAAGGTATACTTTTCGAGAATCTTAAGATTAATTTATTATTTAAAGTAAATATTGTAGGTAATAACTAAAAATATTTGTATAAAATAGGTACCTAAGGGCCATCGATCCTCGTACTGCTCTATTATAGCAAAAAAATTTTTCCTATTAGATTTTCCAAAAAAAATATTTTACAGCCGTTACTCTTGTCCATAATGCACTAAATTACTACTTTTTTTTTAAATAGGTTCAATATCACATACTGACCCTAAATGTAGAAAATCCTTACAAATTAGACGGGCGGAAGTGCCGCCATTTTGACAAAAACCGTTTCGGCCTATATCTCCGTAACCGTGCACTTGAGGTCAAAAATCTTAATAGTCGAATAAGTTGTAAACGGTAAGTGATAGAAAAAAAATTATTCGACAAAAATGATAGGAAATTTATTTATCTACAATAAAGGTTATTACCATTTTTGGCATCAAGTGCACGGTTACAGAGATATAGGCTGAAACGGTTTTTGTCAAAATGTCGGCACTTCCGTCCGTCTAATTTATAAGGATTTTGTGCATTTAGGGTCAGTACGTGACACTGAACCTATTTAAATATATTATGTGAATTGGTAATTCACACCTGACATTAAAATTATAAGCTAAGTATAAATATAATTCGTATAAAAGGAAAATAAAACACATTTAACTTAAGCTTATACTTACTATTTACTTATATATATTATTTACTTATTATTAAATATTGTATTTGGAATTCTTTGGTCTGAAATATTAAAGTACCTACATCACTGTAAATTTGTTGAAATTGTTTGAAAATAACGCTTTTCAGTGTTGTATTCTTAATTAAAAAAGTTACTTACAAAAAACTTAACGAAATTAAAGTTTACGATAATGACCAGACAATAAATTAGTGTGATAATCACATTGGAATGAGGAAAAAAAAATCACATCTTTCTTTACCCAGAAATTTTAAAATAGATGGATAAAAACACTTAACGAGACCAGCTCGGACCATTTAGGCTCGAGTTCACCAACAGACGGTTATTTTTAAACAGCTGATTAAAATTTAAACAGCCGTTTAAAAATATTTTGTTGATCGCCATCGCTAAACTGCGGGTTAAACGCCCTAAACATCAGATTAATCATTAAGTTAATCAGATGTTTAGGGCGTTTAACCCGCCTTTTAGCGATTTTGAACAACAAAATATTATTAAACGACTGTTTAAATTTTAATCAGCTGTTTAAAAATAACCGTCTGTTGGTAAACTCGAGCCTAAATGTACTAATTGTTAGGTTTAATACTAAATTTATGCTTAGCAAGGAGTAATTAATGACATAGGGTTGATTACCTATTTATGAGGCTATTATTGTATTATTTTTCAACGATTTAGAAAGAGGACATATTGAGGAAATATTGATATTTATTATTATAATGAGATTATAAAACTCTATTCATATATACAAGGGGACACCTTAAGATCTTAGATTAGTGTTTAATATTAGTATTTGATAACCTAAACTAGAGATTAGATGATTACACGTATATAGGATACGAAGGATTAAGGTACTAAAGGCTTCTCTCTCCCTACTACCCTGGCTCAATGCGTTGCCTTGCGTAACTTTTAATTAAATTAATTATAAATACCAAATTAATACATCATTATGTACAACCACATCACTATACGTCTTCTTCATACATGTATTTACACATTTATTAATTAATAATCATTATTTACATTAAAAAAACAAAAATCTTACGCGTTAAACATTGGTATCACTCGATTCGTATATACAACTCGAACTTAAAACTATTCGATTCAAAATTCAATGATATTCCTTACAAATAAGAAGCGTATGATATATCATACTATAGTTATACTATTGTTAACTATAGTTAACTACAGTTATACTATTGTTAACTATAGTTATACTATTGTTAACTATAGTTAACTACAGTTATACTATTGTTAACTATAGTTAACTACAGTTATACTATTGTTAACTATAGTTAACTACAGTTATACTATTGTTAACTATAGTTAACTACAGTTATACTATTGTTAACTATAGTTAACTACAGTTATACTATTGTTAACTATAGTTAACTACAGTTATACTATTGTTAACTATAGTTAACTACAGTTATACTATTGTTAACTATAGTTAACTACAGTTATACTATTGTTAACTATAGTTAACTACAGTTATACTATTGTTAACTATAGTTAACTACAGTTATACTATTGTTAACTATAGTTAACTACAGTTATACTATTGTTAACTATAGTTAACTACAGTTATACTATTGTTAACTATAGTTAACTACAGTTATACTATTGTTAACTATAGTTAACTACAGTTATACTATTGTTAACTATAGTTAACTACAGTTATACTATTGTTAACTATAGTTAACTATAGTTTACTATAGTTAAACAGAGTTAACTATAGTCTAACTATAGTTTAAATAACTATAGTTTAACTATAGTTAAACACACTTAACTATAGTTTACTATAGTTAAAAATACTTAACTATAGTTTAATTGTAGTTAAACACACTTAACTATAGTTTAACTATAGATAAACACACTTATCTATAGTTTAACTATAGGTAAACACACTTAACTATAGTTTAATTGTAGTTAAACACACTTAACTATAGTTTAACTGTAGTTAAACACACTTAACTATTGTTAACTATAGTTTAACTATAATTAAACACAGTTTAATGTGAAATCGTTTCAGACGACAACCGGTTTCCTCCCTTTGACTTTGCAAGAACAACTCTTCTTCTTAAAACTGATGTTATTGTTTTTGCTGAAGTTAAAATCGTCTACTGACCTCGAAGCGTCCCGTCGTTGCTATAACACTTCTGGTCTCTCTTTGCTTTGCATACAATTACTTTGCTCCTTGTCAACCCTGTTTACCGGTTTAATATTATTATATTCTGCATTGTTATTCGTTTTTTCTTCTATCTGTGTTTTCTGCTCTAACTTATCGGCTATACAATTATCTGGTTTCTCGTTGTCTTCGCTTACAATTTGACTACTTTCACTGAGGAGTTTTAAGTCGACAGGATCGGTCTGTGTCTCCTTATTGGCGTACGTGATTTCTGTAACAATATCAAAATGGTTTATAATTTTTTATAAGGTAATGTCTTTTTTTATTTATATATATATACATGGCTCACGTTGTATTAAAACGAAACAAGCAGAGTGGATGAAAATATTATTCTGTTAGAGATTAATTTGATGATAAATTAGATGAGAATTAATATAAATTAATGTAATTTTAATAAATGTAATAAATAATATAAAAAATATATAATTTTGCTCAAATGGACATTGTAGCTAACGTTTCCTTTTTTTTTTAAAGTTGACGTTCAAGTACACATGACATAATACTGATTATAATACATACATTGAAACAAAGAAAAAATTTGTACGTCGTAATTACGACAGAGTGTGCATAGGACTGTATGTATATTTTATCTATCATTGTACACACATTCTTATACAAATAAAGTTTTATCATCATCATCATCATCATCAAAGTATATATTTACTTAGATTTATAAAAAAACAATAAATATTATAAAAAACTTTTATCATTATCATTATCATTATCATTATCATTATCACTATCACTATCACTATCATTATCATTAACATTATCATTATCATTATCATGATCATTATCATGATCATGATCATTATCATTATCATTATCATTATCATTATCATTATCATTATCATTATCATTATCATTATCATTATCATTATCATTATCATTATCATTATCATTATCATTATCATTATCATTATAATTATCATTATCATTATCATTATCATTATCATTATCATTATCATTATCATTATCATTATCATTATAATTATCATTATCATTATCATTATCATTATTATCATTATTATTATTATTATTATTATTAAAGTATATATTTTCTTTCTTAGATTATTTTTTTTACAATATAAATAAAAAAACAATAAATATTATAAAAAACTAAATAAATATTATTATTATTACTCTGCTGATTCTTCTACAAGTCTAAATGGCAAGAGGCTACGTGAAGACGATCTAAGTAAGATGTCTTACTTAGACGCAGAAAGACAACGGTTTGGATATAGGTGATGTGTTTGGCTACACATTACATCACGAAAGACGATGACGTCATTAAGTATCTTTCTATAAATGAATAAAAATAAATGGAGATACTAACTTTTGCTAAGGCCGCGGGCATTCGGCTGCACTTGAGCTGGCGGCGGCTTGCGGCTGTATCGTACCGGCATTATACTTTGACGGACGTTCCTCTCCGGCCGGATCAGTATTATGTACAACTGGAAAAGACGGGTTACATTTAGGCTTAGCATTATCACGCACTGCGATTAAACGCATTGCGGCTGGCGTTTGGCTTAAATTTATTTCAGTACCGTCATGGATTTCTGGCGAGCAGCGTGTGTTATAGTTTTGGTTTTATAGCCTTAATATTTCTATCTCTATACTGATCTGAATAAAAAATCGAATGCGTGCGTGCGCCCACATACTATTGCTATGGGATAGAAAAAAAATCGCGCGTTTACAAACCGCGATCAAAATGTAGCAAGTTACGTTTTATATAATAAAACAAGATAACAACGTTTTATATAATATAATATTATAGCAAGTTAGCAGTCTTGCGTTTTTAAAATCAGTCAGTGAAAAAAGTTGCCAATGCGTGCGCTTGTATAGGAAACTTTATGTTACATTTTTTTTGCGGTTTCAGACTCGCGAAAAACGCGTGTCTGAAACCGCAGTACGTGCTAAGCCTTAGACAATCATATGTTTAGCAGCAGCGGATGTATCAAATAGAACCGGAGTTAAATTTTGCACCTACACTGCGAAAACTAAGCAACTTTACTACGACTTTATTGGAGTAAGATGTTAAACTTGACTAAAACAGTTCGTTTATTAAGATGTGTTAGTTTGGTTTAGTTTACACAAATTCTCCATTGTTAAATGATTTTTTTGATTATATTTCACTAACCTATAGACGGAAAATAAACTACTCATTTATACAGTGGCTATAAAACCTATATGGACGTATGGGATTCAGCTGTGGGGTACTGCTAGCCATTCAAACCTAGAGATTCTCCAGTGGTCTCAGAATGCCATACAAAAAACTATTCTCAGGGTAACCTGGTTTGAACTCTGAAGTGCACCAACTCTGGCACCAACTCTGAAGTGCATAATGCTAAAATTGCTAAAAATCTGCAAAAATTATAAGAATCGCCTGAAGGCTCACCCAAATGAGCTAGCCCAAAAGATTCTTTGTAGCAATCCACCAAAAAGATTGAAAAGGGCACATATACTGGAGCTGGATAAAAAATTTTCATCCAGCTAAATTTAACCGAAGGAGTAAAAATTATTATTAAGAGCGGTATTCTTGTTGGAGGAAACTCTCACGTAAGTTTTTTTTTTTAGATGGTGTTAAATTAAGGAAGGCGGTGGTTTTTGAAGTTTTTTTTAGACCTAACCGTCAGTATATAGACTTTACAAAACTCTCCCCCCTGATGCATTAAACAGTGATTTAATGCAGTTATTAAAAAGGCAGCTTAATTAATGCAGAGTCCTTGAGACAGTATATTCGTGGCTTTTTAATAGAACAGTCAAAAGCAGGTTACATCCAGCGGCTCTTCAATTAAGTCCACAATTATAAGTAGGCAATACTTTAGGAGAATTTAGCTACATATGAAAGCGATAATGTACGAGTGAGTAGTGCTTAAGCACTACTTACATTATCACCTTACCTTGGGCGAGAAGAGGCAGACCAAAGTGACGCTGGCGCTGAGGGAGATGGTGACCGCCATGCTGGTCACACGCAGCGGCACGTGGCTGGCGGTGCCGAAGTACAGTGGCACGAATGCCAACCAAATCACGCAAGTCGTGTACATTGTGAAACCTACAACAGACACGAACCACTCGTAACTATTATTTGTGTGTGAATAAATAAATATTATATTATATATAATTAAAAAATATATATAAATAATTATTGATTCAAGCACAATTTTCCATGAAGACCGCGAGTCGTATGCAATGAGTTGTAATCAAAATTAATATATATAAAAACGAAGAAGGGAGCCGATTCTTTTAGAAAATGTATTTTTTATTCATGCAATATTCTAAAAAAAAAATCACCAAAAATACATGTTCAATTAACTATTTTAATTAATAAATATATCACTAATTTGATTTCTTTCAAATATTTCAAATAAATCAAATTAGTTATGTTATTTGTTACTACAGTAGGAGTGTTAATAACTATAATTTTAAGTTATTAATTAAATTAATACCTATATATTATTATTTTGGACTAAATCAGAATTTATACCTATGCATAGTTTAAATTATGTTATTTTTTATGTTATCTATACAATAATTTTATGTTATCTATACAATAATTTAAACTATACATACCTATGCATATAAATTGGACATTTCCTTTGACCAATAGTTAGAATTTGTGTAAAATTTAATTTTATTACAGACAGAAACCGCAGGTTTAAAGCTAGTGTAAAATAATGAATAATTTCCCTCCATTTGGAAACGCAGTAATAGCGAATTATCAGTAAAGTGGTGTTGATAGATATTCAAACAAGCGGATCGCTTTGTCTTCACCACAATGGCTTTCTAACAATGGATGTCTTATTCTGACTAATCAAATATCCCAAACGATTCTTGCTTTGAGATATTGGATTACTTAGTCTACTCACTAGCAAGCGGAATTTCTGATGACACTTGTAATTTCATTCATGTCTATTCTCTAAGACATATTTATTATAATAAATCTAAAAAGAAAATTAGGTACGTTTTTAATGAATGCTTTGCTTGAAAAACTTTGATAAAAAAAAACATAGAATGTGTGAAGATATTTATTATTATTTATTATTATTATTATTATTACTTACCTATATGTTTGCTCTCGTTAAATGCCTCGGGTATTTTCCTGGTGAGCACAGCGTACACAGTGCAGACCAGGATTAGAACTATGGGATAGAAGAACGCTATCATGTACGAAGCGTCCACGTACGAGTCACACACCAGCATGTTGTCCTCGCGTGTTGGATAGTGGAACATGGCACGAGCTGGTGCTACTATCATCCACACAACCACAATAAGCACCTAAGGGACAACAAATACAATATGTAGTAGTATCTAAACCATCATTTAGTAAATTTCTTATTATTTTTATTAAATATGAGGTTTGCTCTTGGCCAACAACCAACTGTGTAGCAAGGATGAGGCCTATGATGGAGCGAGCTCATACAGAATATGCCTATTCATTCGAACTTTGAAAACTATTAAGTTTTTGATGTGAAATTAAATAAAGGATTAAACAAGTAAAGACATATATATTTTAGATAAAGTAATTTGAATATTTACATTCGTTGACAGACAGATCAATCTTATTTATATAATGTCCATAGCAACGTAAAAAACCATAAACACTAACATATATCCTCTTTACATCCTCTGAACTTTTAAGAATTTGTAAATTCTATTTAGAAATTCTTTTTAAACCAATATTCTCACTTAATTCTTCTAGTCTGGGACCGAAGGGTGGCTTAGTGAACATATCTGCCAGTTGATTATTGGAAGGAACTTGTTTCACTAGGAGCTCTCCGTTGGTGACACATTCACGTACAAAGAGATGCTTGAGTTTAATGTGTTTTGTACGTTTGTGGTACTCGTACTTTGGATTATGAGAGAGCTTCACAGCCGATTCGTTGTCCAGGTAGAGTTCAGGTCTTTCTAGTGTGATTAAATCTTTAAATAGGCCATTCAACCACAATATTTCTTGAGCAGCTTCGCTTGCAGCGATAGTCTCTGCTTCGGTGGAAGAAATAGATACGATCGTTTGTCTCTGACTTCTCCAGCTGATAGCAGCTCCTGAGAGCAAGCAGACCATCCCAGATGTTGATCGTCCAGTTGATTGATCTCCTGCAAAATCAGAGTCAGAATAGCATAGTAATTTTGTGGGTGACTCCTTACTGTGACGATAAACTAGTCCTTTGTCTATGGTTCCTTTTAAATAACGGAATATCCGTTTGACTTGTATGACGTCATTCGCTGTAGGTGTCTCCAAGTTTCTAGATGCCTTGCTGACGGCGTATGCTATGTCGGGTCTCGTGCCCACTGCCACATATGTTAGAGCTCCAACAGCCTGTCTGTAGGGAAATGAGCTTCTTTCTACATTTGGTTCTAAATCGTTCACACTTTCTTTGATTATCGGTGTCGGTGCTGAATTGCTATTCAACATGCCGAATTTCCCAAGAACCTTCTTTGTGTAACTTTGTTGGTTAACTGTTATTTCTTTACTTTTAGTTGTAATCTCCATGCCTAAGAAATAGGAGGCAGGTTTAAAGGTTATCTTGAACCTTGTTTTAAGTTCGTTGATGAACTCATCCGCTGCAGCTGTCGTATTTGACGCTACAAGTCCATCATCAACGTATAATCCGATCAAGACTTTGGATTGCCCTCTAATTCTAATGTACAGGCAGGGATCTGCGTCACTTTGTTGAAATCCATTTACTTTTAAAAAATCAGAAATGCATGAATTCCAACATCGTGGTGCTTGTTTCAATCCGTATAAGCTGCGCTTCAGTTTGCAGACTCGTTTGGTTCCGTCGTGAAAACCTTCAGGTTGTTTTACATATATTTCTTCTTTGACCGATCCATTAAGGAAGGCTGTTGCAACGTCAAATTGTCGTAGCTTTAACTGTTCTTTGGCTGCAATTGCTATGATTGCGCGTATGGTACTAAGGCGAGCCACAGGACTAAACGTCTTGTCGTAGTTCACGTCTTGTTTTTGAGAGTAACCTTTAACAACAACTCTTGCCTTGAACTTATCGATAGAGCCATCTGGATTCATTTTCTGTTTATAAACCCATTTACAAGGTAGTGCTTTTCTTCCTGTAGGCAAATTCACTAAGTCCCAAGTTTGATTTTCGTGTAGTGAATTTATCTCACTCAACATGGCTTTTAACCATTTTTCTTTGTAGGGTGATTCCATGGCTTGTTTGTAAGTTTCTGGATCTTTTACTAGATTTTCTACATCAGCAACAGCTGTCAGTATGAAATCATCATACCGTTGTGGTGGCTGTATGGCTGATCTGTTTCTCAAACTATATCGCTCATGATCAGGTTCTGTTTGAGTATCTTCTTCGTTTTCGTGTTGAATCAATTCGTTCATTTCGTGTTCACCCAGTTCATCTTCAGGTTCGACTACAGCATCATCAGGTTCATGATTAGAGGCTTCGTAAAATTCTTGTTGATCATCATCTGTTTCATGACCTTGATTTGTAATATCAACTTGCTGATTGAAGACTGGATCTGGAATTGATTCATTTTCGGTATTTTCAACGTTAAGTTCAATTTTTGTAGTTGGGATCGAAACGGAATGTTTAAGTTGTTCTAAATTGCCATTACAATCCGAATAAAATTTTGTATGAAGAATTTTAACGTCTTTGGAAATAAATGACTTGCGTTTCGTTGGAACATACACCCTGTATGCCTTGCTATTTTCAGAATATCCGACGAATATTCCTGGAATTGCCTTAGGCGAAAATTTGGAGCCTTTGGCACGGCCTTTTAGCAGTACGAATGCTTTTGTTCCAAAAATATGGAGGTGATGGATGCATGGTTTTCTTTGTACCCATTTTTCAAACGGCGTTCTGTTTTCTATAGAACTGTTTATGCTTCTGTTGGATAGATAGTTCGCCGTGTTGATGGCTTCTGCCCATAGGTGCATTGGTGCATTCGCATCAATCAGCATTGCCCTTGCTTTTTCCAGTAATGTTCTATTTTTGCGTTCAGCAAGACCGTTCTGATGTGCTGTGTAGGGTGCAGATAAACGTCTTGCAATCCCTTGTTCCTGTAAATAAGCTTTGAATTTATCGTTGATATATTCTGTGCCGTTATCACTTTGTAAGTGCTTAATTTTATTTCCAGTAAAATTTTCCATTTCTTCTTTGTAAATTTTAAAATGGTGTAGTGTCTCACATTTATTTTTCATGAAATAGACACGTCCATATCTACTATAATCGTCAATAAAAGTGACAAAATATCTGTTTTTTCCATATGAAGCTGCGACAGGACCACACACGTCACTATGTACAATCTCCAATCTTTGTGTTGTTCGAGGAGTTGTTCGCTGTGGGGGTCTTGGTACACTAGTCATTTTCGCTTGAATACATGCGTCGCAGTCGGAGAGTGATTCTTTTTTATCGAAATTTAATCCAATATAAGTCTCATTGTTGAGCGCTAGATGGAGATCTTTGTCGTTCATATGTCCAAGCTTCTTGTGCCAGTCTAGTAAAGATCCTTTATTAGTATTGATCGATACTGCTTCAGGCGAAGCTGCATAGTTTTGTTCGACTTTTTGTATTTTTACATAGTAAAGACCACTGTTCTTAGACTTCTCTGCAGTCATAACTATATCTCCTTTAATATTATATACCAGTGCTTTGTCTTTAACGAAAGTGACAGAAGCTCCATGTTCAGTCATTTTAGGTACTGATAGTAGGTTTTTGCAAAGTGACGGTACGTACAGAGTGTTTTCAAGATTAATTATCCTGTCTTTATTTTTCAGTGTTACTCTGCCTTCTCCTTTAATTTCGGTTGAGTGCTGTTTTGAAGCAAAATTAAGTTTTCTTGAAACTGTTCTTATATTTTTGAAGTGTTCGCGTTCATACGTCATATGTGAGGTACAGCCGCTGTCGAGAACCCAGTCGTTTTGGTTCGAAGTGAAGAAGCACTCTTCAGCGTAATAGGAACTTTTTGAGTTTGTGTCATTTTTCTTCCAGCATTTTGAGCAAATCTTGTGATTCTTCTTTAGAAAAATTTTTCGTCCCGATTTCTTGCAGATTTTGCACGATACGTATAGTGCGTTTTCATCTACATGTTGTGGACTGACCTCGACGTCACGATGTCGAGCATCACTTTCTTCGATTATTTTAATTTTGAGCTCTTCAGGTTTGGGTAGAGTGTCGCGTGACTCCATGGCAACTCTGAAGTTCTCATATTCAGTGGACAGACTGTAGAGCATAAGGATTGTAAGAAGATCCTCGTTTATGTCGACATCCATTTCTGCTAGTTTGTCAACAGTGTCCATGAATTTATTAAGATGCTCACGAATGTTATCATCTTCGAGTTTTGTAAGTATTAACCGCTTTAAGAGAGTAGCCTTTCTTGCGGGGCCTTTACTTGCGTGAATATCCTTAAGTTTATCCCATAAAGCCTTTGCAGTAGTGCATTTTTTAATGTCTTTCAGCTGGGATGGTGCAATTAGTAAAATGAGCTCTGCTTTTGCCTGTTTGTCGCCTTCAAGTTCGTCAGTGCTAGGAGATGCAGGTAAAGAATTACTTACATACTTCCATAATTTGTTCTTTATTAGCACGGCTTCGGCTTGAATCGCCCACGTGTCGTAATTGTCCTTATCCAGTGGTTCGATGTGGAATGTTGTTTTCGGCATTATTGTGCACGAGTTTAACACCACGTAAAAGACGAAAATAATAAATAAATCAGGGATCAGTTAACGCTCTGCTACCATATTAAGTTTTTGATGTGAAATTAAATAAAGGATTAAACAAGTAAAGACATATATATTTTAGATAAAGTAATTTGAATATTTACATTCGTTGACAGACAGATCAATCTTATTTATATAATGTCCATAGCAACGTAAAAAACCATAAACACTAACATATATCCTCTTTACAAAAACATTTGGGTTATATGAGCTCAGGAGTTTCAAACGTTGGCAGTGCGCATTATAAAGGATGTTTTAAAGCGCTTGGTCCGAAATAGAGGGATATATCGACAAGATGTGGATGGTAACCATTTGTACGTCTGTATGTCCGATGGAAGAAAGTTGAAGGCGGTATGAGTTCATGCAGCTCCTGAGCACACTCTCCGAAGTACTTATAAAAAACACATAGACTGGCAATTTATCCCAGGATACATTGGGAATCCTGGAATAAAGCAAATCTTTATTTCTCCATACTAAACAAAGTGTTATGAACAGAACTTGAACGAATGAAATTTCTGGTGTCCCAGACAACATCTATGCAAAATTTCAGGTGATCAGTTCAGTAGTTTTTGCGTGAAAGAGTTACAAACATCCATACATACAAACATACTTTAGCATATATAATAAGTATAAGTACGGAAGTACGGATATACCTTGTAGTTTTAAATAAATTGTAATTTTAAATTTCAAAATCTCTAATTTTTTTTCCAGATAGTCATTCAGATAACACAAAATGACGAGATAATACCTGTATAGACATAAAATTCAATAATACCTGTATAGATATAAAATTCAATAATACCTGTATTATAGACATAAAATTCAATAATACCTGTATAGACATAAAATTCAATAATACCTGTATAGACATAAAATTCAATAATACCTGTATAGACATAAAATTCAATAATACCTGTATTATAGACATAAAATTCAATAATACCTGAATAGACACGAGCGCAGTACAAATTGCCAACTGAGAGCTTGGCGATATGAGAATGGGCCTCTTGGCTGAGTGTTTGCTGGCGTTGAAGATGCGCGAGATGCGATTCGTCTTCGTAAGGAGCGCTGCGTACACCACCGTGAAGCAGAAACCCGTTCCGAATCTACAATTTTATTCTCCACTTACACATACCTGATGGTCCACTTCATCGATAGACAGTCATCTATGAATATGTGTTACACCAGGGATAAAGAAGTGTAGATAGTTAAATAATCTCTGGATTTACACGCTTCAACACGACAATAAACGTGCTGTTATTTCATGGAAATCTTCTTCTATATGTATAAGGATGGTTTCTGCCGCCGTATGCCAAGTTTATGGCTATGGAAATCAATGTGTCCTGTCCCTAATTGAGACACGATAAGATTGGTCTGTAGGTTCTTTTGGGTTGATCATTTAACGAAATATTATGTGATGAATGCTTTAGTTACATAGCAATTTTGTTGCATACATTACCTTTGTATAGAGCAGAGGATATCAGTCGGTCGGAAGACAAGAGCGAAGGTGACCAGGTAGCACATGAGGATGCCAGCGAGCAGGACGTAAGATAGCTCCCTCCCGCTCGCACGCACCACTGGAGTGGAACTGTGACGAACCCACACTCCACACACGAATCTAGGATGTTAATTATGATTTATTTCTCATATTTTATTAAGAAGGCTGAAAGATTCGGTCCATTCCCAGTAGTTCGGTTAACAGTCCGGTTGACCGACCAAAAAATTGTACGATCGAATTACTGGAAAAAAAAGTCTCACTAGTTCGGTCTACCGGACTGTTAACCGAACTACTGGGAATGGACCAAAGATTCTGGTGTGTGTGTGCTGATGTTTCAATGTGATCCTCTCTAAGAGGTGGTGGCGGCCGCCGAACAGGTTGCCCAGTTTATTACTGGGTACCCAGGCACATTAGTGTGTGAATTGAGCCTGTAAATGAGTGTAAAAGGATGAAATCTTACGCCGTAAGTAGGATCCCGACGGAAGAGAAAGACATGGCGCCAATGGCCCAGGCGGAGTCGGGTCTGAGGTAGGCTTCTGGTATGGGACGACAGTGAGTCCTCGTGGGATCTGGCAGAGTGCCACGAGGACAGAGCATGCAGGTTGTCTCTACGTATGGAGACCGAATCTGCGGTGCAAAATATTATTATTAACAATTAATTTACGGTAGTCTTATGGCGTTTTAGCTACATACAACAACAGCAAGGGGACCAAAGCCCATTTCCCCCTATCCCTTCTTTATCCCTTATCTTGAATCCTACTAAGGTCGGCAACGCACTTGCAACATTTAATGGCATTGCTTGTGTTATAGGCGACGTTACCCTCCAACCTTCAAGTGGAACGTCAGCCTTCTGATGAAAAAAATAATCAAAACTTTTGAGTTTTCTGTCATAAGTCTTCTAGAAAAACGATGTAACATTGCCAAAAAAACACATGACATGACATGATATGGGTGTTATTAAAAAATGTCCATTTTACATGTTGATACTCCGATTTCTACTCTCAAATATATTTACAAAACTTATTGAGCAATCGAAATTGATTCCACAAATAGTTTACCTCATACTGTGTGCAGTTGAAGCAGTGCCAACAGCAGCTCTCTCCTTCTACGTACTGCTTCGCTTGGCCCAGCTCACATTCTGCGCTGCACACTGACTCCGGCGGTCTTCGTTCACCCCATTTGAATTGGATTTCTGTTTGCATCAAATTTGTCTATGACTAGCCCGTTAGATGAGAGCTTTTCATTTTATTTACAAGCCTTTATTTCAGATAGAGTACCTATACATTACATATTATATATAATTAAGTCTTAATGTTTAGGTTATGAGTTATACGAAATATAAAATTATTTTTGCCTTATCTGGCCTCCTCCAAATATTTCCATTCATTTCTGTTTCTGGTTTTCCTAGTCCACACGTTTCCTGCTGCGAGATTATGGTGCCTTAAAGTTAACTCTTTGTTCCAGGGTTGCCGGGTTCAATTCCCGGACAAGGTCAACTTTGGAAATGAACTTTTAGTTTCCCTATCCCTCATATACAAATAATTCCTGTTCTAGTTAGATTCACTAAGATGTGGTTTTAACTTTTTAATTTTATTAAAAAAAAATGTACACCAAAAATTAATATAAGGGAATATGGATCCTTACCATCAACGTTAAGTTTTAATTCACCATCAAGATACTGTCCAACCTTCAACCATCGATATACGCCTTGCGTGACTTGTTTGAAATGCAGAATGTTATATCTGGCTGGTCCATCGCCGTTGCTGTCAAAACGGAATTCATCGCCGCTTAACCCTGTCAAACAAAAATCCATTTTATACTTTTTCTAATTAACGTAGTAGTAGATCTCCTATATAATGTTATAATTTATTTTATAATGTATAATATGTGTATAATGAAAAATAAGAAAATTATTTTAATAAAATAGGTAATTACAAACGAAATATGACGTTGATTGAACTCGATATGTAATAACCACAGACCACCCAAACTTATAGACATGTTTACAAATTAAAAACCTGTAAATGTTAATATAATTTGAAATTCTCAAATTTTATAAAATTATTTTTCTATATTTCCGTAGAGTTTATTTTTAAATATAAATAAATGGTTGATATTAATACTATTAGTTAGATACACTTTTTCAGACAGAGAAAGTATATTACGATCTCTTAACTCGGGATACCAACCAGTCTTATTTTTTTAATAAGACTTAATTTTTAATAAGATTTTTTTAATAAGACTTATTTTTTTAATAACTTATTTTTTGAATGACTTTATTTTTTTAATTACTTAACTTATTTTTTAATAAGACTATTTTTAATAAGACTTTTTTATAAGACTTTTTTTAATAAGACTTTTTAATAAGACTTATTTAACTTATTTTTAATAAGACTTTTTTATAAGACTTATTTTTTTAATAAGACTTTTTTTACACACATTGCCATCTAGTTCCACAGTAAGCAACTAATGCTTGTATTTATAGATACCAGACAGTTGATATAATACATAATATATTACTATTTTTTTTTATAAATACACACATATTATAAACACAAAACATCCATGACTCAGGTACAAAGGTAAAATGTTAACACATAAACATTCGCCCCTTGCGGGATTCGAACCCGCGACCGTTTGGTTAACAGCTACGGTTACTAGCCACAAGACCAAAGTTGACTAGAGAGTGAAATTTTATCCGCAAACTAAGTTAGCGAGCGCAAATAATAAGGTTATCAGAAACAAACTGACCGGTGAAGTTGACTTTCCTCAAAAACCGCAGGAGATCCGAGCCGCTGGCTGGTCTCATCGCATCACAGAGGCCTGTTCTACCTCCACAGACAGCAAGGTGCATATCTCTGGAACAGTTTATAAAATTAATGATCTCATTCCAGAAGCTTCATCAGTACTATATATATCAGTACTAATCAGTACTAATATTATAAATCCAAATCCAAATCTTCAACACAAATCTTTTCAAAGTTCGAGTGAATAGGCTTTTTCTGGGTTGAGAATGAGGTTCGCTCCATCTTAGGCCTCATCCTTGCTGCACAGTTGGTTGTTGGTCAAGAGCAAACCCATTTTTTATAAAAAATAAATATATAAATAAATGCGAAAGTATGTTCGGATTAATAGATGTTTGTAACTCTTTCACGCAAAAACTTTACTGAACCGATCACCATGAAATTTTGCATACACGTTGTCTGAGACACCGGAAAGGACATAGGGTACCTTTCATCCAGAAAAAAGGACTATTCCCGTGGGATCAATAAAAAAATAAAAAACTAACGCCTGGCCAAAGTGTTAAAGCAACACGAGGTCAAGCGTTATATTGCTTTTTTTTAATTTTCAACGCCGACGAATTCGCGAACACCAGCTAGTATTATAAATGCGAAAGTATGTTTGGATGTATGGATGTTTGTGACTCATTCACGCAAAAACTACTGAACCGATCATCATGAAATTTTGCATACACGTTGTCTGGAACACCAGAAAGGACATAGGGTACGTTTCATCGTTCAACGCGGACTAAGTCGCGGGCACCAGCTAGTATTCATATATTGCTGTGCTCGAATTGAGCTGAAAATATTGAATGCTGTTAGACTCTCATTCATTGCCTTTATTTACATTTTCTTGATGCACAATGGCTTCGGTCATTAAAAAGTTTTTTTTATTCATTGTTTGTTTCAGGTCAATATCAGATTAAGCTTTTGTTTGGACTTATACTGTCCTATTATATCGCTAAAGGCTTTTTTTAAAAGCGCAACCCTTCAGTTCAGGTGTCGGCAGTTAATTTCTAGAGGATTCTGGATGAAAAAAAAAATTGGTACATATTTGAAAGGCAATATTATTTTTTTATAAAAAAATACGAGTATATATTTTTTTTTAATATTCTATTTTTAAAATAAAATTCCACTTCTAAGTGCTCATCGGACATCCTGCAACATATATCGTGAGAGTATGTATTATCCAACTATAAATGAACTAGCTGGTGCTCGCGACTTCGTCCGCGTTGAAATTTAAAAAAAAAAGCATTATAACACTTGACCTCGTGTTGCTATAACACTATGGCCAGGCGTAAGTTTTTTTATTTTTTATTGATCCCTCGGGAATAGTCCTTTTTTCTGGATGAAAGGTACCCTATGTCCTTTCTGGTGTCTCAGACTACGTGTATGCAAAATTTCATTGTGATCGGTTCACTAGTTTTTGCGTGAAAGAGTTACAAACATCCATACATCTAAACATACTTTCGTATTTATAATACTAGCTGGTGCCCGCGACTTCGTCCGCGTTGAGCGATGAAAGGTACCCTATGTCCTTTCTGGTGTCCCAGACAACGTGTATGCAAAATTTCATGGTGATCGGTTCACTAGATTTTGCGTGAAAGGGTCACAAACATCCATACAATACATCCAAACATACTTTCGCATTTATAATATTAGTATAGAAGTATAGATATATCATCTCTTTTAAATGAATAGACAAAATCATACAAGTTTATAAAAGTTAGAGTTAACGAAATCGATAGGAATATCCAGCAGCAACCGCTCGTAAAAGCCAACCGAGGTTCAGAATCTAGAAACAATATAAAGTTAAACTTCGAAACGTCCCAACTTAACCTGTGTTAGGTTCAAAATTTCAGTTAATTCCAGCCTTTGCTTTGCTATAAAGTTTTTGTAAGCTTTCTCGGTTAACTTAGCAGAGCATATTGTTTACGGAGAAGCTCAGAAGGCAGACAGATGGGCTGTTTGGTCTGCAATACTAAACTAGTGTACACTTATCTACACATAAATAATAATCTATATTAATATTATAAAGATGTAAAGTTTGTATGTTTGTTTGTTTGTTTTTATGTAGAAAATAATCTTAGAAACTATTCATCCGATGAACACACAAGCGAAGCCGCGGCCATCGGCTATCTAAAAATAAAGATATTGACATATTTTGTCAGTCGTGATAATATCTTGCATCTTGTATGCGATTCAGTTAGTTAGGCATGTTGATGTTGATAATTTTATAATTGTAATATGTGGTGTGGTGTTGTTGTGTTGGAGTGAAGTAAAATGTCTAGACAAACCTGATAATGGTTTCCAGACATTGTAATCATCTTTTGTGTAAATACGTGTGGATAATAAATAAATAAATAAATAAAATTGCAAAGAGCTTACAAGAGGTGTTAACTTTACGGGACGCCTTATAAGAAATGTGGGCAATATTTTTAATTTTCATTAGAAAGAAGTGAGATTTAGGAGAAGTTACTTAGCGGCCATACAGATAGACGCGGAAAACAACTTCAAATTATACCATGTAAATATCTATAGGAAGAAAAACAGCCACCAGAGAAATGTTTCTTTGCAAAGAGCTTACAAGAGGTGTTAACTTTATGGGACGCCTCATAAGAAAAGTGGCCAATATTTTTAATTTTCATTAGAAAGAAGTGAGATTTAGGAGAAGTTACTTAGCGGCCATACAGATAGACGCGGAAAACAACTTCAAATTATACCATGTAAATATCTATAGGAAGAAAAACAGCCACCAGAGAAATGTTTCTTTGCAAAGAGCTTACAAGAGGTGTTAACTTTATGGGACGCCTCATAAGAAAAGTGGCCAATATTTTTAATTTTCATTAGAAAGAAGTGAGATTTAGGAGAAGTTACTTAGCGGCCATACAGATAGACGCGGAAAACAACTTCAAATTATACCATGTAAATATCTATAGGAAGAAAAACAGCCACCAGAGAAATGTTTCTTTGCAAAGAGCTTACAAGAGGTGTTAATTTTATGAGACGCCTCATAAGAAAAGTGGGCAATATTTTTAATTTTCATTAGAAAGAAGTGAGATTTAGGAGGAGTTACTTAGCGGCCATACAGATAGACGCGGAAAACAACTTCAAATTATACTATATAAATATCTATAGGAAGAAAAAGAGCCACCAGAGAAATGTTTCTTTGCAAAGAGCTTACAAGAGGTGTTAACTTTATGGGACGCCTCATAAGAAAAGTGGGCAATATTTTTAATTTTCATTAGAAAGAAGTGAGATTTAGGAGGAGTTACTTAGCGGTCATATAGATAGACGCGGAAAACAATTTCAAATTATACCATGTAAATATCTATAGGAAGAAAAACAGCCACCAGAGAAATGTTTCTTTGCAAAGAGCTTACAAGAGGTGTTAATTTTATGAGACGCCTCATAAGAAAAGTGGGCAATATTTTTAAATTTCATTAGAAAGAAGTGAGATTTAGGAGGAGTTACTTAGCGGCCATACAGATAGACGCGGAAAACAACTTCAAATTATACTATGTAAATATCTATAGGAAGAAAAAGAGCCACCAGAGAAATGTTTCTTTGCAAAGAGCTTACAAGAGGTGTTAACTTTATGGGACGCCTCATAAGAAAAGTGGGCAATATTTTTAATTTTCATTAGAAAGAAGTGAGATTTAGGAGGAGTTACTTAGCGGTCATACAGATAGACGCGGAAAACAACTTTAAATTATACTATGGAAATATCTATAGGAAGAAAACAGCCACCAGAGAAATGTTTCTTTGCAAAGAGCTTACAAGAGGTGTTAACTTTACGGGACGCCTCATAAGAAAAGTGGGCAATATTTTTAATTTTCATTAGAAAGAAGTGAGATTTAGGAGGAGTTACTTAGCGGCCATACAGATAGACGCGGAAAACAACTTCAAATTATACTATGTAAATATCTATAGGAAGAAAAAGAGCCACCAGAGAAATGTTTCTTTGCAAAGAGCTTACCAGAGGTGTTAACTTTATGGGACGCCTTATAAGAAATGTGGGCAATATTTTTAATTTTCATTAGAAAGAAGTGAGATTTAGGAGGAGTTACTTAGCGGTCATACAGATAGACGCGGAAAACAATTTCAAATTATACCATGTAAATATTTATAAGAAGAAAAACAGCCACCAGAGAAATGTTTCTTTGCAAAGAGCTTACAAGAGGTGTTAACTTTACGGGACGCCTCATAAGAAAAGTGGGCAATATTTTTAATTTTCATTAGAAAGAAGTGAGATTTAGGAGGAGTTACTTAGCGGCCATACAGATAGACGCGGAAAACAACTTCAAATTATACTATGTAAATATCTATAGGAAGAAAAAGAGCCACCAGAGAAATGTTTCTTTGCAAAGAGCTTACCAGAGGTGTTAACTTTATGGGACGCCTTATAAGAAATGTGGGCAATATTTTTAATTTTCATTAGAAAGAAGTGAGATTTAGGAGGAGTTACTTAGCGGTCATACAGATAGACGCGGAAAACAATTTCAAATTATACCATGTAAATATCTATAAGAAGAAAAACAGCCACCAGAGAAATGTTTCTTTGCAAAGAGCTTACAAGAGGTGTTAACTTTATGGGACACCTCATAAGAAAAGTGGGCAATATTTTTAATTTTCATTAGAAAGAAGTGAGAATATTGTAGGTACCATTAAACAATAGCGCTAAATCGTCACTCGACCTTAAAGTGTTTCTCCATTGAGAATGGCCTAGATTGAAAGGCTCATTGTTTTATTCTTCGCTCCAAGTGCCTCCGATGTAAAACCCTACTTGACTTGTTAACGGGAGTGCTTCTCCTTTCAAATTATATTTATGTTGTGGTTACTGTAAATGTAACCATCTAAAACAAATAACTGAGGCCAGGATCTAATAAATTTAATTAAAGTGTCTGTTTGTAATTTCAAAGTAATTGCTTTTTACTAAATGTAAATCAATAAAATATTTATAACAAAAACCAATTTTCTGATTGTTTTTGATTTGTCTGGCATATCTCCGAAACGGCTGAACCGATTTTGACCGGATTTTCACTGGCAGATAGCTGATGTTATAAGGTGTAACTTAGGATACTTGTATTTAGAAAAATAAAAGGAATATAATATATAGAAGCAGTGTCACGTACGTGGCATCGAAGCGAAGCCGGGTTCACCTAGTTCCTAATATATTTTGCAATCATAAACTAGTCAGTACTCTGGCTGCAGTAACAACCCGCTTACTAATTATCAACTTGTAATGACATTAATTATTTTGTTAGCCAGGAGTTCAAAATTAAGTACGAGTAAAGTCATTTTTCAATAATTTTTCGAAACGTTCTTACTTTACTTAGTAAACAAAAATTGCGCTAATTATTCAACTAGTAAAACTAATTTTTCACTACAGACATTGTGACGAACATATTGATGGAGCGGTTAAGGTGCTTGCATTAACGCTCTGTCTCAGCGGTTCAATTCCTGACAGGATCAACTTTGGAATTGAACTTTTCAACGTTGGCTCTGGTCTGAATTTTGAATGTAGTAGAAGACTAGTAGACCCCCTTCCAAAAGACCACCATGAAATAACAGCATGTGTGCTTTTGTGTTTCGGTGATTGAGTAAAGGAAGCCAGAGCCTTATCTTTTCCTAATCTCATATTCTTAAACCACTAAGGTCTATAATCACGTGGGATCTTAAGCTTGTCTTATGAACTTTATATTTAAAAAAAAAAATCAACCATGGCCTCTAACAAATAATGTTCCGAATAAATTATAATAATATTATCATTCAAATTAAGTGCGGCAGTTACAATGAGAGAGGCAACTAAAAAATAAGACAGATCTTTTTCAACGAATAATTTTTCAGAAAATTATACGAATACTTTAACTTAACTTAAAAACTTTTACTTTTGACTTCATAATTTATAATGCAAAAAAATAAATAAATAACAAATCAGTTGAGGTAACGTCTAGACTAGACTGTAACCTTTAAACAATGTCGTTGAAGATGAAACTTAAATGAGATTACTGTATTGGTATTGGTTATGAACATCATAAAATATACACAATTTATCTAACCCAATCTAACCAAGAGTAAACTTGATATCTATATTTATTTATAAGCTGGATGAAGCAATTTTGTTGCTTCGTGTCTCAATATAAAACACTTCATAAAAGGTTTTAAAAAATTCTACACACTTAACGTGGATAATTATTGAGCAGTTATTGATAATTCCTTCTCAGTCACGAGATAATATTTTTTTAAAGGAGTGGCGCTAGTGTACCTTTGTACGCGGTTATTAATGAAAATACCATATTAAGGCTCGAGTTCACCAACAGACGGTTATTTTTAAACAGCTGTTTAAAATTTAAACAGCTGTTTAATAATATTTTGATGTTCGAAATCGCTAAAATGCGGGTTAAACGCCCTTAACATCTGATTAACTTAATGATTAATCTGATGTTTAGGGCGTTTAACCCGCAGTTTAGCGATTTTGAACAACAAAATATTATTAAACGGCTGTTCAAGCCTTATTATTGCATAAATCGTTGTAAAATGCTATAATATGAAGGGCCCATATGCATTTGTGCTATATAAACTACGCCGTGAATCTTACGCCCTGTGTCTAAAAACGCGAAACGTAAAAGCTCGCTGGTTGTGGAGGCATAACAATAATAAATGATTCTAATTTATAGATACGAAAAAAACTTTATTCGTGTTGCGTAAGAGCCTCTTTCACCAACTACAAGTAAAGTGTTGATTAGTTACTTTTAGAAATAATTTTATGTTTTATTAAATTATGCACTCGGTTTATTGCATCCTTCGATAGGCGAATTTTTTTTATTATTTTCTTTTTAATGTTTGGGACTTTTACCGTACAAACAAAGGTATATTCAGCTCCATTTATCCAGGTAAAAGGTGACTTTAAATGACGGTTAGCCTACTTGACAGATGGTGAAGGAGGCCTTAAAAGTAATAGTATTTGGCTCACCTCGCAAGACTAAATTTATGTAATACATTAACTGGCTGTGACCCGTGACTCCAACCGTCTTGAAATTACATGAATTATTATTATTAAGTTTTATAAGTACATAATATAATCATATCTATATTAATATTATAAATGCGAAAGTATGTTTAGATGTATGGATGTTTGTAACTCTTTCACGCAAAAACTACTGAACCGATCACCTTGAAATTTTGCATACACGTTGTCTCTGGGACACCAGAAAGGCCATAGGGTACCTTTCATCCAGAAAAAAGGACTATTCCCGAGGGATAAATAAAAAATAAAATCTAACGCCTGGCCAAAGTGTTATACACTAGGTCAAGCGTTATATTGCTTTTTTTTAAATTTTCAACGCGGACGAAGTCGCGAGCACCAGCTAGTATTTTATAAAATTGCTCGAAGTCGCGTGCAACAGCTAGTTTTTTATAACTCGAAAATCCACTTATTACATGATAACTTTATGTATGGATTTATTTTTATAATATGTGTATTTATGTATGCTTGAGTATGTACATTTATTATCCCGCTCCCGGCTTCGCCCGGGGTGCATTTTTTCCCCGATTATCCCTCTATCCGTTGGTGAAAACCGCATCAAAATCGGTGCATTAATTTTTGAGTTTATCGCAAACAGACAGACAGATGCGGCGGAGGACTTTGTTTTATAATATGTAAGGACTGTACTACGTTTTCTACTTGGACCAAACCCGTATTACGCTGTGAATACATGTTCATGTAACTCGTCCATATTAATATTTGTTAATTAGTCATTGTGATTCAGAAATCAGCGAGAGCTACGCAGATGATTCTTTTTTTTTATAAAAGATGGGTTTGCTCTTGGCCAACAACCAACTGTGTAGCAAGGATGAGGCCTAAGATGGAGCGAACCTCATTCTCAACCCAGAAGATGCCTATTCACTAGATCTTTGAAAACATTTGGGTTATATGAGCTCAGGAGTTCCAAACGTTGGCAGTGCGCATTATAAAAGATGTTCTAAAGCGCTTGGTCCGAAATAGGGGGATATCGACAAGATGAGGATGGTATCAACTAATGAAACTAATGAATATGGAGAGTGTGCGTCCAATCTATACGACCTCATCCAACCGGAACCGTTCCACTTGCGGACCACGAGGCGCGGACAGGGGTTTCATCCCTTCGTGGTAGATGTTCCTCGGACACGCACGAAGCGTTACAGGTCCACCTTTCTTGTCCGAACCGCTAGGGAGTGGAACTCACTGCCCGCGTCTGTGTTCCCACAAAATTACAACCTCGGGGTTTTCAAGTCAAGGGTAAATGGGCACCTACTAGGTAAGCGTGGTCCACCTTCGGCCGCATCTGCACCTTACATCAAGTGAGATCGCGGCCAAGCGCTACCTTGACAACGTAAAAAAAAAAAAAAAATGAATAACTTACCGAATAGCGTATGCGAAGGCCATTACAGCATCTGAAACGAACTGCAGCTGTCCCTCAAACTCTGTGTTGTTCACAGTTAACCGCTCTTGACCGGAACAGATGTGGTCGTACTGGCTGTTGTATGGAGTTCGGAGGCTGCCTGGATAGCGACACTGGAAATGGTCTTCCCAGAATTCTGTACAAAAAAAATTTAAGTAATCAAGTTAAAAACTTAGTACGATAATAGACATAAAAACTTATAGAGTTAAAAAGGAAATTGATATAGATACCTACGTAATCTGTAATTCGCCTAAAATCGCAAGCGCAGGTGACTTAGGCTCGAGTTCACCAACAGACGGTTAGTTTTTAAACAGCTGTTTAAAATTTAAACAGCCTTTTAATAATATTTTGTTGATCACCATCGCTAAACTGGGGGTTAAACGCCCTTAACATCAGATTAATCATTAAGTTAAGTTAACCGTCTGTTGGTGAACTCGAGCTTAAATTACAAAAAAAGATATATTACATTTTATTTGATTTAATATTCATTAGGTGACTCACTTTTACATTAATTTAATTCTCTATGACATTAGAAACTAATGTGGTCAATGACATTTTTTATTAAGTTGTATACATCAGGTTTAGATATCTTTCTGGACATGATTCTTGTGAACTAAGTATATAGAGTTTGATTAATCGAGTCATGTAAAATTATTCAATTCTAAATGATAATCACGAATGTCAGGCACAGCACACTGCACAGCTCTCTTTTTACAGTACATTGTGCATCCGAGTCGACAAGTTTCTGTCAATCATGTCATGCATGGACGTTTGAACTAAGCAAAACTCAAAACGCATCCAATGTCCCAAAGCTTTGTCGTCAAATATCGTGAAAGCCTATGCGGTTATTCTGTGTATTCCATAACACAATAGTCTTTTGGACTAGTGGTTAAGGTGCTTGAGTTAACGCTATGTCTAAGGTTAATTAATGGGTTCGATTGCCGGGAGAGAATTATTGAAAATGAACTGGGCTTTGGTCTGGATCTTAAACCTAATAACTTATCTTTAATCCTAAGGTCGGCAGCGCACTTGCAGCTTACCTGTAGCGTTGCTTGTGTTTTAGGCGACGGTAGCCACTTACCATCAAGTTTACCGCGACCTGTCTGTTGACCTTATCATAAAAAAAAATTAACAATATGGAATTAGGTATATATATTGCATGTTCGCTAATTCAAGGAACTAGTTCTTCGAGCATAATATAAATTTAATAAATAATGTTATATTTATTAGATATTTAAATTTTCTATTCAATCAGAATAAAATATTCCATTACACAGTCAACAAACGATTTTAATATCAGAAGTGTTACCCACTAAACAGACGCCATTTCATATAGTTGGTCAGATGCCAAGCCACAGTATGGCCGTAAATCACAGCTGGCCAAATACTAAGGTAAACTACGCTACTATTGGCAATTTGTAAGAATTTACTCCAACAAGTTTCTTATTAGTTCTTGCAATAGCAGCTTTTATTGACATGTGTATTTTGAATTTATTGAAAGCTTTTAATGAAAAAGTAACATTAAAAGTTCCTTCTATTAACAGTTGATATTAATAGTAATTAATTTAATTTGTCCGATTGTTAATATGAATACACATTAGTCATAAAAAAAAATTAGTCACAAAAAATACACATTTGTCATTAAAAAAATTAAGTATAATTTATTAATAAACTAGAGTTAAATAGTAATAGTAAAATTATTGTTATAATTATTTTCTGTTTTTAATAGCCTTGGCTATTTATTAGCCAATGTAAAAACTTAATATATTTTTATGCAATGATTTGTATGTAAACTATATAAGCTCTAAGGGTTTGCTACTAAATAAATAAATGATTACAAATAAAAAAATCCGCAGTTTTCACTTTCAAATTTGAACCTATATTAAATGTTATAATCATAAACTGTGTAGGAAATAAGGGACTACGTTTGCGAGGACAAAACGACCGTCTGATTTCCTCCAAAAGCGTCTGATTCCGCTTTGCTTTCGCCCGCGGCTTACACTAACCTTCATGGGTTATGTAAGCCTCGAGCGAAAGCAAAGTTAATATAAAGTTTATACACAATTTTTTGAAAATATCTAAATCTAAATCTATACACATTTATATAAAATCAAATCAAAAATCAAAATCAAAATATTTATTTATCAATTAGGTTTCTACAAGAAACTCTTATGATAGTCATTATAAATTTAAATTTAACAGGGTTTCGAAAAAAAGCCAACATGACGATCCTGAGAAGAAAACCCCGAAATAAACTCGGGATACTATTCTTTATGTCATAAAATAAATTCGCTGTTATTATCCGTTAACTTAACCACCCAACGGATTTTGATACGGTGTGTATTATTATAAAAGTGCGAACGAGGAAGATTTGTGTATATAATTGTATATAATTTGAAGGAGAAAATCGCATCTGTTCCAAGCCGGATGCGAATCGCTATTAGAATAATAAAATAAGCTTATAATGAAACTAGCTGTTGCACGCGATTTCGTCCGCGTAACCCTATAAAATATAGCCTATGTTACTCGCTTATAATATAGCTTTAAATAGGTGAAATAATTTTAAAAATCGGCCCAGTAGTTTCCATTCTAATGAATAAACTCTAAAAACTACTGTAAGTTTTAATCAAACTTACAGAAATTACAAATCTCCTCTCTTTATAATATTAGTAAAAGTATACCTAGATATAATAATGTAAAAGCATCAATAGTGATTAAATATTTAACTTGTTTTTAAGAATATTTCTGTATTAAGCACAGAGTATTATGTAGATGCATTGTATGACAAGTTATTGACTTATCATTGCATCGCTTCTGAATTCGGTTTACATAAATTAACATGCGTGTTAGTTCAGTTTAGATAAACACGATTAGTTAATTTAGACTTAAAGTGTCTACCTGTCTAATATCGTACGTTTGATTAACCCAATATATGCTTTAATAATAATAAGCGGGAGATTGATTTAAATAACAATTTTAATAATAATAAGATTTGAATAAATTATAGCATATATGCGTAGATGTTTGTTAATCTTTCGCCTAAATATTACTGAACGGATTTGGATGAAATTCGTCATACAGGTAGTTTATTACACACTTGATTACTACTATGTACTAGATCCAACTTTATTGGACCAAAATGTCGGGGATTGTAGTTGAACGTTGTGATCTGATGCGGTTTTCACCAATGGATGGCGAAATTTGTACTATAATTGGCTTTTATTTTCAAATATATAAAACCACACACACATTGCGTTTGATGTTCTACAATTGACCTCCATTTCTCTTTTTGATTAACCTGTATACATTTTTACAGATACCTTATAAATTATATTAAATCATTGCTAACTTGATTGAATTGATACCTACAACGCCATCTAGACAATTCGGTCGTAAACACCTGGATTAATTAACATTATGCAGGATACTTTTTATCCTGAAAAATGTTAGGTTTTCGAGGGATCGTCTAAAAATATAAAAAAATGACGCCACTGTCGCCGAGAGTTTTGATTTTTGAGGGCACTTTAAACATCTGATTAACTTAATGATTAATCTGATGTTTAGGCCGTTTAATACGCAGTTTAGCGATGGTGATCAACAAAATATTATTAAACGGCTGTTTAAATTTTAAACAGCTGTTTAAAAATAACCGTCTGTTGGTGAACTCGAGCCTAAGTAGCTAATGTTGGTATTAATATGGATCCTCGGAACGACTGCATCTTCTTCACTATTTGAAAGGTACATTTTTGTAGATGGGACATAGAGTATATATATATACAGTGTGGAAAAATAAGTCGGGCCCTGGAGGGAAACAACCTTAAATCCTTAAGTTGGCTCATTTTACATAAAGGAGACATTCCATTATTTTTAAAAAGAAACAAAACTGCATTCAAAGATTTTCTAAAACTCGCTCGCCTCGACCGGGACTCGAACCAACTAAAATTAAAAAAAAAAAAAAAAAAACAAACACTCGCTATTTTATTATACTAATCGATAGGATTGTTATTCAGAATAAAATTTCTCTAACAAACATTTGGTCTTACACTCGTCTGTCGTACAAGATATCCATGAAGAATATTATTATTATGTATACTAATCCCCCCATTTGTCAAATAAAATGATATGCTAATATTTTTGTTTGAAAATAAAAAAGTCTTATACGAAAATAGACAGGGTGTAAAAAATAGTTCCGTTTGCCCTACGAAGCTATCAGGAATCAGTATTGCGTGTGTGTATTGACGGATTTACATTTTGAATAGCTTTTTCCCTCCGTTTTATTCGCTACGAATGGAGTTGTGAGGGAAAAAAATGTTGGCACAAAAGGTGTCGATATTTCAGCTCCTATTAATTCTGCTATGCTATGCTTTCTCACTCTCAAATACTATTTTAGCATAGTACAACTTCTAACGTTCCAGTGGAACATGCAACTATATTATATTATTTATAATATAAATAAAAGAATACGAGGCCAACTCAACAATGAGGAGGTTGTTTATTTAACCATAGAACTTTAACTTATAAGTTAAATAACACGAAGTAAAAATTGAAACAATACAATTTTAATATTTTTTTAATGATATATATATAAGCGTTATAAGTTTGTATTAAATGTTTAAACGATGCCCAAATCTTAGACATATCAAAAATATATAATGCTGATGAGGATAACAAAATATAAATCATATAAAATGTAATATAAGTTACAATGCAGTTGTATTAATGTTTATACTTCTGATAAAACATTTGATAAAGAATAGTTGTATTGTATTGTTTGGTCACGTTTGGTCTAGTGGCTAGTAACCCTAGCTGTTAACCAAACAGTCGCGGGTTCGAATCCCGCTAGGGGCGAAAGTTTATGTGTTAACATTTTACCTTTGTACCTGAGTCGTGGATGTTTTTTATTTATAATATGTATGTATTTACAAAAAATAAGTAATCTATGTAGTATATCGACTGTCTGGTATCCATAATACAAGCATTAGTTGCTTAATGTGGAACTAGATGGTGCTGTGTGTGGAATGTGTGAAGATATTTATTTATTTATTGTCAATATATGTAAATAAAAATAAATAAAGAAACGTTATAATATTGCTATCGCGCTCGATTTTCCTCCAAGCGAGTTTTTGGGGTTCCGCCAGCGTTATGTGAAGCTAACCCTAAGAAAAAGTAATCAAAAAATATATATATAACAAGTCAACACAAACCGTGGGTAAATAATCGGAAAATATGTTTTGGGACAAACATGGCATGTACACTGAGACAAAGTGTTTTTATTTTTTGTAGGACAAAACTCAGTCGAACGAACCAATCACTAGGCTCTATTTACTTTATAAGCAAATGATATTTTTTAAATAAATATTATACAGCTAAAGAGTTTGTTTGGTTGTACGCGTTAATAGCGTGAACTATTGGTTGGAATTGAAAAAATATTTTTGTGTTTAATAGTATGGATGTTTGTGACTCTTTCACGCAAAAACTACTGAACCGATCGCTATGATATTTTGCATACACGTTGTCTGGGACACCGGAAAGGACACAGGGTACCTTACATCGTTCAACGCGGACTAAGTCGCGGGCACCAGCTAGTATTATAAATGCGAAAGTATGTTTTGATGTATGTAACTCTTTCACGCAAAAACTACTGAACCGATCACCATGAAATTTTGCATACACGTTGTCTGGAACACCGGAAAGGACACAGGGTACCTTTCATCGTTCAACGCGGACTAAGTCGCGGGCACCAGCTAGTATTATAAATGCGAAAGTATGTTTTGATGTATGTAACTCTTTCACGCAAAAACTACTGAACCGATCGCTATGATACTTTGCATACACGTTGTCTGGGACACCGGAAAGGACACAGGGTACCTTACATCGTTCAACGCGGACTAAGTCGCGGGCACCAGCTAGTATTATAAATGCGAAAGTATGTTTTGATGTATGTAACTCTTTCACGCAAAAACTACTGAACCGATCACCATGAAATTTTGCATACACGTTGTCTGGAACACCGGAAAGGACACAGGGTACCTTTCATCGTTCAACGCGGACTAAGTCGCGGGCACCAGCTAGTATTATAAATGCGAAAGTATGTTTTGATGTATGTAACTCTTTCACGCAAAAACTACTGAACCGATCACCATGAAATTTTGCATACACGTTGTCTGTACCAGAAAGGACATAGGGTACCTTTCATGGTTCAACGCGGACTAAGTCGCGGGCACTAGCTAGTATTATAAATGCGAAAGTATGTTTTGATGTATGTAACTCTTTCATGCAAAAACTACTGAACCGATCACTATGAAATTTTGCATACACGTTGTCTGTACCAGAAAGGACATAGAGTACCTTTCATGGTTCAACGCGGACTAAGTCGCGGGCACCAGCTAGTATTATAAATGCGAAAGTATGTTTTGATGTATGTAACTCTTTCACGCAAAAACTACTGAACCGATCGCCATGAAATTTTGCATACACGTTGTCTGGAACACCGGAAAGGACACAGGTCACCTTTCATCGTTCAACGCGTACGAAGTCGCGGGCAACGGCTAGTGATAAATAATGCGGATCCCCAAAAAGGGGTAAAAAGACATATGGCATAATTTGAAGTGTAGCGGACCGCGCAAAAAGCCTTCCTGTGTTCTGTTGCTGGCGAGTTTATGGAAATGAAGCCAGCAGTACTTATAGACCGTCGACCTTGGATTTACAGTACATGGACAATACACTTTTCTATTTATTATTACAAAAAATTCTGTAAAAAGCATCAAGTTATGCAAAGTACTTAGTGGGACCTTGACCTTGGGAAAATATTCATTACAATTTGTGTGTCCATACATTAAGTTACTAATTTTAAGGTTTATACAATTCAAAAGAAATTTCGTAACTTGATTACCTCATTAAGACATAAGTTATGGAATTTCTCATGTAAATTTAATACATAATTTTTTTATGTAACTTGTGTTCATATGAATATTATTTTTTTTTACGAAAATTGAAAACAATTGTTATTTTTAGCGAGCCTTTGTTTTCATTTATGCGTCAGTTGTCTATGTCAATAATTTATACCAAATAACCAAATGTCATTCGATGATATGTATGTATATGTAACCAATATTTTAGCTAAATAAAGCCATAAATAAATAAATAAATATCTTCACACATTCCACACAGCACCATCTAGTTCCACAGTAAGCAACTAATGCTTGTATTATAGTTACCAGACAGTTGATATATAACATAGATTACTTTTTTTTTGTAAATACATACATATTATAAATAAAAAACATCCATGACTCAGGTACAAAGGTAAAATGTTAACACATAAACATTTGCCCCCTAGCGGGATTCGAACCGGCGACCGTTTGGTTAACAGCTAGGGTTATTAGCCACTAGACCAAACGTGTCGTCAAACGTGTGCCATTAATCTATATACTTACAATCTCTTGGATATTTTCTAAGAGCGCTCTTAAAAAATATGTATTTTTTTTTCGGTGGTTTAAAAGAAATTTTCGGAACAACAGATGTGGACGGCGACTTAATTTAATAAATATGTATGTCATATGTTATAATATCATGACAATCACAAGTGTTTGCGAACAAATGTCTGTTTTTATGTAAATGAAAAACCTTCGTTTGTTTGCTAAGTAAACAAAGGACAACCCCTATTTACATACGATGTGAGAGGCACATTGCAATTATGGAAAATGACTATTAATTAGAATATTTAACAGTGGCTACTTTATGCCTTGTGTTGTTATGGTGTCAATAATCAATAGCTTAAAAAAATAATACCTCTATCTAATGAATGATTCTTCAGAGTGTGAATATGTCTTTAAATGGGAAGCAAATCGGAAGCAAATCAGAAAAGTGATGATAACTAAATCAGAGGATGAAGTTTAATGCTGTACATCTAAAGGATCGAAGAATTTTGTGATATATATGGTATATATTCGAATTCGTTAAATTTATTCATATAATATAGTTCAAAGAAAATATTACTCGTAACGTACACGTACTCATAATAAAACACACGGACGCGTTCAGAGTTGACAGCGCATTAGTTTTGATTTTATTTAACTCTGTTTTTATGGGACTTTTTACTGCAAATGACAACTGTAATTCGTCATTAAACATCCCCAAAAATAATCTCTTTATCTATTGACCAGAGCTTCGTTGCTAAAACCGCGATTGTTGGCAATTTGAGACAACGCCTAAGCCGATAAGCCTACGCACAGGCCTCCGACGTTCCTTAACTGAAAGATTTTCTGAAGGATTAAGTTGGCTGTTGTAACTTGAACTTTACGAAAGCAGATTTTAAGCACAAATTTGTTCGAACAATTTGTACTACAAAGAAGAGTGTCTCTTAAGAATAACCATTAGGTAATCTGGAATGGGGTCATCAAACTTTAACGTCGATGAAGAACCCGAGGGATTCTTGTTTTTTTTATATACTTAATGGCGCAATGTTTTCGCATGTTTGATGGTGAATGGCCATAGTCACCTGTACCATACCATCCGTTCTTGGAGTTTAGTAGAGGTTTCGCACAATTTTGTTTCGTACGAATTGTGCGAAGAAGTGACTTTAAAATTAAATATATTTTTAGTCGCTGTTTCGCACAAATATTATTTTCATAAAAAAAACTTGATGGTAGTTGACTCAGATTATGATAAATTAAAAATAAGAATCCTAAAAGTAATTTCTGACAGTTAAGTATTACAATGGAATTAATTAAAAAAAATTATACCGAAGATAGCTGTTATTAAATATAAGAAAAGTTTAGAAATATTATTAAACATTACAAAGAGGTTAACAATACTAAATCCTTTGACGTATATGTCAACCTATTTTGTTTGTAATTATATTATAAAAGGTGGGAGGAATGCTGACTGACCACTTGATGATAAGTGGTTATCGTCAATAAGGCGTTATTTTGGCAAATCAGCCCAAAGGTTCTCACCTTATATTATATACTCTATATGGACCAAGAACGTGTGGTATAACTTCCTCTGCTTTCGAAAACTATTATAAGGGCTAGTAAAATGTATCACAACTCATTTCTTCCAGGCGTATGCGTTACCTATGAACCGTACCAACAGTTTCAATGTACGGGACTATTTACAAAACGCCTAACAAACAACATTGCAAAGTCAATTTTGGAAATTAATTCGCGTCGTTTCACATTAACGGTTCACAAACATCATAAATAGTGATCCATGTTTGCAATATGCGTTTGGTCTAGTGGCTAGTAACCCTAGCTGTTAATCAAACGGTCGCGGGTTCGAATCCCGCTAGAGGCAAATGTTTATGTGTTAACATTTTACCTTTGTACCTGAGTCATGGATATTTTTTATTTATAATATGTATGTATTTACAAAAAAAAGTAATCTATGTGGTATATCAACTGTCTGGTATAAATAATACAAGCATTAGTTGCTTACTGTGGAACTAGATGGTGCTGTGTGGAATGTGTGAAGATATTTATTTATTTATTTATTTATTATTTATTTATCAACAGAATTTTACGGTTTTGTACCTATCTCAAATACTAAACTTATCGTGAGATTTAGGCCTAATTATTTTTAGTTTATTTATTTCATTACAACAAAATCCTTCGGTTTAAAAAATTTTATTCTCATAAGAAAGAACAAGTTGTCCACTTAAGCTATGAGAACTTAATAACTACATTAATATAGGTACATTTAATCCATCGGAGATAAATTAGTTATTTCCAACATTGGTCCATATGTAATCTTTTAATTTGTATTTAAAGCTATGCATGGAATTACAATTTTTTACACTCTCAGGTAATGCATTGTATATCTGTGCTCCCTCATACAATATATTTTTTTTACCATATTGTGTTCTAATTATAGGCAATTCAATTTTATTTCTATTTCTAGTGTTGCATTTGTTAAGTCTTTTTTGAAAAGTGATTTGAGAATTTATATTATTTGTTTCTATTTTTCTAATTAACATACATATCGAATAATTATATAACTTTTTTAAATTAAAAAATTTAGTTTTATCATAAATTAATTTTGTAGATGTTAAGTAATCGTAATTAAAAAGAACCTTAATAATTTTGTTTTGAGTTGTTTCTAATAAACGAAGATTAGTCTTTGCAGTTTGTCCCCAGACTTGAATTAGATATTCTAAATGTGGTTTTACAAGTGTATTGTATATAGAATACCGTAATTTATATGGGACACACTTTGCAATGTTTCTTAGTACTCCAGTTAGAGGAATTATTTTATTGCGAATGTATTCTATATGTGCCCTGAAAGTTAATCTATTATCCAAAATTAGTCCCAAGTATTTTTCTTTGTTGGATCTTTGTAGTTGTTGGTTATCTATTGAAAGCGCCGGAAAATTGGGAATATTTTTGTTCTTAGCTGCAAAGATTATATAAGAAGTTTTGCTTACATTAATAGTAAGCAGATTTAGTTTTAGCCATTTATTTAATATATCAAGATCGTTTTGAGCTTCAGTGATAACACTATGAATTGTATGACCAAAATAAAAAAGTGATGTATCGTCTGCATAAAGGGAGATATGCCCCGTCAACCCAACACTACTTATACTATTCATGTAAATTAGGAAAAGAAGAGGTCCTAAGACTGATCCCTGCGGAACTCCGCAAACAATTTTTGCAGGCTTACTTTCATAATTGCCGATTTTAACAATTTGGTATCTGTTTGTGAGATAAGATTCAAATACCTTGTATGCTTTAGCAGTTATACCAATGCTATTTAATAAGTCCAGTAAAAGTGAATGACTTACGGTGTCAAAAGCTTTTTTCAAATCAATGAAAACTCCCAAGACTACCTGCTTTTTATCGATATTAGTTTTAATTTTGGTGACTAGATCAATGGTAGCTGACAGTGTGTTAGAATTTGGACGAAAACCGTATTGATGTTTATAAAGGAAATCTATCTTTGTTAAATAATTAAATAAACGCGTAAATAATACTTTTTCAAATATTTTTGATAGAACCGGCAAAACTGAGATAGGTCTGTAGTTCCCGGGATCAGTCTTAACTCCTGCTTTGTATATAGGTGTAACTTTAGCAATTTTAAGGCTATCTGGGAAAATTCCAGTCTCGAGACATTTATTGATACAATTAGTTAAATTAAAGATAATCAGTTTTTTAATACATTTTATAGATTTTGTTGTTATTTTATCAATTCCTGAGCTAGTATTACTATCTAAATTATCAATAATTTTGCTTATTTCGTCTTCTGTACAAGTTGGTAGTTCTGACAGAATAGAGTCTTGATCATAATTGAATGTGGTTGTTAATACATTTTTAGGTTTGTAATTATCTACTTGTGTTATTTTCTCAGCTAAAATAAATCCAATTGATGTAAAATAGTTATTGAAACTGTTGCAAATTTCTGTTCCATTCGTTATTAATTTATTAGAAATGATTAATTGTGGGGGAGCACAGTTACATTCAGTCTTATTTTTAGTAAATGCATTAATTAGTTTCCACATTTTCTTGGGGTTTTTGTTACATTTATTAAACGAGTCGTAATAAAATTTCTTCTTTTCTTGCTTGATAATATTTTTAACCTTTTCTTTAGCAGCAAAAAATTTCGATTTTATTTCTTCATTTTCTTCATCCATCTTATAAATGCACCATAATTTATTTCTTTCATCAATATAATTAAGTATTGTTTTATTAATCCAATCTTTCTGAGGCGGATTCAGAATTTTGTATTTTGCAACTTTAGCATCTTCTATTTGTTCCTTGATAAATTTCTCCAGTGTATTATAGTTATTTTCGTTATTGGTAAAGTCCTTGCTTAGCATATTGTTATATAAATGAGTATAATCTATGGCTTCATATCGTATCTTTTCTCTAAGAGAGTTTTTACATTTCTTTAATTCTATATATATTTGTTTATGATCGGATAATGTGGACTCGATTACTGCCATATGCATTCTTGACTCCCGGATATTCGTGCATACATGATCAATTATACTTTTTGTATTTTTAGTCTCTCGTGTACAGTATTCTTCATTTATATTGTTTATTATGTGGTAGCCAGATTCATATATAAGATCTACATATTCATTAATTTTACGTTCCTTTTGCAGTAAATCTATATTAAAATCGCCAATCACAATCGCCTTCTTTTTAATTTTTTCTAGAAATGTAATATGTGTTGAGGAAATCTTTGAAGTTTGTATTTGGAGGTTTATAGATTACTCCAATGACTAAGGAATGTTTTATCAAATTTACCCATATAAAATTATTACCCTGTACATAATTTTCCTTAATAATTTCGAATTTAATACTCTTATGAATGTACATAGATACACCACCGCCTATGCCATCTGTACGAATACAATAAATATGAGAGTAATTAGGAATTTGTAGTAGATCTGCATCGATTTTAGATTTAATCCACGTTTCAGTCAGTAATACGATATGTATAGTTTGCTTAAAACATTTTAGGATACACTTCAACTCATCTAGTTTCCCCGGTTTCACTAAACTACGAACATTAGCATAAAATATTCTTAAGGAAGAGAAAGACGTGCATATGCTTTGGTAGGTATTTACACGTTGGTAGGTAATATTTTCTAGTAAAGATTTATCAATATTATGATGTGCAGATCTATTATCTGAATTTAGTTTTTTGTTATGGTTTCAGTTATCTTGGGAATGCCCCTTATGTATTTTATAACCAGATTAGTCTCGCCATTTTCCTTGCGGCGTGATAATTCTTCACGCAAATCCTTAACAAACTTCATCTGCATTGGCGTCTGATCATTGTAAATATGTATATTTTGATTTGTTAGCTTCACCTTGTTTTTTAATATATATATAACGCTTTCCCTTTGCTGAAAGAACACTTTGAGATTTCGTGTTTTATCGGGTGTAAACTTGCCCAAACGCATTGTTTTCAATTCGTTGTAAATAGTTTTGAGTAATGCGTGTGCTTGTTTACAGTCATGTTCGCGTCTCGCAGTTAAAATTTTGTTATTTATTTCTGGTATACCCGCTATGATAATATTAAGTTGTCGTTGAGTTCGATCTTGCAATTCTAAGGCCATGGTTTCATAATCGTAGTGCGGCGGAATTTTATTCGTGTAGGAATAATTTTTAGCGACATTCAAGTCACTTTCTATGATTTTTATTTTTTCCTGTAAGACAGAGTTATGACCTTTCATTATTTCCATATCACTTTTTATTTTATTTTGTTCCTGAACAAGAGTATCAGTCACACTTTTTATGTTTTTTATTTCGTTTTTAATCTCATTAAAATCTTGGCATAATTTGCTTGAATTTTCCTGTTGTTGTTCTTTAAAATTTTGTAGAAAATTCATTATTTCTAAACGAAAATCAGTAATTTCTTGTTTCAGTTCTGTTTCTAAATTGGGAAACTTTCTTTTCTGCCTTTGATTGAGAAGTGATTCGTCCCTCTGTAATGTTCTCAAATCAGAAAAGGAACCGCTCCCGCTTCCAATTAAATTTCCGCTAGGCGGCGATCTTTGTACACTCATCCTTATTATATTATCAGTTCGGAGAATGAAATGCGCAAAGGCAGCTGTAGTATAGTGATGTACTTGGAGCGAGCGAGAACGCGCGCAATAAATAAGAGGAGGTCTCGCTCACCCGAAGAGGTGAAGAGCGGTTACTGCGGCCGTTAGTTATGCTGTCCCTTTGTTCAATAAGGTCGTATAAATATTCGTATTTCAGGAAACTGAATTTTATCACAATAGTAATTGATTCACTCTTATCAAACACTTATTTTCTTTAAATATTATAAAAAGAAAAAATAACTTCAACACGTCCGCTCTCTCCGACGGCCGGCTAGGCTACATACAGTTTTACAAGAACTATTCCCAATTTTATTTAATGCAATATACAAAATTTTATTTTGGGAACTGAAGTCAGTTAAACAGATCAACAGAAAATTTAATGGTTTTAATTAAAAATAGTCGTTTGTTTTAACCTTTTAGTAGTATTTTGTTTTTGAAATTATATAACATTTTTTTTTATAAATTGACATCTTGTTATTGTGTTTACCAATAGTACTTATTGTTACGTTTGAACTGGATACGATAGACATTCAACTTAATTGATCTAAAATTAATAAAATTTGGAAAAGACAAACAACTTACCTACAAACCAAGGATTTCTTTTATTATTCTTAACGTTTAAGCCAAGAAAATATTCCTTAAATTGTTTAACGTCATTCGCTTGGGGCTGAACGCTAATGGTGCCTTCCACTGCCCTTTCGTTGCCATCAGACACCAAAGCCCTGGCGCTCCATCCATCGGAACCAACCCAGCTGAAGGATCCTGTAGCGTTGGCACGTTCCACCGCCCTCATCACTCCTGCCACTTCTTGGTCTGATCCAAATATTATTGCACCTATGAAACAATGTAAAATTATTTTAATAAGTTTAGACAAAATGAGGTTTACTGCAAGCGAGCACTGTAACATTAAGTAGCTAGTCTGAAATAATACAACGAGACCGGTTTTCACAAACGAATTATATGATTTATGCACAGTTTTCGTTTTACAAATTACTTTAATGTTTTTGCAACACGCTGTTTATTGTCCACCACAAGGCAATTCTGACTAAATAAACTATTTTAAACTTTAATTTGCGCAGTCTGGGCTCTGGGCCGATAACCTGAAATAATACAACGAGACCAGTTTGGAAGCGCATAAGCAACTAATTTATTTGACTCGCACTGGGTGCACATAACTCAACACAGATGGCGCTGACAGTTTGGCAAAAGCTTATATTTTGTTATTTACAACATAGTCATGCTTTCTTTAAGCTATGGAGAAATGTGAATCTAGTGAACTGACAGTGTAAATGACTTGGAACAATCGATCCATGTCACTGGCCGCAAATAAATCTCCGTTCAAGGGGATAAAGTGTAATTAAATTCAACAAATCTTAAAGAACATCGTCACTACAATTATTGTTTATTAAAATCGCTAACAATCACAAACTTGACATCGGCAGATCAAATTAAATGGCATATTAAGTAATCGTCTTGCACGTTGCGTTTCATTGTCCTAAATCATCTCTTACAGAGATCCTCTTACAGAAGACACAGTGCGTTAAACAGTATGTGTGTATAACCTACCATCAAGTGGTCAGCAAATGGACCAAAAAAATACTTATATAACAAGTTGTGTTTGCTTGTTGATAGGCTTTACAATCGCAAAGATTGTTCATCATCACCAACATCAGTCCACAAGCGTTTAACAGTTACACCCCTTGTAACAAATACGTCTTTATTCGTTTATGCACTGAAGCCGCTCTCTTGAAATCTTCTTCGGTCCTTTAGGCGTGTCTAACATAAATAACAGATTGCGTTTTTTTTTAAAAAAAATATTATCGATAACGTGTATAATTCATATAATTAGAATCTTAAATCTTATAATTGTATAAATATATGGCATTATAATAAATAAATAATAAATAATAATAAATAAATATCTTCACACATTCCACACAGCACCATCTAGTTCCACAGTAAGCAACTAATGCTTGTATTATGGATACCAGACAGTTGATATAATACATAGATTACTTTTTTTTTGTAAATACATACATATTATAAATAGAAAACACCCATGACTCAGGTACAAAGGTAAAATGTCAACACATAAACATTTGCCCCTAGCGGGATTCGAACCCGTAACCGTTTGGTTAACAGCTAGGGTTACGAGCCACTAGACCAAACATGTCGTCGAATAGAATAGAATAGATAGCCATAGATTCTAGTGAAAAGAAACATATATAAATAAAAAAACAGGTTAATTAAAAAAAAAATATGTTAAAAGCTGAATCGTGTAAAACTTTGAACGAAAGTGCTAGTATGTTTGGAGACGAAGGTAGATAGTAAACCGAGAAGTTAGTGAACATTTTGACCCCATGTTGCTGTTGGTCGGCGGCTGTACTCGTCAGAAACGGAATCCCTTGGGTGGTGTACTGGCGCACGTTTTAACCATTAGTTTGCGTTTAACCAACGTTTTATTGAAATGAATATTTGTATAAAAAGCCCTGTCGGAATGGCTCAAGACCCTAAATTATCATGAAACCGAATCTTTATTAAATACTATTACTTAACTAAATTAAATATTTATTATCAAAACATTAATTTGATTTTGAAATGAGACTAGCTTTAACTTTCATAATATAGATGATGCTACTTCACATACACATTCACATACACACATTCACACGCACACATACACTTACACATTTTATTTATTCCTTACATTGTATAGATCATGTAGTTTTTTTATTCTAAATTAGTCTAAGATTTGAGTGCGGTGTTGGAGGAGCGGAGATCTCCTGATACAAGTATTTTTATACTTAATAGGATGTCCCCTAAACGCTTTTTGTACCTAGGCTTAAATGGATGAATAAATTATTTTATTTATTATTTATTTATTTATAAGAGAAAACTGATAAATATATCGATCGGCCGTTATACGTTGATAGGTATCAATGTTATTAATCTCCGGGAAACAAGGGCCGCGCGCTCAGCTGATAAAAATCACCGATCCAAATGTAACCAATGCGGCGTGCTCGAAGTAATCAATAGCTACCCGCCCACCAATGGATTCAATTTGTGTAGCCATTTTAGCGAAAAATTGTCTCGCTCCGCGCAGCTGCTTTATCAGAAACCACTTGCTATGGCAACAATTCATCCGAAGGGCACTGGCCCAACAATCTCACGAGCCACATTCGGAAGGACGCTGTGTTTCATCCGCCAATTTTCTTTTACGGCAGGGTTCAAAGGAGTTTTTTTGTTTACTGCACGCACTCTTACTAGTGCGGACGGATTTGTTAAATTTCGCTTGTGTGACATAGTATATATATCTTTTATAAGGGTAGAAGTAATTTTTTTTTTGTTATTTCTAGTTAATAACAAACTTGGTCTATTATATATCTTTTACAAGGGTAGAAGTAATTTTTTTATGTTATTTCTAGTTAATAACAAACTTGGTCTATTATATATCTTTTATAAGGGTAGAAGTAATTTTTTTTTGTTATTTCTAGTTAATAACAAACTTGGTCTATTATATATCTTTTATAAGGGTAGAAGTAATTTTTTTTAATGTTATTTCTAGTTAATAACAAACTTGGTCTATTATATATCTTTTATAAGGGTAGAAGTAATTTTTTTTAATGTTATTTCTAGTTAATAACAAACTTGGTCTATTATATATCTTTTATAAGGGTAGAAGTAATTTTTTTTAATGTTATTTCTAGTTAATAACAAACTTGGTCTATTATATATCTTTTATAAGGGTAGAAGTAATTTTTTTTAATGTTATTTCTAGTTAATAACAAACTTGGTCTATTATATATCTTTTATAAGGGTAGAAGTAATTTTTTTTTTGTTATTTCTAGTTAATAACAAACTTGGTCTATTATATATCTTTTATAAGGGTAGAAGTAATTTTTTTTAATGTTATTTCTAGTTAATAACAAACTTGGTCTATTATATATCTTTTACAAGGGTAGAAATAATTTTATTTTTGTTATTTCTAGTTAATAACAATCTTGGTCTATTATATATCTTTTACAAGGGTAGAAGTAATTTTTTTTTGTTATTTCTAGTTAATGTTAGAATTCGTAATTTAATAGTAGAAACTGTGTCCTATATTATTTTATTTAGTGTAAGCCTACCGCAAGATTTGTCAATATAATTTATGGGGTAGCAACACGGACGATTCTTAATAATTGAGAAAAAGATAAGGTGGGTAGGTTTTTGTCGAGAGCGATAACGGAGCCGCATGGCAGGCATTCGATTAAGCATTCTTACGCTAGACTTCGAAGTGACAACACGCCTTGTTGCTACCCACTCATTGTTTTGTAACAAAAATAAATTAATATCATCGAATACGTATTTATTTTGCTTGGACCACCTGATATTTAATATTAATAACAAACTTGGTCTATTATATATCTTTTACGAGGGTAGAAGTAATTTTTTTTTGTTATTTCTAGTTAATAACAACATGATTAAATTCAATATAACCATGGCTGTTTTAATTATTAATAGTTTCTTACCGTCTTCTTAATTATTAATAGTTAGTACGATATTGTGTACAGGATGATTCGATTCCGGATATACTTTTGACCAATTACCAGTGGCAAAGTCTCCAATTCTAAATTCGGGTCCAGCTATAACTAGTATATATCAAACACTAACAGGGAGTGAATTTTCACCGTTCTAGTGACCTTTTTTTATCTTAAATTTTTTAAAGCCAATACTTTAATACAAAATATTGATTTTTTTAAAATTCTTCTGTATTTTATTCTTCATACAAAAGTGCGTGATAGTCCCTTAAATTTAGTAGGTACTGCCATCAAGGACAATTAAGAACTACATTCGTTAAGAGTAACCTAAAATATTAGTGAATTATATATACAAAGTCACGTTCAGTTATTTGCTTAGGGATAATAATTTGTAGCGATTCTGTTGAATCATTCATCTGTTGCGAGAACGATTATTCGCCAGTCACTAAGCTCGTTAGGTTTCAGAAACGTCAGCGGGGACTTTATTAATAGTGTATCTCTTGTATTTGATTTTGTTCCGAACCAGTCGACTATTTGTTTGCAAATAACCCACCATTGTTATAGAGTAGAAACAGCATTGGTATTATCCTTTTATCTAAAAATATTAACCTACAACAACCTGATATATTTTATACGACTACGTCAATAGTATTTGTATATCTTATGGCCTACTGTGTCTGTTATAATTTGGCTCTCAAATATATAGAATATATTATATACAATTAATTTTTATACAACAATAATTGTGGATTTAAAAGTTACACTTAATTAATAATTATACTTCAACATTACCTCTGGCTCTTGGTTTGGTGAGGAGTTTGGAGACGATCTCATCGTATGCCCGTTCATCTGCGACTCCTGAATCTTTAACCAATTTCTCCTTGACCGCTATACAGATCCCGTTCCTCGCTAACAAGGCTTCCAATTCTTCGAAGGCCTGTAACAATTAACAATTATGAATGTTTGTTACTAGCAGCATGATCAATTGTACTAGTGGGATAAATCAGTACCATTTGTATCACCAATGGTACTGTATAATGGTACAGATGGTCCGGAGGGAGCATAGTTATTTTTCACAACAATGAATAACTATTTATTTAGTTACTGTACATTAAAAAAAAAAATTACGTTTACTATAAAATCCAGTTACTAGACAGATAAAAGTGCTTATTAATTTTCCGGACAAACAAACACAACATACCAACGAATTAATTATATTATAAGGGATAAAGCGTGTGAGGACACATCAAAAGGCAACTTACAATGATAGGTGGCCCTATTGAATTGCTCTGTACAATGTTGTTTGACCTAATTAATTATCCTAAAAGACAGATGACCCTATTTCCGTATAAACAAGTAGCCTTTGCGTGCTCCTCAAGAAAGTCAATTAGTATAATTACCTATATTTATAATCATCCCTATTTTCTGTATACACTATAATAATATTGTTAAAATTTTTGACTTTAACTTCTGTTTCTTCTAAACTTCTTCATGGGCCCAATAAGATAATTAAATAAGAAAACTTTCCTATATTTTTCCATATAATAAATTTAATCACTTCATTTTACATAGCTATGTTTAAACTTCATATAAACATATATTCATCAAAATTACTATATAACCATCTCAATACAATTTCTAAAACACATTCCTAAATGACTTCAAATCAATTATGACATTCATTCTAAAAAAAAAACCCTTTCACATGTTTTTTAAAATCACATTCCAAATTATATTTCTTAAATTTATCACCAATATAAAATTCAAACCTCTAACAAATAATTAAAAAAACTAATATGTCATAGATCACAGTGAAATAGTTAGTAAGTATTAATTCTTTAGATATTTGTTCAAATTAATCATTAATGAACTCGAAGATAATAGTGATTTGTTTGGAGTATATGCGAACTGGCTGGTTCATTTAAACGTAAAAGAAAATTGTCAGTCACAGAGCGCTACAAATTAATGGATGGGATCATTTCCGGAACCGGAAGAGGGCGAGCGACGAGCGATGGCCATTGACAGCAGACTGACCAACTCGTGCAACGAACTACATTTATTCGGTGACACTAATGCGCCCATTACTGACAGTGTTTCTTATATTAACACTATTATTTAGGTCAGCTAGGATAAAAAAAATCTCACAGGAACATAACAATATTTTAAATGCGAAAGTATGTTTGGATGTATGGATGTTTGTGACTCTTTCACGCAAAAACTAGTGAACCGATCACGATGAAATTTTGCATACACGTTGTCTGGAACACCAGAAAGGACATAGGGTACCTTTCATCGTACAACGCGGGCAAAGTCGCGGGCACCAGCTAGTATTCTATAAGTTAATCCAGGTAATAAACTATATGCCTGCCAAATGTCATCCAAATTCATCGGTACTAATATTATAAAAGCGAAAGTATGTTTGGATGTATGGATGTTTGTGACTCTTTCACGCAAAAACTAGTGAACCGATCACGATGAAATTTTGCATACACGTTGTCTGGAACACCAGAAAGGACATAGGGTACCTTTCATCGTACAACGCGGGCAAAGTCGCGGGCACCAGCTAGTATTCTATAAGTTAATCCAGGTAATAAACTATATGCCTGCCAAATGTCATCCAAATTCATCGGTACTAATATTATAAAAGCGAAAGTATGTTTGGATGTATGGATGTTTGTGACTCTTTCACGCAAAAACTAGTGAACCGATCACGATGAAATTTTGCATACACGTTGTCTGGAACACCAGAAAGGACATAGGGTACCTTTCATCGTACAACGCGGGCAAAGTCGCGGGCACCAGCTAGTATTCTATAAGTTAATCCAGGTAATAAACTATATGCCTGCCAAATGTCATCCAAATTCATCGGTACTAATATTATAAAAGCGAAAGTATGTTTGGATGTATGGATGTTTGTGACTCTTTCACGCAAAAACTAGTGAACCGATCACGATGAAATTTTGCATACACGTTGTCTGGAACACCAGAAAGGACATAGGGTACCTTTCATCGTACAACGCGGGCAAAGTCGCGGGCACCAGCTAGTATTCTATAAGTTAATCCAGGTAATAAACTATATGCCTGCCAAATGTCATCCAAATTCATCGGTACTAATATTATAAAAGCGAAAGTATGTTTGGATGTATGGATGTTTGTGACTCTTTCACGCAAAAACTAGTGAACCGATCACGATGAAATTTTGCATACACGTTGTCTGGAACACCAGAAAGGACATAGGGTACCTTTCATCGTACAACGCGGGCAAAGTCGCGGGCACCAGCTAGTATTCTATAAGTTAATCCAGGTAATAAACTATATGCCTGCCAAATGTCATCCAAATTCATCGGTACTAATATTATAAAAGCGAAAATATGTTTGGATGTATGGATGTTTGTGACTCTTTCACGCAAAAACTAGTGAACCGATCACGATGAAATTTTGCATACACGTTGTCTGGAACACCAGAAAGGACATAGGGTACCTTTCATCGTACAACGCGGGCAAAGTCGCGGGCACCAGCTAGTATTCTATAAGTTAATCCAGGTAATAAACTATATGCCTGCCAAATGTCATCCAAATTCATCGGTACTAATATTATAAAAGCGAAAATATGTTTGGATGTATGGATGTTTGTGACTCTTTCACGCAAAAACTAGTGAACCGATCACGATGAAATTTTGCATACACGTTGTCTGGAACACCAGAAAGGACATAGGGTACCTTTCATCCAGAAAAAAAGACTATTCCCGAGGGATCAATAAAAAAAAAAAAACTAACGCCCGGCCAAAGTGTTATAGCAACACGAGGTCAAGAGTTATATTTTAAATTATCAACGCGGACGAAGTCGTGAGCACCAGCTAGTCATCAATAAATCAATGAAAACAGCATTCAAATAGGATAATCCGTTTCAGAGGTTAGCGTGAACAGACAAAAATTTAAAAAAATATCTATTTTATTGGCCTCTGTAAAAAATAATGTGTACAAATCGTTTTTTTAAACATATTCATTTTACAGACACTGTTCGTTTATGATTTTGATCATAAACTATAGAAATAAATGTATGATTTTACATAATATAATATGTAAGTATAATATATTCATCGTTCAACCATAAACGATTGATTATGTCGTATTGTTCTATAATTACTGAATATGAGTAGTCTCTAATTTAGGGTACGTGTGTCAATTATTCATTTATTCCAACAAAATTTGTTCAAATTTGAAAATTAATTTTAGTTTATTATCTCATTTGCCAATTTATACTGGGAACTTTGTATAAAATAGATATTAGGCAAACGTGGAAATTTTTACCGATGGATTTAAGACTTTTTATGCATTATAAACCTTATATATATATTACGTAAGGTGTAATTTATAAATTTTGTTGATGTTGATCACCATCGCTAAACTGCGGGTTAAACGCCTTAAACATCGGATTAATCATTAAGTTAATCAGATGTTTAGGGCGTTTAACCAGCAGTTTAGCCTTAATAACTCAAACGGCTGTTTAAATTTTAAACAGCTGTTTAAAAATAACCGTCTGTTGGTGAACTCGAGCCTCAGTGTTCGTATGAACGGATTCGGATACCAGAGATGGAAATTAAACCACTTTTCTTTCGATTTTCATTAAAATTAATTAATATTGTGTCAAATTTTAAAATTAATTTTTAATTTTTTTTTTATATTAAGATAGCAAGCATAACGACGGACCCCTCGATGGTATTTATCATATCGTACATGATACAAACATTGCCATATTGGTTCAAGTGCGCTCTTGATAAGAACTAAGAAGGGATATTGGGCTCTGTCTTTCCTTATCCAGTAACCGAAACACGACCGCACACGTGCTACTATTTCAGGTCTTCTATTAGGATATGGTTTCGCCTGTAAAAGCAGTGTATCTACCATTATTGAAACATTTAATTAGAAGTTTTGCAAGAATGATCACGAGTTCTATCGGAGTGTTACATAATTACCACTAATTGGCAAATTATTTGTTGATTAATGCTAATTAATGTGAATCGTGAAGGCCATGATAGAAATATAGCTTATATAACTACAAAACCCCTTTTGATAGACAAACAAAACTAATCCGAGACTTTCTATTGAGCCTGAATATGTAGTTCAAGTTATGCGAATAACTTGGTAGGTACTCAAGGCGATTGTACAACTGGAGAAGATCCGCAAATGATACGAGTATCTACCCTGAATATGTGGTTCAAGTATGGCGAATAACTTGGTAGGTACTTAAGGCGATTGTACAACTGGAGAAGATCCGCAAATGATACGAGTATCTACCCTGAATATGTGGTTCAAGTATGGCGAATAACTTAGTAGGTACTTAAGGCGATTGTACAACTGGAGAAGATCCGCAAATGATACGAGTATATCTACCCTGAATATGTAGTTCAAGTTATGCGAATAACTTGGTAGGTACTTAAGGCGATTGTACAACTGGAGAAGATCCGCAAATGATACGAGTATCTACCCTGAATATGTGGTTCAAGTATGGCGAATACCTTGGTAGGTACTTAAGGCGATTGTACAACTGGAGAAGATCCGCAAATGATACGAGTATCTACCCTGAATATGTGGTTCAAGTATGGCGAATAACTTGGTAGGTACTTAAGGCGATTGTACAACTGGAGAAGATCCGCAAATGATACGAGTATATCTACCCTGAATATGTAGTTCAAGTTATGCGAATAACTTGGTAGGTACTCAAGGCGATTGTACAACTGGAGAAGATCCGCAAATGATACGAGTATCTACCCTGAATATGTGGTTCAAGTATGGCGAATAACTTGGTAGGTACTTAAGGCGATTGTACAACTGGAGAAGATCCGCAAATGATACGAGTATCTACCCTGAATATGTGGTTCAAGTATGGCGAATAACTTGGTAGGTACTTAAGGCGATTGTACAACTGGAGAAGATCCGCAAATGATACGAGTATATCTACCCTGAATATGTAGTTCAAGTTATGCGAATAACTTGGTAGGTACTCAAGGCGATTGTACAACTGGAGAAGATCCGCAAATGATACGAGTATATCTACCCTGAATATGTAGTTCAAGTTATGCGAATAACTTGGTAGGTACTTAAGGCGATTGTACAACTGGAGAAGATCCGCAAATGATACGAGTATATCTACCCTGAATATGTAGTTCAAGTTATGCGAATAACATGGTAGGTACTTAAGGCGATTGTACAACTGGAGAAGATCCGCAAATATTTCATCTTAATAGGTTTTTAGAATTATTTGAAAAATTCTATATTACCAAACACACAAGCCATCAGGATCAGATTCGACACATTAGACATTCGCTGATTTTCCTATGTAAAAAAAGATATTTAAACCAGTTCGTAACTGTGACTGGTTACAAAATATTGTGTGAATGGACAATTTACTCGCGTGTTCCAATCAACAATGGTGTCCAATCAACGATGCTATAGCACCTTTGTGACAGATGTCCATCACGTATTTGATTTTGTATATTTAGAATTGAATAATCTTAATATAGACTAGATTAGTAAAAAACTCCACTCGACTCTATACGAACAGCTAAAAAAGTTTTTAGCAAATTAATACAGATGTCACTGGAGACAAATCTATATTTCTATACTAATATTATAAATGCGAAAGTATACGCAAAAACTACTGAACCAATCACCATGAAATTTTGCATACATGTTCTCTGAGACACCAGAAAGGACATAGGGTACCTTTCATCCAAAAAAAGGACTATTCCAGAGGGATAATTAAAAAATAAAAAACTAACGCCTGGCCAAAGTGTTATAGCAACACGAGGTGAAGCGTTATATTGCTTTTTTTTAATTTTCAACGCGAACGAACTCGCGAGCACCAGCTAGTTTTAGTATAATTTCGATGTGCGTCAACTCTAGCGCCATCTGTCAGTGAATAGTGACATTAAATATAATACTGGCAGACTGAAGTGACGAAAAGTCTTATTTTCATCCCATCAGATGGCGCAGAAAGCCATTGATTTTTAAATTTTTTGGGATATCATCGTATAATAATAATTATTACTCTTATATTTTCTTTTTCAACGCGGACAAAGTCGCGGGCATCAGCTCGTAATATATAATACTAGCTGGTGCCCGCGACTTCGTCGGCGTTGAACAATAAAAGGTCCCTATGTCCTTTCTGGTGTCCCGGACAACGTGTATGCAAAATTTCATGGTGATCGGTTCAGTAGTTTTTGCGTGAAAGAGTTACAAACATCCATACATCCAAACATATTTTCGCATTTATTACAAACATCCATACATCCAAACATATTTTCGCATTTATTATATTAGTACGGATTTTTCTTCCGTTACAATAAGAGCCTCTTTCACCATGTGTCAAGTAGGCTAACCGCCATTTAAAGTCACCGGTAACAGGGAATGAAGGAGATGATATACCTCTTTGTTTGTACAGTAAAAGTCCCAACATCCCAACAAGGATGCACTAAACTGAGTGCATAATTTAATAAATATCGGTTTTGATATATTTGACGGCGGGTTTTCTAAATTCAAAAATAGTTTAAGACTAATATTTAAGTAGAAATTAAGAAAATATTATAAATTAAGAATTAATTAAGTATTTAAGACCATTAGTAGCTAAGTTAAATTAAACATGTTAAGTACACTGTTTAGGAGTGCAATTTAAATAATTATCCATACACATGTATTTTATAGTTTTCATGTATTTAATTGCAATCTGTTTGTGTACTGTATCAAATAAATATATTAAAAAAAAAAAAATATAAAATTATTTCCAAAAGTAACTAATCAACACTTTACTTGTAGTTGGTGAACAGGCCCTAAAATTCACAGTTCATTTAAGTTCTTCGTGACAATAAGGCCAAAGTGTATTAAGAGTACGATATCGTAATGTAGGAGGAATTTTCTGGTGTCGCACATTTAACAGTCCAGTCACGTCTCACAGTCATTATATAGGATCTCTCACGGGAAAAATGTCATAAGTCAAGTACATATTTTTATATTGTACAAGTATACATTATTTTTTACTAGCTGATGCTCGCGACTTCGTCCGCGTTGAAATTTAAAAAAAAAAGCAATATAACGCTTGACCTCGTGTTGCTATAACACTTTGGCCAGGTGTTAGTTTTTTATTTTTTATTTATCCCTCGGGAATAGTCATTTTTTCTGGATGAAAGGTACCCTATGTCCTTTCCGGTGTCTCAGACAATGTGTATGCAAAATTTCATGGTGATCGGTTCAATAGTTTTTGCGTGAAAGAGTCACAAACATCCATACATCAAACATACTTTTGCATTTAATAATATTAGTACGGATATTATAAAGGGTGAATTGGAAAGCCACTATTAAAATTTCCGATTTTCATGTGAAAATTTTACGTATATGATGAATACAATACAAACTAGCTGGGCTCCGCAGCTTTGCCCGCCTTGAAATTTAGACAGCATATAGATTTTTATAAATAAATGGTATTTACACTATTTAGTATTTTTGTTCTTGGATTAATTACACTATACACTCCAAGTACGAGTAACTAAAAAAATCTCCCCATAACCAGTAACCGAATCGTAGTGTTTTCATTTTATACTAACGACCGGCACCGGTTTCACACAGATTAAATTTCCGGACATTTTTTTTACAATTTCCCTATTCGTAAAAAAAATCAACATAATTGTTCCTACTGTTCTCGATTTTTGCTATTAGCAACACATTTGGCGATTCTTTATTTATTTAATACTGTATTAGGCTCGAGTTCACTAACAGACGGTTATTTTTAGACAGCCGATTAAAATTTAAACAGTCGTTTAATAATATTTGGTTCATCACCATCGCTAAACTGCGTATTAAACGCCGTAAACATCAGATTAATCATTAAGTTAATCAGATGTTTAGGGCGTTTAACCCGCATTTTAGCGATTTTGAACAAAAAAATATTATTAAACGGCTGTTTAAATTTTAAACAGCTGTTTAAAAATAACCGTCTGTTGGTGAAATCGAGCCTTATAGTATCGTACTATACGTTCAGCCAATCTTGTACTGGGCAGTACTTAAAGAAGATCATTTTGAAATAACAGCAGATGCTTGAATAATTGATACACATTACTGTCCCTACTCCATTTTAGTCATTTGCATACCCTATTGTGTGTGGTATTGTGGTGAATCCTCGTCACGTATTACGTTCGTGTGAAAAACCTCAATGTACCTTACATTGCGGTTTTTACTCAGCATTCAATGAAGCGCATCGCACACCTTTGGACCGGAAATCTTTGAAGACCAGAAACGGAATTTAAAAAGGTAAGGTTCTCGCGCTAAGGTTCCCTTATGATCCGATTAATCTCAGTTTAATCTGCAAGTCCAACTTCCTTTGACTATGACATATTCGGGACGACTAAAGTTTAACATCAACGATTCCGCATTCAACTTTAACCCAGTGGGTTTCGCGACTGTATAAAATTCTCATTAGCAATTGTACTCGTGAATTTCCAATGGCAGACGAAAAAATTGGGGGACCTTACTTCGCCCTTGAAATACTTTTGTGACAATCGTTTTTACATATACAGTGTCGAAAAATAAGTCGGGCCCTGGAGGGAAACTACCTTAAATCCTTAAGTTGGCTTATTTTACATAAAGGAGACATTACTTTATTTTTTAAAAAGAAACAAAACTGCATTCAAAGATTTTCTAAAACTCACTCGCCTCGCCCAGGACTCGAACCAACTAAAATTAAAAAAACAAACAAACACTCGCTATTTTATTATACTAATCGATAGGATTATTATTCAGGATAAAATTTCTCTATGTCCTTTCTGGTGTCCCAGACAACGTGTATGCAAAATTTCAATGTGATCGGTTCAGTAGATTTTGCGTGAAAGAGTTATAAACATCCATACATTCAAACATACTTTCGCATTTATAGTATTAGTACAGAAGTAAGGGTATCATATCATAAACAGTGTGGAAAAATATTTCCTATCGTTTTTACATATGATATAGCTGTGCCCACGATTTCGTATACGTTGTAGTTCGTTTTTTTAACTATCCTACAGGAACTCTAACATTTTCCCTGTTATTTAAACTATCTGTATGCCAAATTTCATCCAAATTTGTTCAGCCGTATATTAAGCCTCCAAACATAAAAACTTTCGCATTTACGAGTAAAATAAAATTGCTTCCATAGTGGTAGGCAATTCAGAAATCGGGAGGTACAGAGTTAACCGAGCCTTATAGTTCAACAGATTAAAACATTATTGCTAAGTCATTAAACCACCAACTTCTAAACTTAACAAGATCTAAGTACGTCAAAGTATTAAACAGTCAATAAATAATATTCTTGCTCGCGAGTGATAGTCGAGTCTCGGGTTCTGTTCTCAGCGAGGCTAACTTTAAAAACGCACTTTAGTTAGCTCTGTCTGCGTCAAAATACTTTCTTTTTCTTGTGCATTGTAAATAAATATTTGATTTCTATAATCACCTACCTTGATTCCGTAACTGGATTCCTCATAAATGATTGAAACGTAACTCCATCCCAGCTGTTTGACGATCTCGACCATGGCGCGAACTTGGTGGAGATCTGACGGTATCGTTCGAGTGAAATATTCGAACCTCGCCTTGTTCGACAGTTCCGGAGATGTTGAGAAGAACGACACCTGGCATCGGGTGATTAGGGAAAATTATAACTATAATTTTATAAATTTATATAAATAATAATAATAACTATAATATTTATAACTATAAATAAAATAAAAAGCCTTTTATTTCTTGCGAAAGATAAGTCATGTACTTATAATATATTATTATAATTACTAAATATTAGTAATTATAATAAAATTATAATAATATATTATAAGGTAGATTTATGAGTTAGTAAGCTTAAAGTTGAATGGATTGATGATTTTTTTTACTGTTTACAAAATTAAAATTTAAACTTTAACTTCTGCAAGAACTCCTCCGTAAAGGCCTCCTCCAAAGAAAACCAATTGTCTTTATCTTGGGCTGCTTGCATCCAGTATGGGCCAGCTGTCTCGACTATATTACACTAACCCGCATGAATATTATTAATGAATAAATTATAGCAAAAAACAATAACATGACCAAAACCCTCCAAAGGGAAAATTAGTTAACGATTTAATATTCAGGCGAATGGGACATGCTTTTTCGGGCCAATTGGGAAAAATAATAATTGGGCGAATCTTGCGGGCCAATGGTACCTAAATCGCAAATAGAACTCTTTTATCACGTACAGTATTTTGTGTTTTTAGGTACAGAAAAAAATTAATACGCTTATTATAAGGCGTACTAAAAACTGTAGTTTTATGGGTCGCATTAGATAAAATGTTGAAATGTAAGCTACAATCTTCGCCTTGTGACTAATTAAACCATTGAACTAACAGACCATTCAAATGGACTGTAAGCGTGGCTGCCGCCATTTATCATTAAAAAAAATAACACTTTTGAAACACCTCCAACACTTTTGAACTCTGTTTAATATTTCTTAGTCAACTCACCTGAGGTATTTTGAATAGCCGCAGAAGATTAGCTACCTGGACGGACGTAACACTAGAGGCAGCCCCGACTACGCCTGATATCACTTTGCGGACAGCTGTGGCGTTGCACGCGTACTCGGCATCGTCAATGTTGCTGATTGAACCTGAATTAAAATAGAAAAATATCAATTGATGTTTTTTTTTATTTATAGGCTCTGGATTTATAGGTACCTTATAAATGTAGAACAAATGAAATTTTTGGTCTTTAGCGGAAGGGGACAATGCCTTTCGCGGTCATAAATACTTTGGGCATCATGTCTGGCGGCAGTACCACCCCCTTACAGAAGACTACTATGAAATAACAGCATATGTGCTGTTGTGTTTTGGCGAGTGAATAAAGGATCCCAAAGCCCATTTGCCTACGTCTTTTTTCCTACTAAAACCACTAGCGCACTTGCAGTACCTACGGCGTTGCTTGTGTTAACTTGCTTGCCGAGCTTAATATAATTTTTTTTTTAATATTTTAATGATTGTGTTTTTACGGCATTTATAATTCATACGATTTTAGCTTAATATAAAAAAAAATATTTTAATGATTGTGTCTTTACAGCATTTATAATTCATACGATTTTTTTAAATAAAATAAAATAATAATTATTATTATAATATGAAATTTTTTGCATGCAGACTGCTTAATTAAATTAAGAACAATTAGTTCGTTGGTAGATTTGTCCTCTGACCAGAGGATCGTAGCTTAGAATTCTGGCAAGGTCATCTGACTGAGCGAAGTTTTCATGGCCTTATTTAGAATTGATAGTTAAAATTTCGAAATTTTTCTAAGTAGTCAACATAATATAAGACTGTGCTTAATTTTGAACATAAATAAGTAGTGTTTGGCTATAAAAAAAAACTTATATGTATGTATGTATGTAACTAGCATACATTTGGACTAAAAGGGTATGTGTGACACAAATCTTTTTTGGATGATCTTTTCAATTTAAAAATCGAAATAATCTAAGTATAATTAGGCTCGAGTTCACCAACAGACGGTTATTTTTAAACAGCTGATTACATTTAAACAGCCGTTTAATAATATTTTGTTGATCACCATCGCTAGACTGCGGGTTAAACCCCCTAAACATCAGATTAATCATTAAGTTAATCTGATGTTTAGGGCGTTTAACCCGCATTTTAGCGATTTTGAACAACAAAATATTATTAAACGGCTGTTTAAATTTTAAACAGCTGTTTAAAAATAACCGTCTGTTGGTGAACTCGAGCCTTAATGAAGATTATGACTTATTATTAGTACAAATTACAAATTCATTAGCTAGTTACAGCATTAAACTTAGTATCAATCACCAATAGTAATCAATCGACCTGTTAAATCATTTAAATAAACTAAGTTCCCCCTAACTCTTAACCTTTCAGATGCTGAACACGAAAATAAACTGTTAGCTGTAAAAATATCTTCAGTGTAATGTGGTTTATCAACGGAAAAGGTATTAAAAAATTCCGTACGTTCACCAAACTAAAAAGCAAGCTCTACAACATGGCTGTAAAACAGCAGTAATATTTAGCAGAATCTTCTTGATGAAATTCTGTGTCCTAGTGGTTGGGGTTAAGGGCGAAAGTCCCAAGTTAAATAAGAAGTGGCAGCCCGGGGCAATTTTGTCGAGCAAGCATCGCATTTCCCCTCTATTCCGCCCCATAAATTCTGGCCTCTCGTGTTCCACTGGTACTGATTAAAAAAAAAGTCTGCACAGTGTTTGTGCTAGGATTTTTAATGAAAATACAAACCGCCGACTTTATTTTGGCCATTAATGAAACTATAAAAGCACTTACTGAAAAACTTTCAAAGGGTTTTGTATAGACAAGGACAATTATACAAAATGAGTGACGTAAATTAGTTCGATCTAATGTCATTAAGGATAATAAATTTACGAACTTTTGTAATTTATGCCCTACACGTAACCTGTGTTGTATTAATAGATGATTTATTGTTAAAATTTTACAATTAGCACTAATGCTTAAACAATTCCGTATTCAATAGCCTTGAACTTTACGATTTTGAAGTTAAGTCAAATTAAACAATACAAAAATACATAAAAATTGTGCTATTGTGATAGCACAATAGCACATGTGCTGCTGTGTTAATCAGGGGTAGTCAGGGGTTCCAAAGCCCACTTCCCTATCCCGTACAAATCCCTTATTCCAATGAGTACGGAAACGTACATTCAGCTCCTACACCAATAAATAAAAAAAATGATGCCATGAAAATTATCTTGTATTACATATTTGGAAGTTTCACAAATTAACTAGCGATCCGCCTCGGTTTCGCACGGATATATTTTTTTATATCGCTATTTCCATTGGTGAAAACTATATCAAAATCCGTTGAAAAATTTAGTTTAAAATATATATTTACATTCTAAACTAAATTCTAGATAGTTTAAAATATATCAGAGAGGCAGATAGTCCTAATTTACGTAAAACGGAGACCTCAAGTGACATTTTATACTTTGTCTAGTATTCTAGAACAGCTAAAGTAGCTCTTAATATGTACAAAGTGCTAATTACCTACGTCTGTAACTGTGGTCCAATTAATCATTAGTCAAGGCATCTGTGGCTACCTATTGTTTTGATAGGATACATTCTCCCTTTATCTCAAACAATGGTATATGTTACGCTGGTCACAAATCAACCCTAATTCAATATACCTATAATGTTTAATGTTATGTTATTCAAGTTAAATTAAGCCAAACGGTCTACTTTGTTTAACTTAATGAACTGTTTGTTGATTTTGATCAACCAAAAAGTTTCACAACGTAATAGTATGGATACAATTTTTTTTTTATTGTACATAAACGTTCCTCGTTTATTGCTCTTTCAATTAGTTGAAACCGTATCCAAATATATGATGGTTTTGAAGAAACTAACGGACAAACAGAGAGAGGTGGACCACGACTTTTATGGAGTTGTACTTCATAGGAAAAAAAAGCGATCTATTATTAAAAAAGTAAAAAGCGCTTCGTTTATTCGTTTCATTCATCCAGTTCCATTCATTTTTGTGACTATTCAGAAGCAAATAACAGATTTCAACTCGGGTTTATTGCTAGCTCTCGTCGAGCACAGTCGTACCAACTTTTTAACCTTGATGATTTCCCTTTAAGAGTCGCTTTGATGCGGTCAAGGGTACTGCTAATTCAGGTTTACTTTGTGAAGATTCTGCTTTCATGTAAAACTTTTTGACCGTATGAATTTTACCGCAAATTCACTCAATTTATAAAAAAAATTGACAAGTTTTGGATGTTTGGGAATTAGTAAAACACCTAAAATATGAGGACCGCCAACTATTCAGACAACTTCAAAAGGGTTCGGAATTTAAGGTAAGTTTCGAGAGCCCTCTCGTTAATAAACCTATAATAAATCATTTAGAGAGCTGATTGCTACGGAATGCTTTAAGCATTTATAAAGGGTACTATGATTACTCACAACTATGAAGATATTATAATTTATGGTATTACATAAGCATTTTTTTTTATAAAAGATGGGTTTGCTCTTGACCAACAACCAGCTGTGTAGCAAGGATGAGGCCTAAGATGGAGCGAACCTCAATCTCAACCCAGAACATGCCTTTTCACTCGAACTTTGAAAATATTTGGGTTATATGAGCTCGGAAATACAGACGCAGGGAGGGAGTATAAAAATATAAAAATAATATAGGGGGAAATTTATATAAAAATTTATATGAGTCAGCATTGATAGAATAAACATACCTTTGATGAAATCCACTGCCATTTCTAATCCGTAAGTATCTTTGTCGCAGTCATCTAGGATGTGAGCACCGAGAACAACTCCTGGTAGCAATTTGAGCTCATTGTTTATGTAATCCAGTGTGTAAAGCATAGTTTCCAAGGCCTGTACTCCACCTTGAGGCATGACTGGACCGCACGTCATGTTGTCAGATCTTTCGTGGACCATCATCAAACCACCTAGTACTAAATCACCCTCGATGACAGCTTCCCTCTTTATGGGCCAGTGGAGATGGTGTTTTTTATCTTTGTACTCTCCCACTTGATCTTTAGACATGTTCATCCAATCGTATTTTCCTATTTCAGGCATAAAATCGTAGTTCAAACCTCTGTCAATATATTTGGCGCCGTCTTTGAAGATAACCGCGTCAAAATTATCTCTAATTTCGTCCACGGCCGCAGTCACTTTGTGTCTGTGTCTGTGGTGATGTCCGTTTCTCTCGTGACTTTCAGAGGTCATGTCCGTATGCCTCATTTCGGTGTTGGTGAAAGTGAGGAGGAGCATCGCGGTCGCCAACCAGCTCCGGTTGGGACGCATGTTAATGTTGTTTCTTTCATGCCACTGCAGTAGGAATTGTGCTCCATTTTGTCGGAGATTCGAACATTTTAGTCTGAAACAAAAAGGAATCTGTATTCATATCAGCTATCTAATAAACTTTCTATTTCAGCAGAACAATATGCTGCCTCACGCTTACTCAATCACTGAAACACAAAAGCATACGTGCTGTTATTTCACTATGGTCTTCTAGACCAGAGTGCCAGAAGAGCTACTTAATCCTTGAATTCGGAATTCAATGTGTCCTTTTACAACTATACCTCTTCTAGCTTCTAGTATGATGCAAATATTAGAGCGAGTTTTTAGCTTTCTATTCATTTATCATGTTTATGATGTTCGCAAGTGTGCTTTCAAGAAGGATAAAAACACTCAACTAAAAGCAGACATCAGACAAATCCATTTATTCTGTGTCACATCAAAAGTTAAGACAAAGTCATCAACAAACGTTATCTCAGCGAAGGTTGTGTAAAAGGTGCATTAACATGGATGGTGTTTTAATGAGATGTTTTGTTCTGGTTTTCTGCAGACTCGCTTTATATAAACACTCTATAAAAATCTGTTTTTTCTTAATAAAATAACTTAGATTTTTTTTAATTTTAAGTATTATATTAAAAGAATATTTAATTTAAAAGAGAATAGGCAAAATTCTATTATAATTACTGAGAACTATGAGTTCATGCATACATTATTCCAAAATACTTCTAGTTTACACAATGAATGGTAATTACTTTTAGTGATGATCGCCTAATTGTATTACTTTGTTTAACTTTCAACCTTAAAACTTAAAACAGATGTCGCCAACATTTTTTAAATTTTTTTAAAAAAAGATGGGTTTGCTCTTGACTAACAACCAACTGTGTAGCAAGGATGAGGCCTAAGATGGAGCGAACCTCAATCTCAACCCAGAAGATGCCTTTTCACTCGAACTTTGAAAATATTTGGGTTATATGAGCTCAGGAGTTCCAAACGTGTGCAGTGCTCATTATAAAAGATGTTTTAAAGCGCTTGGTCCGAAATAGAGGGATATCGACAAGATGAGGATGGTAACCATTTGTACGTCTGTACGTCCGATGGAAGAAAGTTGAAGGCGGTATGAGTTCATGCAGCTCCTGAGCACACTCTCCGAAGTACATCTTATAAAAGACACATAGACAAGCAATTTTTATTTTCAAAAGTAGTGGATATGATAATTTCAAGGATTGATGATAAACGACAAAGTGCGGATATGGAAATTTACTTTAGTAAATATCAATAATACAAAAAGTGACTGTCAGATTCGTTACAGGAAGGCATCAAAATCAAATTGAAAGATTATGATGAAAGTTCGTTTGAAGATAGCTTAAACACCGAATAATTTATGAAATCGGATTAGCAGCTTCGTTGATTACCTCCCACATCAAATATAACCTTTTAAGATAATTTCACTTAAAACCGTAAAATCTTATCTATGCTAATATTATAAAGAGAACAGAAATGTATTTTTATTTGTAATGGATAAACTCAAAAACTACTATTTAAAAAATTCTTTTACCTATAAAAAGCTACATAATCAGAAAGTAACATCTTACTTACTTACTAATATTATAAATGCGAAAGTATGTTTGGATGTATGGATGTTTGTGACTCTTTCACGCAAAAACTACTAAACCGATCACTAATGAAATTTTGCATACACGTTGTCTGAGATAACAGAAAGGACATAGGGTATCTTTCATCCAGAAAAAAGGACTATTCCCGAGGGATAAATAAAAAATAAAAAACTAACGCCAGACCAAAGTGTTATAGCAACACGAGGTCAAGCGTTATATTGCTTTTTTTTTAATTTTTAACGCGGACGAAGTCGCGAGCACCAGCTAGTAAGCTATATTTTACAAAGTCACACCGACGAAGTCACGTGCAACGGCTAGTTTAAAATAATTAAAGTACTTACTTAAAAATTGTTTTAAATTCTATAATGTATGAATATTATTTTTAAGACAAAAAAATCTTTATTTATTTATTTATTTATTTATTTAAAAAAGGCTTACCAACTAAACACATACTTAAACACAGTATACAACACTCACAGAGAGGAACATCACAAGTATGCATTTAAATTATACGAAATTAATATAAAAGCTCATAATGAAAGGTTTGTGAACCCAGCAAAAGACACTTGAAAATTACAAAGTTACCTCACGCTGTTTGATTAGAGCTTTATTTGTCTTTATAAGGTACTTATAGGTAGTTTATAGAGAGCTTTACTTCATACAGTTTGTAGATTCTGGAGAGTGAGTAGGTGACTACATTAACCTAAAGAGCAAATTTGTCTAAATCTAAATTAAAATAGTCTAAATTGTAATCCAGTCCCTATTTCCCTAGTATTTTGATTTTTGTCAGCTTTTAAAGTGATTTATTTTTTTGTTAATATAAAAACATTAAAAAAATTCTATACCTAATCCAAATTTATTAGGGCCTCTTTCACCAACTACAAGTAAAGTGTTGATTTGTTACTTTTAGAAATAATTTTATGTTTTATTAAATTATGCACTCGGTTTACTGCACATCCTTCGATAGGCGATATTTTTTTTATTGGGACTTTTACCTTACAAACAAAGGTATATAATCTCCTTCATTTCCAGTTACCGGTGACTTTAAATGGCGGTTAGCCTACTTGACACATCGTGAAAGAGGTCCTTAGTCTAATATTAATTTTAAATTTTGAATTTTGATCCCATCATTCCCCTTATTTTATATAAGGATTGGTTGATCCTATCGGCAGTATGTCTGCCAAATACTAGTATTGACTACAGAACTCGGCTTCTACCAAGATTTGTCAATCTTGTTTAATGATCTTATATAAATATCATAAAACAGGTTGAGTATAAAGGAGTCGTAATAAAAATATTGTGTTAGCACTCGGGATATCTAAAAAGTCTAAAATAATATTATAATAATGGTTATATTTGTGGAAAATGTGAACTATTCTCTTCGAGTGTCGTTAACGGCATTGAATTTAGTTGGATTTTGGGCTTCGAATAATTTGAATGTTCACAAAAATCTTTTGTATAAATTGTATTCTGTTTTCTGCTTCATGTTTCTTTTGGGTAAGTGTTAACATTATTTACCCAACTTTAACAGAACTTAACTTAACTTTAACTTTACTTAACTTAACTTTAACTTTTAACAGAAATAAAAAATATAACAAGTTAAAAAAAAAACAGAAAAAGCAGAAAATATAACATTATCTCTTGAGAAGAGTACTAAGTATTAAGATACTAAGATTTTACTAGATTTTTTAGTACTAGAGTGGTAAGATTTTTTATTAGACATGCGAATCCGTTTTTCTTACAGGCACGTATTTGATCACACAGTCAGTAGACCTATTCATAATTTGGGGAAATATCCCGCTAATGACCGGAACAGCTTTTGTTCTCTTCACCAATTTAGCACAGGCTGCAAAAATATTTAACATATTATTTAGAAGGAAGATGATACAGAGTATTATTGATGAAGCAGACGAAGTGTTGAGAGCTGAAGAAAGTGAACAGGCCAAGAGGATTGTTAGAGCGTAAATATTATTTCAGTTTATTTATATTATATATAATATATATTTATATGTTAAATAAATACTTGAATTAAATAGTTGAAAACTATAAAATACATGTGTATGGATAATTATTTAAATTGCACTCCTAAACAGTGTACTTAACATGTTTAATTTTAACTTAACTACTAATGGTCTTAAATACTTAATTAATTCTTAATTTATAATACTTTCTTAATTTCAACTTAAATATTATTGAATCTTAATTCTTCTAAATCTATTTTTGAATTTAGATTTTTTAAATATATTTTAATATATTTTAAAGATGTGTACCAACAACCAACTGTGTAGCAAGGATGAGGCCTAAGATGAAGCGAGCTCAAACAGAAGATGCCTATTCACTCGAACTTTGAAAAGATTTGAGTTATATGAGCTCAGGAGTTCCAAACGTTGGCAGTGCGCATTATAAAAGATGTTTTAAAGAGCTTGGTCCGAAATAGAGGGATAGACAAGATGTGGATGGTAACTATTTGTACGTCTGTATGTCCGATGGAAGAAAGTTGAAGGCGGTATGAGTTCATGCAGCTCCTGAGCACACTCTCCGAAGTACATCTTATAAAAGACATATAGACTGGCAATTATATATTATCATTTTATCTTTGAAAAATAGTTGGGAGTAAAACAATAATTTTCTTTCTAGCTGCGATCGAGAGACTAAGTTTCAACAAATATTTTACATTTGTTTGACTACAGTGACAGTCGCTGGCTGGGCCAGTAGTGCCGAGAGTAATCAACTTCCATTAAGGGCTTGGTAAGATTTTGAAAAAATAAAAATAAAATGTACCTACCCTCTGAAATATTATTCGAAAGGTGTACATTGTAATAAGTCATGTTTAATTTCAACATGATTTAATTGGAAATATTTTATTACTGCTTATTAGAACTTATTACTCGTAGGCGGATTACTTTAATAGAAGACTTATTTAGAAATATGCGGAAAATGATGATTGGTCGATGAAATTTAAAAAAAAAATTTAAAATATTTTCATGACGAGTTGCCGTTAATCTATAAAAATAAAAAGAATCACCAAAAATGTTTCTGAGCGCAAAACTCGATTTATTTTTCAAATATTTTTTGAAGGAATGTTTTCAGGAAGTGACCGTTTGCTAGTAAGTACATAAGAAATTCGTCTTGTAATTTCAGGTATCCGTATGACACAACAAAATCACCTGCATACGAGCTAACGTACATTCATCAAGTGGTAGCGTTGTTTATTGCTGCATACTTAAATGTTGGCAAAGATACTTTAGTGACCACTCTAATAGCTCAATGTCGATGCCGGCTGATGCTGCTCGGCCTCTCACTCAGAATGCTGAGCCACGATTTGGAGATTTGCCATAAAGTAAGCCAGAACAATATTTTCACCTCACACCGCCATCTGTTAGATTCTTATGGAACTCACAGACAATTATAACAAATAATTGCTGGATTGAGTAAGTATCCAACAGATGGCGCTCTATGTTAATAATATTATATAATTTGCAAAAAAAAAAATTAAGATATAAATTATCCTACCTTTAAAGTTGGACCAAATGTATGTATATGTAAGTTATATGTAAACTATACCAAACTAACCAAACTATATGTAAGTTACGAATTTTTATCAAAATCGGTTCAGTAGTTTCAGGAGTTCATCGATGACATACAACGCGACACGTAATTTTTATATATATATAAAGATAAAAACCTATCTCGTTTAACGCTCTTTTCATTAGTGAAAACCGCATGAAAATACGTTAAGTAGTTTTTGAGATCATCGCGAACATACATACAGACAGACGCGGCGGGGGACTTTTGTTTTATAATATGTATAAGGATTTCTAACTGTGCTTTAAGATACGTGGGGTGATTTTAAAAAACTGATAAACTTCCGCAAGAATTGGGCAATCGTAATCGAAAAACAATTTTTGACATTCAGCTTCTTCAAGAAGAGACTTTAAAAATACATTTATTTAAAAATTTCTACTTACTTAATACTATAGATTTTTATTTCTTCTGAAAGCCACTTTTTTTTGCAAAAGAATATTATGGAAATTCATAAATAATAAAGAACAGCTTATTCTTTATAATGAAGATTCTATAAACGTATTTTGAGAGTGACATGTTTAACTATGACTTAAAAAGTTTACCTACATTGGTTAAATCATAAACTTTACTCATATCCAAGCTAAGCCTAAGCGAATCACTGAAATAGTATTATGTCCTCCTTTTTCTCTGTCTGTCTGTATGTGTGCGGTAAGCTCGGAGAGTTGTGAACGGATTTTGTTCCTAATTGTATCGAAATAAAGAGGAACTTCTGAGGTTGGTTTCTATGTATAACTCATTATTATTTTATTTATATTTGCCGAGTTATCACGGTTTTTGTCAATGAATGCGGGCCGCCCCACTCGCACGCTGAAGCTAAACTTAAAATATAATCCGTGATTAATTAAAAAAAAAAAAATTCCTCATTACAGAGACCATTACCGTCCGATCAGGAACGAGTAATCGCAATTCGTCTTCGGCATTGCATTCAACGGCATCAGTCAGCCTTAGAAGCCGGTGTGCATCTGCAGACCTGCTTCTCAGCTCCGGTCTTCGCTCAGTTTACTGTCTCCTTGGTCATTATATGTGTTACCGCTTTTCAATTAGCTTCGGTATGTATTTAAATCGATGAATACTCATATATAGATTACAGTAAACAGGCCCATAGACAACGTTCTGTTTGCGATAGCTTTTTATAAACCACCAGCTGGTGCTCAAGACTTCGTCCGCGTTGAAAATTAAAAAAAAAGCAATATTACGCTTGACCTCGTGTTGCTATAACAGGCGTTAGTTTTTTATTTATTATTTATCCCTCAGGAATAGTTCTTTTTTCTGGATGAAAGGTACCCTATGTCCTTTGTGATGTGCCAGACAACGTGTATGCAAAATTTCATGGTGATCGGTTCAGTAGTTTTTGCGTGAAAGAGTCACAAACATCCAAATATACTTTCGCATTTATAATATTAGTAAGATAGTAAAATAGATAATAATAAAAATATATATACACATTGTTAAGTTACAAAAAGATGCTATAAACGTTTTGTTGCCACACAGCAACAGTTATCTTTTAGGAAGCTTTCAGGATCAGGAGTACAGGATCAATTAATTATACAAAAGGATTTAGGGAGAAGATTCCCAGAGGGCAGGTTAATAATTATTTTATAGGTATCAAACAATCCGCTAATTTATATTCTTCTTATTAGATAGTAACAAGCCGCAGAGACTCCCAAATATATTATTTTTAAAATATAATATTGTACATTTATATTGGTACTAGCTGATGTCCGCGACTTCGTCCGCGTTGAACGATGAAAGGTACTCTATGTCCTTTCTGGTGTCCCAGACAATGTGTATGCAAAATTTCATGGTGATCGGTTCAGTAGTTTTTGCGTGAAAGAGTCACAAACATCCATACATCCAAACATACTTTCACATTTATAATATTAGTAAGTAAGGATTAGTACGGATGATAAGGCTAGAACATAAAAAGTTATTTGAAGGATAAATTTATAGTTAAACAAGCACTATGGGAAACTCGCAAAGTACTTTTGCCAAAAACCAAAACATTCAAGCCAGGGTTAACTTTTAAAAGTTGGTTTGCAGAGTTGATCCTGCGGGAATAGAACCCGGTATCCTTTAACCACTCGACCCAACTCGACTTGTCAACAGGTCGTAGTGAACTTTAGCAAATTACATTTTATATAACTCATGTTATAGTAAAAAAAAAAACTATTGTGATCTTTCGTACAAAAACTAATAAATTTAAATTGGCACTTTTTTTGCTATTGTATTATAATCAGGTGAAAGAATATTTAAATTTGTTAATTAATTAAAGAAATTTTCGATATCACGTTCTTGACGAATTCAATTTCCCAGACGTCTATTAAGCCCACCGTAAGCCCACCATAAGCCCACCACTAAAGTAATGGAAATTTGCTTGTATTTCGTCATTGTACGCATATTTGTAATTAAATAAATAAATAATAATAAATAAATATCTTCACACATTCCACACAGCACCATCTAGTTCCACAGTAACCAACTAATGCTTGTATTATTTATACCAGACAGTTGATATAATACATATATTACTATTTTTTTTGTAAACACATACATATTATAAATACAAAACATCCATGACTCAGGTGCAAAGGTAAAATGTTAACACATAAACATTTGCCACTAGCGGGATTCGAACCGGCGACCGTTTGGTTAACAGCTAGGGTTACTAGACCAAACGCGTCGTCGAATATATATATAAAATATTACAAAATATTATAATATACATATATACATGCACACACAACCACACATTCATATATACCTACAATATACATACACACACACACACACACACACACACACACACACACACATACAACTTTATGGGATTTTGTTCTATTAAGATCCGTTCATCAGTTTACGCTTGATGGAGTAAATAAAATGTAGGCTATTTCACAAGCTCTAGCATTTTTAATATTAAACAATATACCTAGAATATACCGGAATAGATGTAGTTTACCAGAAAAGCCTAGACTTTTTTATAAAATCAGCAATTTCAAACTGAAAATAAATGTACATGTTAAAATTGGATTATTGTAAATGGCTGAGATTTTGTTCAATGTAATAGAAAATATTTTAACTTTAATTAAATTTCTTCGGATTCTATCAGCCAGGTACAATTAAGCATAGAAGGGCTTCTTTCACCAAATACAAGTAAAGTGTTGATTAGTTACTTTTAGAAATAATTTTATATTTTATTAAATTATGCACTCGGTTTACTGCATCCTTTGATAGGCGAATTTTTTAAAATATTATCTTTTTAATGTTTGGGACTTTTACCGTACAAACAAAGGTATATATATCATCTCCATCATTCCCGGTTACCGGTGACTTTAAATGGCGGTTAACCTACTTGACACATCGTGAAAGAGGCACTAAGCTACAGATTCGATTAAATTCCTTCGCATTATGCTAGTAGCGAAGTACTAGGCTACTATTGACTTACACATTTATTTTTAGCAAACTGATAATCCAGTTCGTTTATTGTCGATGGGAACGTATCTGTTGAACATGATGTTCCAAGTGTTCCTCTATTGTTACCAAGGGAACCAACTATCTGAAGAGGTAAGACATACTTATAAACATTTTATTAATTCAAATAATTTTATTATATTAAAGAAAGTCGTGTTAGTTCACTATTTACAATTCAATAACTGCTGGATCGTTTTTTATGATCCGTACTAATATTATAAATGCGAAAGTATATTTGGATGTATGAATGTTTGTAACTCTCACGCAAAAACTACTGAACCGATCACCGTGAAATTTTGCATACACGTTGTCTGGAATACAAGAAAGGATATAGGGTACCTTTCATCGTTCAACGCGGACGAAGTCGCGGACACCAGCTAGTATTCTATATATGTAGGTTTATTATATGTATATTGGGAATCCTAATAACTATATATGAAATAAGGTGGGCCTATTTTTCTCTTTTCTTAATCTTATAAACATATTAAATATTGTCAATCCATGAAAGCCTACTTGAGATGTGGATAAAACCAGAAAAACTGCTATAGTATGTCGCCGACTTTGATAGCATGAGGAATAAGAGCCAAGTGAGGCACTCACGCTTTGAAATCAAAAGACTTTATTTATTTCTAGTAGATCAGTGATAGAGGGCGTGGTCTCTGCCACCATATATGTTGCCCGCGTTATAGGTAACAGTGTTATTTAAATGTAACCCTTATTACAGAGTACCAAGGTGGCAGATGCAGTGTACCAGACTCCATGGTACACGTTTCCTATGCCAGTTAAAAGATCGATTCTCATTTTGATGACGCGATGTCGCCATGTTGCTCGTCTTACGGCAGGAGGCTTCACTACTCTATCGCTGACTTCATTTATGGCGGTAAGTGTGAAGCCTTGAATAATGTGGATACTTTTTTTTATAACATTAGCTCAGTTTAACCATCTATATAAACTGTGACGGCAGTCAGAACGTTTAACGCTTCATTTGAGTGTAGAAAACCAAGTAACGTCGTAAACCTATCTATACTATCCGTACTTTTGTACAAATATTATAAATGCGAAAGTATGTTTGGATGTATGGATGTATGGATGTATGGAAGTATGGAAGTATGGATGTTTGTAACTCTTTCACGCAAAAACTACTGAACCGATCACAATGAAATTTTGCATACACGTTGTCTGAAACACCGGAAAGGACATAGAGTACCTTTGATGGAGCGATGAGGCCTAAGATGGAGCGAACCTCAATCTCAACCCAGAGAAGCCTGTTCACTCGAACTTTGAAAAGATTTGGGTTATATAATAATAATAATAATGTTTGCTTATTGACTCTTACAGATAATAAAGGCATCGTATTCATTCTTTACCGTCCTGCAACAGGTCAACGAAAACGACAATTGATTTGGTCGAAATGTTTCATTTCACAAAAGCTTTTAAACACATACTTAGATGTATTATTAGATAAATTCAAGTGTGCACGAGTCTCTCACATAATTATGTGATTTTAAGGGCCTCTTTCACCATGTGTCAAGTAGGCTAACCACCATTTAAAGTCACCGGTAACCGGGAATGAAGGAGATGATATACCTTTGTTTGTACGGTAATAGTCCCAAACATTAAGGCTCGAGTTCACCAACAGACGGTTATTTTTAAACAGCTGATTAAAATTTAAACAGATTAATCATTAAGTTAATCTGATGTTTAGGGCGTTTAACCCGCATTTTAGCGATTTTGAACAACAAAATATTATTAAACGGCTGTTTAAATTTTAAACAGCTGTTTAAAAATAACCGTCTGTTGGTGAACTCGAGCCTAAAAAGAAAATAATAAAAAAAAAATCGCCTATCGAAGGATGCAGTAAACCGAGTGCATAATTTAATAAAACATAAAATTATTTCTAAAAGTAACTAATCAACACTTCACTTGTAGTTGGTGAAAGAGATCCTAAGTGAAATTGGTTTGTTTTAAGAAATAAAAAAATATATACTTTAAATTTTGCATTTTATTTGTCGCGTTTATTATGATTATATTCATTTCATACATATTTATAATTTATAAATTTAATATATTTTAATTATTTTCAAGTCCACCAGTTTTGGTTAAACTTTTATGTTATGTTAATTTGAATCTTTATTCGATTTATGTAAAAAAATGTATATTGACTAAATAACCTATGGAGTATGCATGAAAGTATACTACCGATTATATTAATGGCGATAAATCCGTACTAATATTATAAATGGGAAAGTATGTTTGGATGTATGGATGTTTGTGACTCTTTCACGCAAAAACTACTGAACCGATCGCTATGAAATTTTGCATACACGTTGTCTGAGACACCAGAAAGGACATAGTTTACGTTTCATCGTTCAACGCGGACGAAGTCGCGGGCACCAGCTAGTAACGTATATGTGTGTTGAAATTGGGGCATACCCGTGTAAGCTATGTGGCCAGTATTAAAATTTTTTTTGTTGTATGCACATAAAAAAAAAAAACCTTAAATGTGTGAGCATGTGAAGAGGCAAATCGGCTGCCTTATTATCTAACAGCAGACGACTTGCGACCAACTTGCAACAGGCGAAAACTGTCTATCAATTTGTGCAATATCACATTAAATCGTGTTTTTAATATTTTGGTATACATTTTGTAAATTAACCTCATATTTGTAAAATTAAAAATGTGTACTTATAAAGGTGTGTAAAATAGAATGGATTGTTGTCACAATTGAAATTATTGTCACTGGAAGAAACGCCTAGTTTAGACGCTAGTACTAAACCTAATTAAATGAAGTATATCGAATAAGTATTTATTATAAATTTGCCGATTTGCCTCTTCACATGCTCACACATTTAAGGTTTTTTTTTTAATGTGCATATAACAAAATCCATTGGGACATTATCGTAAAACAAGAAAGTGTTTTCTGAAATTAAATCTCATGTGTTTTGAATAATATTTATACTTTATGTAAAAAAAATATTTAATATATCCCGAAAGTTCGATAATGTGAAACCAGCTGAACATTATCGAACTTTCTAGATTAAGAAATCAGGACGCCAAAAATATAGAAACGAGGCCAGTTCATTGATTGTCGTAGATTGTTTTTTGACCGTGCCCACACCCAATGACTCCAACCCTTCCTGTTTGTTTTTGAGAAGTAATTAACGCTCGCTTTCATCGTACTTAATTTAATGGTCGGCGAAATATTGGATGAAGTTGATTTTGATACGAGAGGGTTGCTACCGGCCAACAATACACTCCTAGACTCCCCTTAATTGATAAAATTAACGGGTTTGTAACATGATTTCGTCTTGTAAATTGTTAAAATAATATTCTGATACTCATGTAGCCTTAACTCAGATAATGGCGTACAATTTTAGCTATTTTAGAATATATTTTTGTGAATAAATGGCTCAAAATCACCAAGGTGCAGAATTGGGTTCGCTAGTAAATTAATGTCTTAAATCTTAACTTTATTGAGAAGAGAAAATTATTAAAATACTACCACTAACCTGTTTTGTATGTACATCAAACAATACAATTTATTAATAAAATAAATTTTAAATTAAATCAATATAGATGCATAGAAAATCATTTCGTGAACGCGTCCTAATGTACGATTTTCAACAACAAGTCCAAAATATTAATAAAATTTTTAAGGTATTTAACACCAGTCATTACTTAATATACTGTATTTTTTATACAAAATTTAGTTTTGAAAGGGATATTGAAAGATTATCTATATTTAATTATAAAAAATGCACAAATGTTTTGTCTTATGGCCCACAAGTCATTTAAGTGAACGCATCGATAATCGAACAAAAATAATTTTAAGTGAACGCTGCCATTCGGTGTCAAACGTCAGTAGAGGAATAAAACAGTAACAAAGCCGGCTGTCAGTGTATTTATCGTCAAATAAATTGTATCTAAGTGGTAAGTACCTTTCAATTCATTATTCGTAGAGCGTACATCAATAGTCCGTCAATTCGTGAACGTGTTTATTACATTTAATTATTGATGAAATTCTTTTTTGCGACACGAAATAACAAAGTAACCTCAAATATTTTACTATTGAGAAAGTCAGGTCGAATTAAAGATGGCCGCCGTTTAATCAAAGCGCGTGTTTATTTGAAATCGTCATTTCGTGAACGTCCATTTCGGAAACGTTCCCGGACATGATGGCGCGTTCCCGAAATGACTGTTGCGTTCTCGGAATGATAATTATTGTTTCCAAGGGCGATTCACTTACAATTTTTTATTAATTTATTTTAAAATTTCTTTGCTTTTTCATTACAGTGTAATGGAGACTACTAATAAAGAAAATAATTATAAAAAAACTCAAAAAAAAGCTTAAAAAGTATAGTGCAGCTTATTTGCGCCAAAGAGAAAAGACAAATGCTAGAAAAAGAAATTTTTTGGATAAGATGACTGAAGAACAGAAAGAAATAAAACGGGCTAAGGACAGGGAATATTATAAAAAGAAAAAGGCAGAAAATAAAATGAAGAAAATTACAGATATGATCGAACGAGAGAAGGGAAAGCAGAGAAAAGATTGGAAAAAAGCATCAAAGAAATACAGAGAAAAGAAAAAAGGTTTAGTAAATCTAATAAGTAATACGCCGCTAAAATCAAATGACGACTTAGCCGCAGTACCTCCAGAGAGAAGACAAGTAAGAAGAAAAACCGTTCGAAAAGATAGCGAAAAATAAAATAGCTGGAAGAAACTATAGTTCAAATGAAGCGGAAAATTCAATCTTTAAAAAAAAACTAGAAAGAAGAGATGCAAAAATGAAAACTGTTCCAAGTCCCATCAAGAAAGTTAATTCTTTAATTAAAGATATTCACATACCTCCTGAAGTAAACAAACGACTTCTATATGGCGAAGTATTGACTAAGCAATTGCAAGAAAAAGCTGATCCCATTCCAAAATATTCAAAAGAGAGAGGTCTTTCATAAATTCATAATTCTCTTCATCAGCAGATTAAAGATAAACAGATTGATGTTGAAGCAAGTACATCTTATAGCAAAGAAAATATACATCCAAATCTCGAATCTCCTGGGACATTCTTGCTTGTTAAAGTTCCTACTGAGAAGCCAAATATTTGCTTCATATATGTTGCTACCTGCCAGACTTGTGTCGACGACTATGATGGGGAAATCTTAGTAACCTTTTTGAGATCTATGCGTAACAATATTAGAAAATTTAAACTAGAACCAAAGGAAGTGTCATATATTAACTTTGAGCAAATAATCAATATTATACCAACACCATTGCTGAAAAAAGTAAAAATTGATAATGATTTCGAAAAAAAATAAGCTTTTTTAGTATTTTAAATAATTTTTTAGTTAACTTGTTCGTGACAGAATTTATTGTTGATTTTCTTACGTTAATTATATATTTTTTTCCATTATTTGTAGAAGTTTAGTGAAGTAGGCTGATTTTAGGTCAAAAGGCTTAAATTATCAGAAATGATTAAAACTTTAAGAAGATATAACTATGATTATAGAAGTTCCACTAGACTGATTTATGAAAATGTTAAAACTTAATTATAATAAGAATTTATTAATAGTAAGAGTAATTTTTCCTAAGTGCAAATAATATGGCAATATAAATAAATAACTTTGTTATTTAAGCCGTTGTTTATAATTTAAATATTTTCTTACTTATACCTTATGATATCAATATCATCATTTCGATAACATTTTTGTCATTCCGGGAACGGTTGATAATTTCCGGGAACATAACAATATTTCAATAAAATACGCATAAATTGAGATATTTTTTAGAAAAAACATCATTTATTACATTGCAGAACTTTCGTTCTGTTCATGTATCGTTAATTCGATTATATGTGTTTTGAATATTTTGAAATTTCTTAAATTTCATGCACGATAATAACAACTTCTTTAATTTTTTGACGTATTTTGCTTGTAGAAGATTTTGTATGTATTGTTTTCATCATTGTTTATATAATATAGATACATAATATACCCATGTTATTAAACAAAGCTTAAATTATGTACTTTGTTTTGTTTTTGTTCATTTTATCAAACTTAGAAAAACGTTCCCGAATTGATGGTTTTCTGTGAAATGTTTACTAAAAATCAATATAACAAAAAAAGTATAGAATTCTGTGCGCTGCCCTGTCAAGGTTTATTAATATACAAATTTTGCAACAGTATAGACTAAGAGTTATCACTATAGCTTGCAATTTTTTTTGTCATAAAACCAATCTTGAAATTCGCAACCTTGGTGATTTTGAGCCAAATATATTTATTTGAAAGATCACGTAATTTAAGTTAGCAAATTGTCTTTAAAATATACTCTGCTTAAAATATAAATACACACTGAGCAAATTTCGGCTTTTAACCAAATTACACTGATCATACATTTTATAATAATATATCCGATATTTTATACTTATTATCCGATTAAGTATTTTTTTTTGCAATTTCAGGTAATTAATTTTTTTTAAATTTTCTTTTAAAAAAATATAATATATTTTTTGAATATTGTGCTAGTTTGTATTATATTTTCTTTCCTTTTTAATCTTTACAGTAAAAAAAATTATTATATAAAAAATAATATTTTATTTTTTATAATCTATAAAGTCATATTTAGTAATTTTATAATTTCTGCTGTTCAATACGTTGCAGTGATTATATAATATCCTTAGGTATACGAAAAACTATAAAGTCATATCTTATATATCTTATAATTTCTGCTGTTCAATACGTGGCAGTGATTATATAATATCTCTAGGTACAGGAAAAATTTTATAATTCATAAAATGAGATATTTTTAAGGCAGTCACATCTAGTAATTTTTAATTTCTCAAGTCCAATACACGTGAGTATATCTATGCCTAACGAACTTTGTCGATATTGTTCTAATGGTTCGCTTGAACACACTACACATGGCTTTCTAATCATATATTCTGATACAATATAGTGATTTGATATCGCTGTTTGCAATCCATTAATATATATGGAGGCTCTCTGGAAATCAAAACACGACTGAACCCTATCATGTAATACACTCATCGATGTTCTTCGAGATTGTCAAGAAATAGGTATATCGAAATTTCTTATTCAACCTAACTTCCTGTACCGGTAGTCGGTCTTATGAAAAACTAATGAAAATCTTCTTACAGACATCTAACGAGCTCGTCGCTACTTGTCGCTCTAGACGAGACTAATTAGCAAGATACTTTTCCGAGTACCAGTTTTTACCAGTTTTTAATTACTAGAGTAGAAAAAAAATAATTTAACTACTAGAAATTATAACGAAAAATTAGATTCTGTTATCATATTGTGTTTAATATTCTCAGTTCCTTAACCTATCAAGAGATGGCGCCACTAATCTCATTTCACATGTATAATAAAATCGGAACTATGAAGCTTCTATAAAGCATGCGAACTGTAACAATATAATTATTATAAATGCGAAATTGAGTTTGTATTATAGGTGGTGACGGTAGCCACCTTTTTTTTTATTTTCATTAGAGATGGTTTTGCTCTTGGCCAGCATCCAGCTGTGTAGCGAAGATGAGGCCTATGATGGAGCAAGCTCACCCATAAAATGCCTATTCACTCGAACTTTGAAAACATTTGGGTTATATGAGCTCAGGAGTTCCAAACGTTGGCAGTGCGCATTATAAATGATGTTTTAAAGAGGTTGGTCCGAAAAAGAGGGATTTCGATAAGATGAGGATGGTAAGTGGAGCGTCAGCATGTCTGTCTAGAACATAAAAAAGATAGCGTTTAACAAAAATGTATAGACCAATTATAAATCGATAAAAGTTTTATAGAATAAGCGACGTTATAATCGAGTTGTGTCATTTCATAATGCAATTTGGCATAAAAATTATTGGCACTCTCCCAATAAATATTATTATAATATCTTGTACAACACTAGTATACTAGAACATAAATACACTAGCTTTTGCCTGCGACTTTGTTCATAGCCAAAGGGGTAAACACTTTATTCGATCATCTATTTTTGTCAAGCATTTTAATTTTTAGATAATCACTCGAGAACGGTACTTTTTTCAGGATGAAAATGAAAACTATTAATGTTAGAGATCTTACAAAAAAAAATTTTGGAACACCCTGAACATATATCCAGACAGACAATGACATTAGTTTGATTTGATTGATTTGATTTGAACACAAATGTCATGAACATTTAACGAAATCACTCAAGCCTATCGCAAGGAAATAATTTGAAATTACGTCAATTTAAACTCACATGTTAAGTATAATTTAACAGAAAGTTTTATCTAACTTAAAGCCCTCACTTTGTTGGCACAGCAGTATTATTTACATATATTAGGGAGTCTGTTCTGTACGTTAATTAAGTAGGCCAGTGCGGGGACATTCATTAAGGATAATTAATGATTAAATAATAGACGTGGAATGAAAATATCAGGGTAAGTTAATAAGTTAAAGGCGGCTGAAATGTGTAGAATATTAATCCAGCTCGCGAATATATAATTATGCTTAAATGATAACTCACTATATTGGAGCCAGTCGACTTTTTAACTTCTTGGGTGATGATTTTGCAGAATTCGAAATAAAATGTAGACCTTTCATAAACGACGTGATATATTGTTAGATAAAATTTTACAAAGACGATTACAATTATATATTAATACGTGAGGTAGGTGGGTGACATATGTATTAAAATATTATTGTGGGGTAGACGATACACCCGTTTCCTTGATCCGTCAACAGATGCCGCTGTAGGTCTCGAACACACTATATCACTATTATTAATGATTGTGTGCACTGCATACTTATTATAAATTCCAAACAGATTTCACGCTATATGACAGATATGGAGGTAGATAGACAGACAGATAGATAATACTTGAAATGAAAAAACCCTCCACATCTAGCAGCAAATTTAAAACACGAAAATATTGCTGACAGATGTGGAGAGTTTTTTTCGTATTTTTCTTGTAGGTTGATACCGTCGCCTATAACATAATGCCATAAGTTCTGATAAGAGGATAAGGGATTGGGGAAGGGATAGGGGATAAGGAAACGGGCTCTGTATTCCCTTACTCCGAAACACAACAGCAAGTGTGCTGATATTTAACGGTGATATTCTGTAATGACGCCACTACTGCCAAAACCATTGGATACAATATTTGCTGTATAAAATTGCATTTAATTATTTAAAAATTAAATTAAATTAAAAATTATGTATCCATATTACGTGACTCGTTGTTTTAAAGCGAAAAACAAAATCATAAATTTAGTGTTGAAGTGACATAATAAAAAGTACATGTCTGTCACCGTGTGTCGACAAATCGGGTCGTATAATTTTATTCGTCGGCGAACCCTCGCTACCACCCCGACAACAATTCCGCTCGTACCATATAACTAAGGGTGAACAGGTCCGTTCAAAGTATAAAATATTTACAGTAGAATAACACGGTTTCTTTTTTTAAATCTTTAGAATCAAATATTTAAATCATAAAAAAACTTTTTTTTTTTAATTCATAAAATCGGAACAAATCGTATTATTTTCAATAGTATCGTTAACCTTAAAATTACTTAAAGCCTCTTTCACCAATTACAAGTGAAGTGTTGATTAGTTACTTTTAGAAATAAATTATAAAACACGTAATAAAACATTTTTTTTTAATTCATAAAATCGGAACAAATCGTATTATTTTAAAAAGTATCGTTAACCATAAAATTACTTAGGGCCTCTTTCACCAATTACAAGTGAAGTGTTGATTAGTTACTTTTAGAAATAATTTTATGTTTTATTAAATTATGCACTCGGTTTATTGTATCATTCGATAGGTGATTTTTTTATTATTATTTTCTTTTTAATGTTTGTGACTTTTACAGTACATACAAATGTATATCATCTCCTTCATTCAAGGTTACCGGTGACTTTAAGCTACTTACCGGTGGTTAGCCTACTTGACACATGGTAAAAGAGGCTCAATAGTTATTAATTCAATTAAATACTGATGTGTGGACGAGGAAAACCAGAAACAGAAAGGAATGGAAATATTTGGAGGAGGCCAGATAAGGCAAAAATAATTTTGTATTTCGTATAACTTATAACCTAAACATTAACACTTAATTATATATATGTAATGTATACTCTTATTTGAAATAAAGGCTTAATAATAAAAGTATTAGATTTTAATGGTAACGAAAAGAATATTTTATTTTAAAAATTTAACCTTTCTAATGAGTTTCATTGTAATATTTAACTTATATTAACTTTGTACTTAGATAGGTATGGTAAATCTATATTTAGATATAGATAGATAAGATAAGATATATATATATATATATATATATATATATATATATATATATAGAGATATATATATCTATCTATATCTAAATATAGATTTACCATACCTATCTAAGTACAAAGTTAATATAAGATATAGATATGATATATATAGATAAGATAGATATAGATATGATATATATGATAAGATATAGATAGATAAGATAAGATATAGATATATATTTAGATATAGATATACATATAGATATAGATATATATTTAGATATAGATATATATATATAGATATAGATATATATTTAGATATAGATATACATATAGATATAGATATATATTTAGATATAGATATACATATAGATATAGATATATATTTAGATATAGATATATATATAGATATAGATATATATTTAGATATAGATATATATTTAGATATAGATATAAATCTATATAACCTATGGTTAGCATATTCAAACGCAGTTACGTTACGACCGTCTCGTGAAATGTTAACCATTCAATTTTATTACACTTTAAATTAAATGATACGAAAACTACCGTTATCGTAACTACACGTCATGTTACAATTACTACTCATGTAAGGTTGTAGTTAAGAAGCTATTATATAACAAAATATCTATATAACTATATAAATAGTTTTCCTAATTACTAAAATATCGAGAATTTGAGATAATACATTTAAATATATCCTGTTTATTTATATACAATAAATTAAATTATTATATTTATCATACTTATGAAATACTAAGGGCCTCTTTCACGATGTGTCAAGTAGGCTAATCGCCATTTAAAGTCACCGGTAATAGAGAATGAAAGAGATGATATATATACCTTTGTTTGTACGGTAAAAGTCCCAAACATTAAAAAGAAAATAATTTTAAAAAATTCGCCTATCGAATGATGCAATAAACCGAGTGCATAATTTAATAAAACATAAAATTATTTCTTAAAGTAACTAATCAACACTTTACTTGTAGTTGGTGAAAGAGGGTCTAATTAAATTTTGTATAAGGATAATTACTTAGTTATTGGGAATTTCTAATCATCCTAATACAATTAAATCTCAACAAATACTAAACTTACCTATTAAGCTTCTCTTTGTTGTAGTAATTAATCATTCGACACAAAATTGAAGCAACATTTAATTAATTATATTATTAAAGTCATATTACTCATGAATTTGACAAATGCCATTTGAAAGCTGAGCGGGATATTAATTTGAAATCTTAATTCCAAAATAGCAATAGTCGTTAAGTACATTTTGAGTGTTTTAATATCGTGTACAGAAATATAATAGAAAGTTTGTGGAATCATAAATATTTATCAATACTTTGTGTATCAAGTATTAATATATATGACGGCGCTTAATAGCGCCATCTACCAAGAACCAGAGCATAATCGCTGCAGGGTAAAATCGACATGGCGTTCGATGACGTGTTGTAAGAACGCCACGCCATCTGCAGACGGAGTTTGCTCTAGCGAGGCGTCGCATTGTCGGTAGCGCGGCGGCCATTACAGACTTCGGGCTGTGACTGGCGGAAGCGCACCGGGTCCGCGACGATTCGCTGAGGTTCTGCCTTGCTACGCGGTTTCTACTAGTGTAATTTGTTAATCGATAAATGACTAGTGATTCATTTAGTGTAATTGTTGTGTTTGACTGATCGAATACTGTGTTATAATTGAATTGTTGTAATCTTGCTTATTGCCCTCATATCCGCGCCCAACGATGACCGACAACAATAAGGCCACCCCTGATGTCCCAATATATATTTATTTAAAATTTCAAAATAGGCTATTGAAGGACGATTTTGATCGATCCTGGCTTTATCTAGTAAGAATTTATTTAAATGTCTTGAAGTGGTCTCCACTTCTTTGAGCTAAGTCGAGTACCTTTTGGTTTTTCGAAAAAAATTCGTATTTGGGATTATATCACTCAAAAGAATGTCAAGCATTGATTATAAATTAAAAAAGGAGCAAATAAATAAATAAATATCTTCACACATTCCACACAGCACCATCTAGTTCCACAGTAAGCAACTAATGCTTGTATTATAACCAAACAGTCGATATAATACATAGATTACTTTTTTTATGTAAATACATACATATTATAAATAAAAAACATCCATGACTCAGGTACAAAGGTAAAATGTTAACACATAAACATTTGCCCCTAGCGGGATTCGAACCCTCGACCGTTTGGTTAACAGCTAGGGTTACTAGCCACTAGACCAAACGTATCGTCGATGTTTCTATACCTATCTCAAAACTCATAATAGGCACTGGTTACAGACATTTGTTGAAACAGGTATTATAATTTTTGAAATTTGGTCGAACGTTTTTTTTTTTTTCAAATGAAGTTCCTCTAATAGAAAAACAATTTATATGTGAATTGGTAACGTTTACATAATCATTAAAAACAACGGCAAAATTACTCTTGACTTTTTTAGATGCGGAAACTCATTTTTTTTGCGTGACAAACATTTTTCAAATGTAATGTAATTCATCATGGACACATTCCGGCCATTAATTAGAAAACAGGTCAAGAGTGACGTTACATGAGCTTTTTAATAACGCTTTTTAACTTAGTTTCCTACTTTTTACTTTCTTTTCTATAAGAAATTAACTAAAACGTCACTGAAACAACTTATTTTCGCTTGACTTAACGCTTGACCTCTTGTTGCTAGGCGTTAGTTTTTTTATTTTACTTTAGACAAGCTGGTGCCGGCGACTTCGTCCGCGTTTAAAAATGTCATATAGCCTAAAACCTTCCTCGATAAATGGACTATCGAACACAAAAATAATTTTTCAATTCCAACCAGTAGTTCCTGAGATTAACGCGCTCAAACAACAAACTATTCAGCTTTATAATATAAAAAAAGTAAAAGTATAGAAGTATAGATGGTCCCATGGGAACAGTACTTTTTTCTGGATGAAAGTAACCCTATTTCCTTTCTTGTACGACAGATAGATAAGACATACATTAGTATGGAAGTGTGAATTTAAATATTTGTAATCCAATTAAGTATATTATTTAATAACTATTGAGAGATTAATCAATAAATTTTAGGTTAACTAAAGAGGAATTTAATTTATTTTTAAATTTTCAATTATTTGTGCACCTAAATAGTATTTACACTAAATTTTTTCCATGATAAGTAATGGCAGGCAAGCTGACGGCCCATTTGATGCCATTTGGCCCATTATCGTGTTTAAATACAAGAAGTATCAGGAATATGAAAATGTGTTTTCAGATCAAAGTATAAGAAAATGGCTTATATATTTTCCAGTGAAATAAGTTAAATAAAGTATGAACACAGAGACTATATGAAAATTCCTTACATAGGTTTGTATATAGTTTTTTTATTATTAAGTAGTGGAAATGACTTTACCTCATATTATATTTATAACACGAATGAATTTATACTCGGGTTTATTTTTTTAAATAAAACACAGATCCCTGATAGGAGACAATATTTATTTTATAAGTTGATACTTAGAGTTACAACTTTATAAGTTTTTATAAGTTCGAACTTATTATTAAGGCCGAAATATTTCATTAGCAATTTCATTAGTATTTGCGACATCTAGGTGCATTTCAACAACCGTTCAAATAAACATTTCAACACGCAACTAGCGCCATCTATAATTCATAAATTACTTATTTATTTTATTTATTTATTTATTTAGATTACATACAGCCATAAATTTAAAAAATATATATTATAGATTATATACAAATAGGCCTAAAGAATTCGTAAAAATTATATTGATCGTTCTTTACAATTGCATCATGAGAGAATATTGAATATTACACAAAATATTTACATACTTACATAAAGAGAAATAATTAAAATTTCAATTCCAAATGGGAAAATAATTCATCTTTTAATGAAATGTTAAATTTAAAATACACTCAATATGAAAATCAATTTAATGAGCATTGAAAGGGGATTTTTCCTCAACAATTACAACGTTATTAAATTCTTTGAAATATGAATCCAGAATGTTATTCGAAAATAATTAATCAATTTTTCGAACGAATAATTTTTTCCGAAGCCATTAAAAACTATAATATAGTACACGTAATAACTTAATTTAAAAAAAAAAATTAAAAAAAATAAACGGTTAAATAAATACTCGTAGCAGTGAGTTTTCTGACCTCAAACTGAGTCTTTTGAAAGCAGGTTCACTCAAATTACGCAAAGCTCAGCAATTCACCGAAGCGATGTTTCGCCCTCACACTTCGCGGCCTTTTAATAAAAAGCTCGCTACCTCTTTGTACTCTATGTAACTGTAATTTGACAGCTTTCAATCAACTATCAACTCTTGGCGTGTAGGATATTCAAATAAAGAATTACGACCTACGGAAATAAGAAAAGGTACTAACGATATGCTCCGTCTTCGCACAGTTTAAATGTATAAATATATCTATTCATATAATAAAACAGTAAACGAGCCATATACTCGTATGAACATTCAATATTTTTTCAAAAAACAATTTTTACACGTCGTACTTATGTTAAAAAATTGTTTTTAGAATTTTTGTCTGTGCATTTTGGACGTTAAACTCAAAAATCTCAGATTAAATTGTAGGAAACTTTTTTTATTCTAAAAAATTTTAGGTTCCTGTGGGATTTTCAAAAAACGAACTACATTACATACGCGCATACCAGTTTACCAAATAAATTCAAATTTATTTCCCATTTTAATTTATTCCTAGAATTCGAAACGAGGAAACTTGTAAGAAATCTCTTATAACTAGTACTTAGAAGTGGTCTTGGGCAGGCCACTTGAGCTCGTTCAACCGACAAACATTCGTATAGAAAGGTTCTCTAGTAGCGAGACGTCGATTCTAGATTTTTGATTTGAAACATCTTTTACGGCTTTTGGTATGTACGCCAACATTTGGACAAACTTTGACAAACAAACCAACAAAGTTTGTCCAAATGTTGGCGTCACCACCAAAATTGGAAAGACTTCCCCCTCCATAGCACTAAGCTCGTATAAACTATGGAGACTTTACTGTGATGTCAATTTTGATTGTTTGAACAATCTTTCATCTATATTTTCTATACAGAATAGTTTCCACGTTTCACATATGCCAGAAGTCCGGCGATTTTTTTTAATGATGATGTCAACAGACAGGCAGACGTTTCACTTAATGGTAATTAAGTGACTATTACACAAGCAACGACTCTGGTGCTGCAATTGTGCTGCCTGTCATAGTAGGATTTATTTATTTATTTATTTATTTATTCAAAACAGCAACAGCTTACTTATTATCATTCTAACCCAACATCTAGGTCCAGCGATAGCTCAACATTTAGGTCCAGTGTGCAAGCCAATTAGAGCTGAACACATAATTCATTTTGGTAGGATTATAATTGGAAACGGATAGGGCAATCGGGCTTTGGCATCTCTTAATCACTCACCGAAACACAAACAGCACACGTGCTATTATTTCACGGTAGTTTTATGTAAGGTGAGTGGTTACTGCCGCCAGACGGGCAGCCCAAATGATTGCAAAACGCGGTGTGCCCTACAACTACTTTCCAAATCCTAGCAAAAAGGGGATTGAAAGAAACTTAAACAAAGCATTCTCTGAATGGACAAAAATGGACCTAGTTTTAGTGTTTACATATTTTATAGAATTAGTTAGGTTTATATTTTCTATGTGGATATATTTGCAGTTATAATAACTAGGGCTGTCAATTTTTCAACTCGTAAAAGGAGCGCTGACACTTCGCATCCTACTTACTTAACTTAAGCGCTAATTAAGCTGCTTTAAAGTACTACTTAATATTTACAATAAATAAATTAAATAAAGCATCTGAATAAATTTTAAAACCAGAAAAAAAAAGGTAAAACGCAAACAGGAATCAAACTAAAAATTTATTTAGTTCCGTTTTCAATCGGCTTTAGGGCGACAAAATAATTCAAAAAAAAGGTCAAGAGTTTAGCGAACCGATTGGGTAAAATTAAAAAAAAAATGGCATATCTTTCGTGGATGTCACCTGTCAACAGTTTTAGGTCCTGATACTCATTCAACTGTGGGACATCGCTGGAAAATGTACGTTATTGAGTTTTCCATGTGAAAATGTAAACGTATATTTGGACAGTGTAAAATTTGTCAAATTTACTGAATTAATTTTTTTTATAGAGAAGAGTATAATATATTAAAATACTACACGAATTGTATGTACATATTTTATTATTAAATGATGTAAGTAGTGTTTTTATTGTGTTTTCTATACTAATTCAATTAATTTTTAACTAATTTTTCCGTAATAAATTTATTGATTATACCTGATTTAACTCAGCAAATAAAAAAAAGTGCGTGTGTCAGCTCCGATGCTGACACACACACTTTTTTTTACGAACCATTAAAACGAATTAACATCAGCGCCATCTCTGGTGCTCAGGTGCCATTTAGTTTTCGCAAAGATGTATTATTACGTAACATATTATATTGTTCAGTTTCAGAGATATTGTGTAGATGCCGCAATATCAGAAATATTCTAAAATATTCGAAAATATAACGTAACGCATTCCGTGTGACAATTTTGATTTTACTCCCATAAATTTTCATAACGCGAGCTTATAATATGAAAATAAATTCTTAACGCTACTCTATTTTGAAACATAACATAATTGAAGAGAAATCTTCCAAAACATGAATGTATCACAAATTTGTAAGGGTGCTTTAACGATAATGAAGTCGCGGCCATTGTACCTGTAAAAATGGAGAGAAGCATAGATAAAGGGCTCGTTCATTAAGGGCCTTTTGTTGTCATGAACAAACAGACAAAAATATGTGTGTGCTACAATTCTGATCGTCCCACACACGAAACAAACTAACGACATGAGGCACGAATATTATTATACTCTTTTTGTGAAGTATAGACCTAATTTTTAGGTTTTTTTTTTAATATTTTGTCAATTTTATAATGACAATATTGACATTATAATTTTATAATGACGTTATAATTTTTATAATGTGATATAGCAACACAGTTATATATATATATTTTGAAATAATTATACTTAATTATCAAAACATTTGCAATATTCACTAAATAAAAAAAATGTGATTAAAATTCATTTTCTCATACATTTTCTATTGAAAGGCATTTTTGATGATTTCTCGAAGAACAGATTGACTGATTTCGACGATATTTTTATTCGTTTTCGAGAAGTTCCTCGCGCATTAGAAAAGTAAGAATTTCAATAACATTTTAATGGGTAATTAATGCAAATCGGAACTGCTTGTCTGTACTAATATTATAAATGCGAAAGTATGTTTGGATGTATAGATGTTTGTAACTCTCACGCAAAAACTACTGAACCGATCATCATGAAATTTTGCATACACATCGTCTGGGACACCGGAAAGGACATAGGATACCTTTCATCGTTCAACGCGGACGAAGTCGCGGGCACCAGCTAGTATTTGTATAAAATAACAGAATTACTAAACCTTTATTTAGAAAATTTTCTTATAATTTTATCTATACCTTTCTCACCTTTTTTATACAAAAAAAAAATCCAGAACATGTAAAGTTAAACAGGGTAATAAAGTCAGATTGCACGGAAGCTCTGTGCGCATTCTTTTTTCGAAATACTTGTACTCGCTTCCGGTTTTTCAAACATAAAAGTTGTACGTCCTCGTATATTTCCTCAACTTTGGCCGTATGTGCCAGAATTATTTAAATTGCAACAGTTCAAATGTTTCCACTAACTAATGTCCAGGTTTTGTTTGGACTTACGCCAAAATAAAGCACCAATTGCTAACCAAGTGTTCTTTATCGTTACCGAGTTAGCATAATCAGTTCTACAAGTTATGTTCAAGTCTTAACTTAACACATGAGTGAAGACATCCACTTCTCTTAATGGATAAAATCCTAATTAATATTATATATAAATGTGAAAGTGAATGTGTTTGTTTGTTACGCTTTCACGCCTTAAATGCTCAACAGATTATCGTGAAATTATGCATAAACGTTGTCGGGGATACAGAAAACGACATGGGGTATATTTCATTCACATAAATTGAACTGTTCCCAAGGGATATATGAGCAATACAGATTGGATTATACCTTAAAACAACATGCAGAGTATAAAAGATTAATCTACATTTATAAAGAAAGAGAGAGAGAGAGAGAGATAGAGAGAGAGAGAGAGAGAGAGAGAGATAAAGAGACGCACAGAGAGGGAGGACTTTGTATATTCATTACTTGGGCTCGAGTTCACCAACAGACGGTTATTTTTAAACAGCTGTTTAAAAATAACCGTCTGTTGGTGAACTCGAGCCTTAGAGTACTACCACTATTCTAAGTACGTACAAGAACGTTTTGAAATATTCCAAAAGATTTAAATTCATCTAGGAAACTGTCAGAAACATTGGCCAACTGATGTGAGCTATACTCGTAGATAGATCATCTGCTATAGATGTTCTTGAATTTATATTTTCCGTGTAAAAATTGTCCACTAACAAGGGAGGTCCGCTTGTGTTAAAGAGCGCGATATATTTCGCCTCGGTGACCGCTACACGCTTCCACAGTGTAACAAACAAACGGTCATTGCTTTCAATTTATTTATTAAAAAACTAACTGGTGCCCGCGACTTAGGCTCGAGTTCACCAACAGACGGTTATTTTTAAACAGCTGATTAAAATTTAAACAGGCGTTTAATAATATTTTGTTCATCATCATCGCTAAACTGCACCCGCAGTTAAACATCAGATTAATCATTAAGTTAATCAGATGTTTAGGGCGTTTACCCGCATTTTAGCGATTTTGAACAAAAAAATATTATTAAACGGCTGTTTAAATTTTAACTTTGGTGAACTCGAGCCTAAGTCCTCGATGAGAAATAAAAAATATATCGTTTAAAACAAAAATATAAGCAATAATTTATTCAATGTTTATTGCGGTGACAGTTTTGCCAGGCGTTGATTTTTTATTTTATTTTTATATTTATGACACCTCGGGAACAGTACCTTTTATCCCCGGGAAAGATACCACATCCTTTTCAATACCTCTGACAATGTTTATGTAAAATTTTTCAAAAAGATCGTTTGAGTGGTTAACGCGTGTAAAGGTAACAAAACGGACATTTACTTTCACACTTATAATAATCTAGTTGGTGCTCGCGACTTCGTCCGCGTTGAATATATTAAAATAATAATAATATAATGCTTGACCTCGTGTTGCTATAACACTTTGGCCAGGCGTTAGTTTTTTATTTTTTATTTATCCCTCTTGAGTAGTCCTTTTTTTCTGGATGAAAGGTACCCTATGTCCTTTCTGGTGTCCCAGACAACGTGTATGCAAAATTTCATGGTGATCGGTTTACTAGTTTTTGAGTGAAAGAGTCACAAACATCCATACATCCAAACATATTTTCGCATTTATAATATTAAGTACTAAAGATTTTATTGCATTTCAAGCGCAATACATTTAAGCCTTAAGTACTAATGTTAGTGTGTACTGTGTGAGTGAAAAAATTGGAAGATCGCCAAGTAGTTTTGCGGAAATTATTGGCCAGTACCGTCAGCGCTTTCGCCCCAATCGGCCCGGTTCTTTCACTCCTCACCTTATTCTATGCAGCAACAAACTTTGACTTTAACTGCCTGTTAACACTGGCTTGCATCTTCTACAGACCTCAATATAGACTAACTAGTTGGTCCCCTCGATTTCGTCCGCGTTGAACGATGAAAGGTGCCCTATGTCCTTTCTGATGTCTCAGACGACGTGTATGCAAAATTTCATGGTGATCGGTACACTAGTTTTTGAGTGAAAGAGTCACAAACATCCATACATCCAAACATACTTTCGCATTTATAATATTAGTACGGATAGACCGTATAAAATTCAATCCATTCATTTTTTTTTATTACAGATGGGTTAACTCTTGGCCAACAACCAGCTGTGTGGCAAGGATGAGGATTCATACAAAAAAGAGTTCAAGGGCCTTAGTCAAAGTAACATTTTAAAGTTCGAAGTTCGAAAGAATAAAATGTATGGTATGTATCACGTGATTTAGCGACTGCATATGTCAATCCCATACATTTTATTGGATTTTTTTTCTATCCTAGAGCCCAGGGATAGAAAAAAGAGGTTATCGAATGTACACAGGAGTAGTTGTAATGGTACTCTGAAACCTCTGAAGTTACTCAATTAAACTATGTGTTATCACATTGATATCTATTTGGCGATTCGCTAAACTTTTCAATTCATCTGTCATCGTATGGTTTTGTAATCACTCACTGTCCGATTTGTACAAATGTGTTCAGTGCGAGCCTGTGTCTCTCGTTCTTCCATCACGTTCTAATTGACGAATCCATTTCATTTAAATAATTTAGAATAGAATAGAATAGAATAGAATAAAATTTTATTTGCAACAAAGGACAGATACATATACAAACTTAAAAGACACACACAAACGTCCCCTGCCACAAACCGGCTTCAACTCAGCATAAAGCATGTTGTAGAAACCTGCGCTGGTCTTCCGTTAGAGCCGATGGTGAGGTTACGCACTTATTAACAAAATTCAATTTTGTTCAGATTTGCGTATTGAAGATGCGGATTAAAATAATCCATTAAGAATTTCTATCTTAAAGGGTGGCAGGAAATCTCAAGGCCCAATTGGTGTTAGCCATAAGCAACGTCAGGAAGTACATGGTGTGCTGACATCTCTCTTTTTAAATATTTTCTTTGGGTATTTTCAGCAATTAATTGAAGCATTGAAGCAGGTAAGAACAGGATTTCATTGGATACATGATAGAGAACAGGACCCAGGTGTGTGGGTTCCTTTTAGTGCATCCAAATTGTGTCTTAGTATTTTTTAAATTGAATTATTTTCTCTAGTCCAATACTTACTCCGCAAAGATAGCTTATTCAAAGATTAATTATCCTGAATAGATAAAGTATAAGGGAGTGTATGAATATATGAGAACCTGGTCTTCTGTAAAAGGCATGATTCCCTTCAATTGCTACTGGAAATAAAATGCCAGCAGCTATGACGCTCAATAACAAGTTTATTTATTTTGAACAATTTCGGAACACTCGATTAGCACTTCCGAATTTTCTCCCATAATTTATTTACAATTTCTTAAAGAGATTAAAACACCATTCAAACTTTGAAAATTACTTTCAACTTGTTCAGTTTTTAGGATACGACATGAATACGAAATTAACCCTCCAAATGTTTGAGTTCCGTACAATATTTGTACGATTTTCACAAGTTTAGCGAACACAGAAGATTGTTGTCCTTTGAAGTTCAATTTAAGTTTAAATTCGTCTTCGAAATATCGTTAATTCGAAATTCAGTCAATTTAGATACTGAATCCGACTTTTAAAACAGATTCTAATGAGGATTGTCTCTTGTTAGCTGTAACATAAAGCGATTTATGAAAGACGAATCGGATATCTAATAACATTGATCTAATCTCGTACCTCTGAACATCAGAATAAATAGTAGATAGGTACAGATAGGTTGCGATGACTTCATAATCTTTATCCGACCGTCTATTAAAACAAAGTTGACCGTTAAAACTTCAGCTCTCGAAGTAATAATTAATTTTGACGTAAAACGCAATCAAGTTTCCTAATTAAATTTTATGATCAATAAATTTAATAAGCTGCTAACTTTGCGAGGACCGCTTAGGTTCTCGACTATTTACGCACTTTCTACATTTTCGAGAAACTTGGTTGGGGCATGTAATAAATGTAAATCTAGGTCATGTGCATTATCAATATGAATAAAATGATACAGGATGATGCACAGACTCATTCGACAGGTTTAAAGATTTTTTTTTATAAATGTCTTCACACATTCCACACAGCACTATCTAGTTCCACATTAAGCAACTAATGCATGTATTATGGATACCAGACAGTTGATATAATACATAGATTACTTTTTTTTGTAAATACATACATATTATAAATATAAAACATCCATGACTCGGGTACAAAGGTAAAATGTTAACACATAAACATTTGCCTCTAGCGGGATTCGAACCCGCGACCGTTTGGTTAACAGCTAGGGTCACTAGCCACTAGACCAAACGTGTCTTTACTTTGATTCCTTAGGGAAGCAATGATTAGTGATATTTTTATTCGTCTATAACATAAGTAACGCCCTACGTGTTGCAAGTGCGGTATTCTGTATGGAGGTGGTTACTGCCGCCAGATTGTGAAATGCAGTGTGCCCTGCCACTACTTTCCACATCCAGACCAGGCTTTTAAATAATAACCTATATATGCGAAAATATTTACTGAGAAGCATATTTATTAGAAAGCAATATTGTTATTATAATATACTAACTGGTGCCCGCGACTTCGCCCGCGTTCAACGTTGAAAGGTACCCTATGTCCTTTCTGGTGTCCCAGACAACGTGTATGCAAAATTTCATGATAATCGGTTCACTAGTTTTTGCGTGAAAGAGTTACAAACATCCATACATCCAAACATACTTTCGCATTTATAATTTTTAGTATAGATTATATTCCCTTACTTCAGCGAGGTTAATCAAATATAAGTATTACAAAAAAACGTAAAAAGTAAATAAAACAGCACTTTAATTATGAATAAAAAGCCTTCAGACATTCGCTTCATATCCGTGGCATTGTAAGGGCCAAAGAAGTCGATCGTACATTCCGAATGTTCGACAATATTTCGTTTAAAATACAAATTTGGTTTAGAGGACAGTGGTGGCTCAAAGAAAAATTCTTTTGTACATTTTGTTCCGGGAGGCGCGATGGCTAGCACACTTGCTTATTGCTTACTAGCTGGTGCCCGCGACTTCGTCCGCGTTGAACGATCAAAGGTACCCTATGTCCTTTCCGGTGTCTCAGACAACGTGTATGCAAAATTTCATGGTGATCGGTTCAGTAGTTTTTGCGTGAAAGAGTTACAAACATCTGGGTAGGCCTCATCTTCGCTACACGACTGGATCCTGACTAAGACCAAATCCAGATCTACTTAATAAGAATAATAATAATAATCTACTTAATGACAGACTATTTGGTGAAAAGCTACACTTCCTAAACGGCAATCGCAGGTTCAAATCTCGAGTGACACTAAACTTCATATAAATAGGTTGAAAAAGAGTGCTTTCTGTGTGGCTCCTAAAATACATATATAATAAGATGCCCCTTCTATTAGAAGCGTTTCTGATACGGGACTAATAAGGAAAACACTAGCATTTATTGGCAAGGAAAGCTTATTATGCTTTGGATGAATTTTTAAATGACAGATTCTAAAATAGTGTTCTGATGCATTTTAAATTTGACGTTGATTTAAATTTGACGTTGTAATAGCTGTGTTGATACGTAATATAGATATTTTGCACACCAAATGTGGTAGTATATGCTGGGACGTTGTATTGAATGGTGTTTGTGTTATCTGGTTTTGCACCTATGTACAGGCAAATAAATGATTGATTGATTGATTGATTGATTGATTGATTGATTGATTGATTGATTGATAGATAGATAGATAGATTGATCGATTGATAAGATTTTGAAGTAAGCATTGGCTGATTGATCAAGGAGATACTGTTCAAAGTGTTATCAAAAAAGCACAATCATTTGATGTTGATTAGAATGTCTCATGTAAAAGTCGTTAAATTGCAAATTGCAAATGTCGAATTGACGATACAGAAGAGAGTAAATAGTCGCCTGCTCAGTCCCTTTGCGGCGAAAAACCCAATTAGGTCAATCGGGCAGTTTAATCTACTCAAAATGCAAATAGACCTTTCGCTTTGATCCTCATCGGAAGGAGGGTAATCCCCGATTGACAGCTGTAATGGCCACAGAGGGCCCATTTAAACCTTTTTATATGCGACTCATCTATACTCATAATTCATTAAGAAATCTTCATCAATCTTTAAATTTTTATACCTTCACTTTCAATAGATTAAGTCCTATATATGAATGAATATTATAAAGGCGAGAGTAAGTTTGGATGTATGGATGTTTGTGACTCTTTCAAGCAAAAACTACTGAACCGATCACCATGAAATTTTGCATACACGTTGTCTGGGACATGAGAAAGGACACAGGGTACCTGTCATCGTTCAACGCGGACGAAGTCGCGGGCACCAGCTAGTAAATAATGTTATAAAAATGTTTCTTAAGAATTTTTACATAATATTTCATTGCATAATTGTCAGTTATAAGAAATGGCAAATGTGAGGAACAGCGAGTATAAATTCCCTTGAAACGAAAAAGTGCTGTGATCATGATATAAATGGTTGTAAAACTTGAGCTCGGTTAATACTACCAATTTGGAGAAGCGCTGAATTTTTTCCAGAATTCTTCGTGACTTGCGTTCGACGAGTTTTTGTTACTTTTTTAGACGTAATTTATATAAAACTCACGTATTATGATTTACATTACTTAAATTACATACTTTATTATATATATTATATAACTGTCACTATACCACTGCATATCGCACACCTAGATCTAAAGGGAGCTAATTCAAAAATCTCAATTTTTGAGTTAAGAACACCATCGAATTCCTTAAATCTTACTACACACGACCATAATGACAGATTTCAAAATATGTCCACTACTCGACGCTAGATGTTACCAAAATCCCCTTTTGTTGAATGAAAGAGCCTCGTTCCTCCCCCATCAAAACAGAGACATAGTCAGTTGCAATCAGTATTACAAGCGGAACATACGTGACCATCGTAAACAAATTGGAGTTATTTTGAGTTTTATCCATATTGTTGAATATTGAAGCAGTATTTTTTCGAGTTGTCGCCATTTTGATGGTTAGTGCTGAGGGAATTAATACAACATTTTGAGTTGAACCAGTATTGCTGGCAAGGTGAGCAAAGTTTTTGTTTTTATTTAAAATTGTTACCGTATTGTTGAAACACTTTTGAATTATTAGTTGAGTCTGTTTTGTTGAGTCATTTTTTAAACGCCTATATCTCTTTAAAAATCAAATGAAATAGAACTTTTTTGCTAGTAGTGATTGGAGTCTTTTCATCTTAAATAATAAATTATGTTCATCCTAGCAACTACACAGTGTTCCGATTTTACAGGTAATTTTTTAAGTTAGATCCCTTTAGATGGGCTCTGCCAAATCAAAATTCACTACATCGCTAGTGAGATTGAAAATTTATAATATCGATGGCTTATTATATCAATTTTGCGCTTAGAACCCTATAGTTGATGAAATTAATATTTTCCATTTCAGAATAACGGTGAAAAGTGGACAGCTTTTATTAAATATGGTAGAAGAAAGGAACAAAGGAAACATCACTCCTATCATACTTAACATGAAATCCTAGAAGATGTTTTCAAGATGTCATCAGGCGATGAAGTCTCATCTAAGAAAACTTATACCGCCTTATCCTTGGTTGATAGATCTGTTCTGAGCACGTCTAATCAACAGAAGATTTGTACACCAAACTATTACATTTCATCAATCCGAAGCAATATCATTGACGACTCCGGTGAGGATCCCAATTTCCGATTGGTTAACAAAAGTAAGACGTCGTCTAAGGCCTTACCTAATGCATCGTCTAGCACCAGCAGTAGCAGCTCGAGTTCATCAAAATCGAATAGTTCGTCAGACACAGAAGATGATAGTGAGCAAGTAGGTCCTCAAAATGCTATGGGTGCTGAAATTACTTCCCCAGAGCCTATCATAGAAAAAAAGAGTAAAAAGAGAGTATGCAAACCAGCGAAATGAAAATCAAAAGTCGCAAAAGTGCTAAGAAATTCTGGCAAAGCCTACAAGTCTTTGTCAAAATCGAAGAAACGAGTGCCACAGAGAAAAGTTGGACCACCCGGTGTAGAAAAATGTCGGCTAAAATGCAAAGATAAGATAAATTAAACGTCAAGGCAACAGATTTTTGATGCATTTTGGGGACTCGGCAATCTTGAAAGGCAGAGAGAATTTGTAGTACCTACGACACTCACAAGAAATAAAGCCTAAATATCGATACTCAAGCACACAAGATTTTAGAGCTCTTAAAACTTCTTTTAGAGCAAAAAAAGACATACAGGAACTGATAAGAACATTATTCCGAAATCCTATTATGATGTTTATTATAAAGGCGTTCTGGGCGATAGTGATAATTAACTGCTTTATTGTTATTAAAATGTTTACATTCTTAAGATTACACAACAAATATTTCAATTACCGAACTTGTTCAGTTATTTTTTATATAAAGTTATAAGTAATATTTACTTAATTGTAATTTCAATAACAGTGATCTCAAAGTGCCTGCCATTATTAGTATTTAAATTATATTCATTAGTTAGAAATCAAGACTATCTTAGTAGATTACTGCCGTGCCCATAGTACTCATCGATACTCAATACTATAATCAGTTGAACTCGGAAATCTGAGTGCTTTTGGGTTTAACCGAGACCCGAGTATCGTTCTGTAATAATGATGTTATTAAAATCTAATAATAAGAATTACCAGACATAGTCGTAGATCATACTTAAATATCTTAAATATAAGTCAAATGTGATTTTAGATGTGATTTAAAATTGTTTTTCGCAGAACGGAAGCTTCCTATATTTTTTATGTTTTGTAAGAATTTATAAGAACATTTTATTTATGGTAATTTTATAATTAAAGGACATAGGAGGCTGTCGTTAGTTACTTTTTATATAATTATTATTAAAATATTTATTTGATTTCAGTACTTGTAGTGTTTTCTTACTCATTCATCAGCCAATATACCCCTACTGTTGGTCACAGACCGCTCTATGAGTTGGACCAATTATAAATAATATAAAATGCTATTAGCTTTTATTTTATGTTGCCTCTTTAAAAGAGAGCCAACTAAAAACTCAATTCACCAACACAGGGTCAACTCTAAATCATAAAAAAATATACATACATTTGTTAAACAATAGGGATATAACTACTAAAATTCAATTTTCAGTCTCAATACAATGATTAAAACACAAAATTCCTACAACATTTTTCTTTTAACTGCATATAAAAAGTATAGATGTATACAGAAAACTTCTGCAGTGCACAGGGATGCGGTAATAAGTTTTTCGTCTTTTCTGAAAAAAGTGATTTTTTGAGTTAATACCTGTTTAGATCTAGGTGTGCGATATATATTTGACGACACGTTTGGTCTAGTGGCTAGTAACCCTAGCTGTTAACCAAACGGTCGCAGGTTAGAAACTCACTAGGGGCAAATGTTTATGTGTTAACATTTTACCTTTGCACCTGAGTCATGGATGTTTTATATTTATAATATGTATGTAATATGTATTTACAAAAAAAAGTAATATATGTATTATATCAACTGTCTGGTATCCATAATACAAGCATTAGTTGCTTACTGTGGAACTAGATGGTGCTGTGTGGAATGTGTGAAGATATTTATTTATTTATTTATTTATTTATTTATTTATTTATCCTATTGATTTTATAATATAAATTAATACTATGTAACACTGATAGGCACAAACCATTTTTACGTATGTACCTCTTTCCAAATGTTTTTATAGCAGGTCAGAGAGCTACAAAACTTATCTCTTTTAACAAAAATCAAGAGAGGTATTAAGCCACTCTATTACACCTAACCTACTCTAATCCGAAGCTATTTATAGCTCTATTAGAGCAAAATGAACACCTGTATGTTCTATTAGTGAACATCCTGTAGGTATGAAAACATACTATAGGTTACTGCTGCAAACATAGCCTTAATGATATTTAGTTTTCAATCGTACAAAAATTGTTTTGATTAAAAATAATTACAAAAATTTAATTAATTTTTTAACATTCTCTATTAATAGTATAATAGTACTGTTAATAGTATATATATAATTTTAAAGGCCTCTTTCACCATGTGTCAAGTAGGCTAACCGCCATTTAAAGTCACCGGTAACCGGGAATGATGGAGATGATATATACCTTTGTTTGTACGGTAAAAGTCCCAAACATTAAAAAGAAAATAATAAAAAATATTCGCCTATCGAAGGCTGCAATAAACCGAGTGCATAATTTAATAAAACATAAAATTATTTTTAAAAGTAACTAATCAACACTTCACTTGTAGTTGGTGAAAGAGGCCCTAAGGCGTACAACATTGAGATGTATATTGACAACATGATATATATTAATATTATATTTGTATATAATCTATAATATATATTTTTTAAATTTATGGCTGTATGTAATCTAAATCTAAATAAAAAAAATGTATAACTAGTTCATTATTGAGTAAAAATGCTAAAACATTGCTGACATCGAATTGAATAAATCTTTAGGTATATGCGTGGCTTTGTGCCAAGGGCAGGTTCTAACATTCAATTCAACTCTATATGTTTTTGTCGGTGACTCCGTCTATTTGACTCTGTCAACGACTTACATGACTTTGTATTTTTATTGGCTATCTCCTGTCTTAGATATACGTTTAATACCTCTATGTAACGGACTGTACACATGACAAAAAGAATAGTATCCTGAGTTACTTTTGGGGTTTGTTCTCAAGATCGTCATCTTGGCTTTTTTCCGAAACCCTTGTAAATTTAAATTTATAATGACGATCATAAGAGTTTCTTGGAGAAAACTAATAGATATGTGGGATGAAAATGAATACAACAAGTCCCTACAGATATATAAATATTTTAATTTTAATATTGTACAAATTAAAAAAAAAAAAAAAAAATTGTACATTATGCTAGTGGGCGAGTTGTCTATAAAAATAATATTTAAAATAAAATATGACAATTTGTCCTTTAACTCGCCATTTTGATTAACTCGTGTCCCTTGTAACTTTCGGAGTGATGTTCCTTTTTTTTGTACGTTTCGTTAGGTAATTTTAAATTAAGAAGGTATATATACTGTAAAAAGTTAAGTACAAATAATTATCTTATTGCCTCTTTCACCATGTGTCAAGTAGGCTAACCGCCATTTAAAGTCACCGGTAACCGGAATTGATGGAGACGATATATACACCTTTGTTTGTACGGTAAAAGTGACAAATATTAAAAATAAAATAATTAAAAAAAATTCGCCTATCTAATGATGCAATAAATCGAGTGCATAATTTAATAAAACATAAAATTATTTCCGAGTGCAGTAAACCGAGTGCATAATTTAATAAAACATAAAATTATTTCCGAGTGCAGTAAACCGAGTGCATAATTTAATAAAACATAAAATTATTTTTAAAAGTAACTAATCAACACTTGTAGTTGAAAAAGAGTGATAGTTGAGATTTAAATCACATTTTTTAGTTTTTAGTAAATTTTAAAAATCAACTAACCTCTTTGTTATAAGAAACAAGCTAATGGTTCAAAGGAATGTATGTATAATACCTACTTTACCTAATTATTTTTTGTTATCTATACTAATATTACAAAGAGAGATGATTTGTATTGTTGTATGTTTGTAATGAATAAACTCAAAAATTACTAAACCGACTTTAAAAATTCTTTCAACTATAGAAAGCTCGTGCAACAGCTAAGTAGTTCTATTTAATTTTTGAATTTTTTTATTCTAATAGCTAAATATATAAAAATCCGTACTAATACTATAAATGCGAAAGTATGTTTGGATGTATGGATGTTTGTGACTCTTTCACGCAAAAACTAGTGAACCGATCATCATGAAATTTTGCATACACGTTGTCTGTGACACCAGAAAGAATATAGGGTGCCTTTCATCGTTCACGCGGACGAAGTCGCAGGCACCAGCTAGTATTATAAATGCAAAAGTATGTATGGATGTTTGTAACCCTTTCACGCAAAAACTACTGAACCAATCATCATGAAATTTTGCATACACGTTGTCTGGGACACCAGAAAGGACATAGAGTACCTTTCATCGTTCAACGCGAACGAAGTCGCGGGCACCAGCTAGTATTATAAATGCAAAAGTATGTATGGATGTTTGTAACCCTTTCACGCAAAAACTACTGATCCAATCACCATTAAATTTTGCATACACGTTGTCTGTGACACCAGAAAGGACGTAGAGTACCTTTCATCGTTCAACGCGAACGAAGTCGCGGGCACCAGCTAGTAATTATATATTTCAATTTATATAACTCAAGTGACATGACAATCTCATTTAAGATTAAGTCATTCATAATGAGGTTTGTAAGTTTGCAAGTAAAAAAAATTACTTGTCTTAAAATAATGTATTTTTCATTTTTGTATAATAAATTACTTGCGTTTTCAGGTGACAGTAACCGACCTAATATACATTTAGCATAGCACCGGCATAAAATAATATCATAAAATATAAAGTAGTCTGGAAGACATTATTTAAATGCGTAAAGATTTAAGATTTACGTAAATTTAGCACTAAGGCTCGAGTTCACCAACAGACGGTTAGTTTTAAACAGCTGATTAAAATTTAAACAGCCGTTTAGTAATATTTTGTTGTTCAAAATTGCTAAAATGCGGGTTAAACGCCCTAAACATCTGATTAACTTAATGATTAATCTGATGTTTAAGGCGTTTAACCCGCAGTTTAGCGATGGTGATCAACAAAATATCATTAAACGGCTGTTTAAATTTTAATCAACTGTTTAAAAATAACCGTCTGTTGGTGAACTCGAGCCTAAGAGAATATGACATTATTTATTGTGTAAGTATCCAGAAACGGAACCGAATTTAACGAGGTATAAGAAGCTTATTTTTGGGATAATAACCTTATTGTAATTTATATTACAAGACCTCCGTCCCTTTCGAGAATATTATACATTGTTTAAACAAATGAAATTTTAATACTTTGCCGACTTGTCTGTGTTTTGAATATCTATACTAAATTGACGAAATATTTGTTTGTTTGTTTGTTTGCATTGAATAGGCTCCGAAACTACTGAAGCGATTTGAAAAATATTTCTTACATCGCGTACGCTGCGAAAAATACTGATGATAGAACAAAATAATGTTCTACAACTTTGTAGAACACATAATTATCTACAAAAAATGTTGCAACAGTATATGTCTAACTATTATAGTTATGCCACAATAAGTGTTCTTTTCTTTTAAAAATTTAATTGAAATGCCGCCGCTAGAAAAATCTCTTTATTTGTATCTTGGTATTAATCATTATCAAAATAAATTACTTCATATTCAAGACTGCTTCAATATCTTTATATAACTTTTTGAATTATTCAATTCGGACATTCCATTCGAAAGATATCACGAGTTTAAAAATGTAAGTAATATATTAGAAAAAAGTCGCGTGGTCGCGTCAGTGGGGTACGGGAGGGGAGTTATAATAAATAATCTCAAAAAGTCGTTTTTGAGTTAGGCCGATTTTAAAAATTCTTTCAACTATAGAAAGCTATTTTATCAGCGAGTAACATATATAGGCTTTTTATATAGTTACGCGGACGAAGTCGCATGCAACAGCTAGTATTTTATAAATTTTATTATACTTTTATCTTGATTAATTTAAAATATAATTTCCTTTTACATTTAATTTAGTGAATGTATAGATTTATGTCGATTTAAATCTTTGGATTTGTGGCCATATTTTAAGCCTTAATACTTTAGAGTCATTAAGGTTTTTTCTTTTTTTGAAGACTCTCTGAGTATCAATCGGATTTGAAAAGTTCTTTGAGCATTTAAGTCTAAATATTGAGGAAGGTGATTGACCACTTAAGGTCACATTAATAATATCATATTATTACCCTTAACAGCAGTGTAAAAATAAAAAAAAATCAAAAAGAAAGATTTTGAATTGCGGTGCGGTGTCAGTGAAAATCGAGAATTACTAAAAATAGCTGAAATTTACAATCATTCCTATTTCAAATTAAATTAAACGTCAGTTAAAACCGCAGAGCACAATTAGAATTATTTAATTATAGAAATCAGTTTGTATCAAAAGCTCGGTCGGTCTTTTATATCTGATATTGTTTTAAATTACTAAGTTTATTTTTAGCTTCGACTTTCGTTTGACTGAATTTATTATAAACTAGCTGGTGCCCGCGTCTTCATCCGCGTTGAACGATGAAAGGTACTCTATGTCTTTTCTAATGTCTCAGACAACGTGTATGCAAAATTTCATGGTGATCCGTTCAGTAGTTTTTGCGTGAAAGAGTCACAAACATCCATACATACAAACATACTTTCGTATTTATAATACTAGCTGGTGCCCGCGACTTCGTCCGCGTTGAACGATGAAAGGTACTCTATGTCTTTTCTGATGTCTCAGACAACGTGTATGCAAAATTTCATGATGATCGGTTCACTAGTTTTTGCGTGAAAGAGTTACAAACATCCATACATCCAAACATACTTTCGCATTTATAATATTAAGTACAGATATATTGGGTCCCATTTAAAATAACAATGTAAAGTTACATAATAAACCGTTTGAATATAGCTCTTATTGCTATAGCATTAAGATACCCCATGTGTTCGTATCTCGCTACCTGTCAGCTACGAAAAGGGCATGATTTACTGCCTGCGTTATATTATTATATTTATTAGTATATTAACTTTTCCTGAAGGTTATCAGGCGTTTGGACTTTTAACCTTTTTCATTTGCGATCCTTTTATAGCAAAAACTCGTATATTTTAGGGTTGTATTTACCGTACGTACGAAATATACGACAAATTGTTTTCAGGGGGTAACCTATTGGTTTTATTTCGCGCACACACATTCGTATTACCTACGTGAACTTTCCATTGTAAAGCTTGGTTTACATGACGTCACTAAATCAGGACTAGTCCATACAAATATTATAAATATGAAAGTTAGTCTGTCTTCTGTACCATTTCACGCTTTAACCACACAACCGTTAATCCTGAAATTTTGCACACACGTTGTCGGAAATGAGGTTTAAAAAACAGATTTTTTTTTAGAATTTTTGTTTGTTTGTTAGCGTTTGTGAACGCTATTCTCATAAACTGCGTAACCGTTTTGAATGTGGTCTTCACTGATGTATTGATGATTAACTGGATTAATATATAAGGATACTTTTTATCCTGGAAAAAGTGGGATTTTCAAAAAAATTAATTACAGCACGTATAAAGTCGCAGGCACAGCCGTAGTTTATAATAGTATAGATATAGAAAGTCGTTATTGTCTTGTTTAAAATATTTTAAGTTATACAAGGACAACAAATATATATATATATTTTTATTACAATGAGACTTACACTTGGATGTCTAAATAAAAAAACCTTTTTTTTTAAAAAAGAATAAAAATCCGCCTTCGCAACTGGTTACTAAACTTAGTTGCAACGGCCGAGAACGGTTACGAAAACCAACCTTACGATCACTAGGTACATTGAATCGTTGAAATTATAATTACAATTTGGAAAATTATGCTGTTAAAACAAAAATACATATATACACACGACATAAATAGTTCCTTCCGTATATTTTATTCTAAGGGCAAGTACAGAAATTATGCTGCCCTTCGCCTATTCCATATTCATGAATCTCCTCATACATGCTCTTCCGTTTTGCGTAAATAAAAGATTTCAAACGTTTTTTTATTACTCTACGATGTACTTTTGCCGAAATAGTACACTCGACAAAATTACTAGATAAAAACTAGGTTGTATTTGATGCTAAAATAACTAAAATTTAGAGAATTTGTCGCTGAAGTTAAAATAGTAAAAAAAAATTCATTTTATAAATTTTATAAATTTATAAATACAATTTCAAAATTTTTATTTACTTAAGACTACAAATTATATATATAAAAAAAAAACTTAAAAACTAAATTCGTTCGTGCACAGTAGTCCTCTATTTAGCTTGTCCTTTTGACACGAAGGTCTCCTCCAGTTTTTTCTAAGCCTGTCTATCCCTTGCTATTTTGGGCCACTGAGGGCCATCTATTTTCATGAAGTCATCTGTTTATACTGTCTTAATTTTTTTTACAATGATGTAAATGTAAGTTATTTATCTTATTTTATACTTCGTTTAAATTTGCATAACATAAATGCCGTATTGAATCGGATTTGAGTTTTTCTTGAGGCTAAGATTACACTGTATCTCTCTATCTATCAGTCTAAGGGCCTCTTTCACTATGTGTCAAGTAGTCTAACCGCCATTTAAAGTCACCAGTAACCGAGAATGAAGGAGATGATATACCTTTGTTTGTACGGTAAAAGTCCCAAACATTAAAAAGAAAATAATAGAAAAAAAAAATCGCCTATCGAAGGATGCACAAAGCCGAGTGCATAATTTAATAAAACATAAAATATTTCTAAAAGTAACTAATCAACACTTTACTTGTAGTTGGTGAAAGAGACCTTAACATTAGATTTTAAATGGTATTCGTGAACCGCAGCATATGTCAGTATGAAGGCCTTCAATAAATAAATAAATATTTTCACACATTCCACACAGCGCCATCTAGTTCCACAGTAAGCAACTAATGCTTGTATTATGGATACCAGACAGTTGATATACTACATAGATTACTTTTTTTTGTAAATACATACATATTATAAATAAAAAACATCCATGACTCACGAGCAAAGGTAAAATGTTAACACATAAACATTTGCTCCTAGCGGGATTCGAAACCGCGACCGTTTGGTTACCAGCTAGGGTCACTAGCCACTAGATCAAACGTGTTAACCAACGTCAGACCAAACGTGGGTTAAAGTACAAATTTTTACAAGTTATTTATTGTTTAAAATATGCGCTATCGACGTAAACTGCTTCGCTTCCGTTAGGTATAGGACCGAATTTCGAGCTCGTAATTGACAAGATATCATTTTTGACGGTACCAATAGGGAGAACGCTTTCAGCAAAACTGAGAGCTTTTTCCTTTAGTACTTTTAGATCGTTAGTTTTAGCACAAACGAGCAATTTGAAACTTTGTCAGAATTCCCATAATTGCACATAGTTTGGTAAGTATATTTTCTTTTAAAAAATCTGAAAATGAAAACTAGCTTTCTTTTGCAAAAAATAAAATGTATCTAAGTTAAGATATACAGTAATTAAATATAAGTGTATTATAAAATCGAATTTTTATTACTTATATTATTGGTGCTTGTATAACAAATTGATAAATGAAATAGCATATATTCATGAGGCTTCTTGTCTTTATTTTACAAGTCTTATAATATAAATTATAATACTTATAAAATAAAGATAAGAATTATTAGAATATTTTATAAGACAAAGTATTTATGTGGTAATTCAGCTTACGCACGGCATCAACGTTATCATGATGAAAGGCCTCACTGTTTCGCCACGGTATATGGTAATTGTAAGTACTTTGATCATGATTTTTTTCCGGTGCTGTTATCAAAACTTCTTACCTGCTGTGATGAATCGTTTCAAAAATTGTATAGTTCAATAATGGTTTAAGCAGAGACAGGTAGTTTGAAAATACGATTTACGATAGGTACCTTTCTGTGAGCTGGTATAATGTCCACATATAGAACTTTGAGAACTTATAAGGCAGTATAGAATTGTTAAGACATTAATTTAATAGCACTAATAAAGCTCTAATACCACTAACTGTCTAGATGAATTACTATTTAAACCACTCAAGTGTAAAAATAACTCCATGTTCTTTGCTATATTTGACTGGCATAGAAATCGAGGCTTTCGCTTGAGTGTTTTTTGCCCTACTTCCCTAAAAGTAAACGAAAGCCTTCCAGTAAAGTCATGAAAAAGAATCTGCATAGTTAATTTAACGGAGTCAGATGGCGTTGAGCAGAAGGAACGCTGCAACAATTTCAACGTCCTCTATTGCCGGAAGTTAGTATAGGAATGCAGAAATGTGAACTACGTAAACTCGCTTTGTAAAATATTTACGGCTTTCACAGCTGCAACTGTAGCGCTTTCAAGAGCTTAAATTTTGTTTAGAATTGATAGAATGTTCCTTCGTAGCTATTTATTTATGTAATGATTGTAAAATTAACTTTGTTAGGAATGCCCTTGACTTGTACTTTTTATTGCATACTAGCTGGTGCCCGCGACTTCGTCCGCGTTGAACAATGAAAGGTACTCTATGTCCTTTCTGGTGTCCCAGACAACGTGTATATGTGTGTGTATCTAAATATATATGTTCCTGTAAATAAATAAATATGTTATAAATATGTTATACATCAAAATTTACTAAGTCATAATGAACATACTAGCTGGTGCCCGCGACTTCGTCCGCGTTGAACGATAAAAGGTATTCTAGTTCCTTTCTGGTGTCCCAAACAACGTGTATGCAAAATTTCATAGTGATCGGTTCAGTAGTTTTTGCGTGAAAGAGTCACAAACATCCATACATCCAAACATACTTTCGCATTTATAATATTAGTACGGATTATAATTCACAAAAAACACAATATATTTTAGATAGACATGAATATAAAAAAAAAATGTAGTTAAAATATAATAAATGATATTTAAGTGTTTTTTTTTTAGTACCTGTGTACCAGAATTTAGCTGTCATGAAATGACATAAGACCGCCGTGATATAACAGCACGTGTGCTGTTGTGATTAAAAAACCCTTTTCTTAACCTCACGCTTTTTTTCTTACAGAATCGCTTGCATCACCCGTGAACTTTGTTGTGTTTTAAATTAATTAATTATTAAGTCACAACACAATACAGACGACATAATTCACGAAGCAACTTGTTCCAAAATTTTCTTATTAAATGTGGACTAAAATGTTTCAACTTCAAGCACTTTGTCTTTTGTCATGATAATAAATTTTTGAGCGACACTCTAACCAAGTTTTACTGCTTGATCCTCAAATTTAGCACGTAAATTTCAAATTGCGGACAACTTTCAAGTTACAATCGAGTAAAGAGACCCTGGAGATAGGTCAACTCTACAACATCCGGCATCTGGTTTAATTGAAACATTTATAATTGTGATTAATCTATAATTTAGACAAAGAAATATATAAATCAAAATATGCTAAATGAAAGGTTTTTGAGTGCTTTGGGGCTCCACTAGAAAACCTTTACTGAAATTATTGAGATAAAACATTGAACTTAGTGGATGCCTGATATATATTATGGAGAGTTACGGAGAGTAAGTAAATAAATAAATAAATAAATAAATAAATAAATAAATGAATAAATAAATAAATAAATAAATAAATAAATAAATAAATAAATAAATAAATAAATATCTTCACACATTCCACACAGCACCATCTAGTTCCACAGTAAGCAACTAATGCTTGTATTATGGATACTAGACAGTTGATATACTACATAGATTACTATTTTTGTAAGTACATACATATTATAAATAGAAAACATCCATGACCCAGGTACAAAGGTAAAATGTTAACACATAAACATTTGCCCCTAGCGGGATTCGAACCCGCGACCGTTTGGTTAACAGCTAGGGTTACTAGCCACTAGACCAAACGTGTCGTCAAAGTACGGAGAGTAGAAAATCAACTTCCATTAGATAGACACAAATGTTGATTTGACGTTTGGTCTAATGTTTAGTAACCGTAGCCGTTAACCAAACGGTCGCTGGTTCGAATCCTGTTAGGGGCAAATGTTTATGTGTTAACATTTTACCTTTGCTCGTGAGTCATGGATGTTTTTTATTTATAATATTGATGTATTTTCAAAAAAAAGTAATCTATGTAGTATATCAATTGTCTGGTATCCATAATACAAGCATTATTTGCTTAATGTGGAACTAGATGGTGCTGTGTGGAATGTGTGAAGATATTTATATTTATGGGTGGATCTTTAAAATTTGGTTAACTTGATGTTAGCAGCAATTTTCACATATTTACATATATTTTATCCATTATTTGCAACTACTAGGCGATATTATAAAGTCCATGTAATTAGGTCACTCATATTGATGTACATCACAATATTATTTATTTCCGAAAATCGCTTCTTTCTACTCCAAATATCAGTCCCTAGCCATGTAAGATCTCCCAAATTTAGCAAGCATTTCATTGTCAGTCTAATTCTACATATAATATTTTGATTTAAGTCACTTAAACACGTTTAATATTACATTACTAACCTTTTCATTGTGATTTAATTATTAATAACAATATTTTTTATGAAATTATTTCAAGTCAAAAAGTGTAAGCGTTAAAAAATATCAGTCCCTAGCTATGTGCGAAATTCAAAAATGCACGGCAACTAAGCTAATGGCGTTTATCAAAACATACTCAAGCGAAAGTATCCATATGAAGTTAGTTGTAAACACGACCTATGCCCCGCCCGCCATTTTGTTTTTAGTGCGGTCGCCGACTTTGTTACGGAAACACGCGCTGTGCCAGTCAAACTCTCAGGCCCTAGGTAAGTCGTTTCAAAGATAGTTAATTAATAATTGTTGTCATTACTTATTGTTGATTTGAGCTTTGTCTGCCTTGTTATTTTGATCACCTGCTGGTTTTGATGTTTACTTTAAATCATAGGTTATGTTTGATTTTGCTTTGATTCGTCAGTCCCTAGACCGTCAGGCCCTCGTCGTAAAAGTAACTAGGGACTGACGTCACACCTAGGGACTGACGGTTATACTGCGTAATGAATGGTTTTAATCATTAAATCTGTGTATTTGTTGTAGAATATGGGGCCTAGAAAGAAAACATTACTGTCCAAAGAGGAACTCGCAAAAAAAGTCTGAACAGGCCAAAAAACGTTTAACGCCGGCGCTATTTCGGCACATTTGCACCCTGTGCTTAGAGCTTTGCCTCTCTCAGTAGAAAACCTGCATTTCTTGAGTGACAATATCGAAATAAAACTATGTTTTATATTTTGGGGTGCAGAATCCAGGACTTCTATCCAGTCACTATGAATTACACGTGGAATTTCCATGAGGCGGGACATGGTAAAGGTGCCCCAGGTGGGATAGGAGCGACTTGCAAATGTAGTGCGGACCAACTCATAGCTCAGAAAGGTGACATTACAAACTTATACGACCTTGTGGCTGTATTCCGAGAAAGGTGTCCAAATATACAAATTTCTGTTATCGAAGATGCTGAAATAGAAACAGTCAACAAAATGATCAAGGAGCACGAGAAAGAGCAGAAACCATTTAAAGGCACTCTGTTAGTGCACCAAGTCTCGGGTGATATTTATAACCCGAATAAACTTGTTTTGAAGTCACTAAGTTGCTTCTGTGATAATGTTGGATGTAATCATTATAAGTTAGGGACTATAACGTACAAAAGCGATGCAAAGCGGCTTCAAGTTCAAGATGTTTTCACGGATTCCGAAGATGATGTGCCATTAGCAAGCATAAGCCAGGATGCGCAGGAAAAGTCTAAAACGTGCTATGGCAGTGGAGATTATGTTCTAATCAAGTTAATTATGAATAGAAAAGAATATAGATACGCCGCGATTTGCTCCAAATATGACGATGAAGATGGAGAGCTGACAGTTACATTCCTTAAAGTATGCAATGATAATGGCACAGAATTTCAAATAAATGAGAATGATATCGCTGACGTGCCTTACGAAGATGTCTTACAGAAACTGCCAGTTCCTAACCTAATAGTCAAGAGTGGAACAGTATTATACAAATTTAAGAAACCCGTAAATGTTTATGAAAAGTAGAATATTTAGTGATGTGATAGTCTTTGTGATTAATTAGAGAAAGACTGAATATTACGTTCAAATTATAATTTTGTTACTTAAAAAGCTAATTTTTAAATATTGTTAATTGCTTAAAATTTATTAATTTGAAAGTACTAAACTCAAGGTACAGTTTAATTGCTAAGAAATATTATAGTTAACGAAAGGAAGCCTGTGATTGTGACTTTTAAGTTTACTCATAATTCATACATTTTGTTTACTGGGGAGATAAGTAGGTAATAAGTATCACTGGTATTAAAAAATATGTTGTTAACTATTTATAAAAAAAAACTGTCTATCTCAATATATAGGATATTTTTGAGACTGAAACTAGGCCACGATACTAAATTTAAGATTGTAGAAACAATACTACTAAGACTAACCATACAAAATAACTTATAATTTGACTATTTGTTACAGTAATTAGTAATAATGTGTAAGTCATTTGATTTTGTTATAGTTATTTTGCAATAAAAATGTTATTAAACACACTAACCGTTTTTGGCGTCAGTCCCTATAATGTCTCGTCAGTCCCTAGAAACTTAATTTCAAAAAACCTTGAATTTCTCATTAAATACTTAGTAAAGTGACTGGCCCTTTTAGATGCAACAAAGTAGATATTATACCTACAGTATAGAATTATTACTTTACTGAAAACCATCTAAAAACACCTTGATCAAAATTAGGACATAAGTTAACCAAATTTTGAAGATCCACCCTTATAGATTATTAAATTACATTAATATTTACATGCCCATTTCCTGTAGGTACTGTATGAATTATATTCATATGTTTGTACAAATAAATATTTATTTAAATCTTTATTTATTTTTATTTATATTATTATATATATTAACAAATAAAGATTCTAAAGCTTGGGAATGCTTTATAATATATAATGTGTAAATATATATAATTTACTATTAGATTTTATTTTAAATAATCTTATTTTTAATTTGTATTATTGTTATAAATAAGTTTAATTTTTTTATTATAAATTTTGTTTAAAAAGTAATTGTAACTAACTACAATCATTATTAACATAATATAATAAGTTATTATTAACTCTGTCAAGTTAAGGCTAAAGATTTATTTATTTATGTCACTGCAATACCAATTTGGAACTCTGTATAGTGTAAATCAATAAAAGTGCTCGAAGAGTGAATTTGTACACGAATATTGGTTCCCCCATTAAAAGTTTCATATTCAACTTCCAACGTAATTGAACGCCATTTTATTTCGCTCAGCGATTTTTAAAGATCAATCCCATTGGAAGACAACTTCTCTGCGTATATATTACATAAATTAAACATATTGTTGGCGAGGGCTATGGAGTAATACACGAAGTCTAATAAATCTGTTTTAACGTTTTATTAGGTTTTAACAAAAGAGTGCGTGCGTACAAGAAAACAAATAGCGACGAACAACTGCATGTCAAAAGATATGATCTTCCTTTTTTAATATTATTTTATTCATATAACCTTTCGGATTTTAGATTCTCGTAGAAAATGAAACCCCATTTTGATTTAATCAAGTAATAACAAAAATAAAAATAATATACGCAGATTGTAAAGTGTATTGTATTTCAACTGAAATAAACAAAGTGCTCTTCAGATTTAATTTTAATAACTTAATACTGAAATGGACTAGCAAAATGGAATTGTGTTGTATATTCAATAGCATATAGTAAGCCTATACCTATTTATATAACAGTCAATTTTAACGTTACATAGTTAAGTGTATAAAGTTTGTTTATATTAGTTAATGTCGAGTCCACAGGCGGTGGGTTTGTTAATAGCTACTAAGGTCGAAAATCCAACACCTCTCCTATCTATAAAGCTGAAGTTAAGCTGCTATTTTAGTTTCAGAAACATTGGTTTGTTTATCTGTTTATTGATCCTTATTTGAGCATAAAAGATAAGGGTTTAGGGAGAACAGTATTATTCATTAAATAGGTTTCATTGAAACATTTTTAAATGTCTATCTATATTTTATTAGGGTTTCGTAAAGATAGGGAATCTTTTTCTCACTCACCGAAACACTGACTGTGCTGCGATGTTCGGCTGTCTTATTATCTAAAAGCAGACGACTTGCGACCAACTTGCAACAGGCGAAAACTGTCTATCAATTTGTGCAATATCACATTAAATCGTGTTTTTGGTATCACATAACTCATAACAAAAGTGTGGTTTGCAATAAGGCCTCTTACGGACAATACGGGTAGATTGCACCGTAGGCTTGGTTATTGTTTCGGTCAAAATTAACTTTAGCTGTAACTTTAACGGTCACAGTCGAAATTAGCAATTGTATGTTGCGCCATGATATTGGTCGTCACTGTCAAAGTTAAAGGGGTTGCACTTATAAAAAAATGAAATTTTCCTAAGTTTTTGTGGTAATAATTTTTTTAGTATGGCAACATTGAAAGTCACCTGCCACAAAACTGTCACAGTTGACTTAACCGAAACAATAACATATCAAGCGGTTAAGGTTAGCGTTAAGTTATGACGTCATTTTAACCGTTGTAATATGCTTAACTGAAGATTTAACGGCTGGTTTGTATATGGTTACCGTTAAAGTTAGATGGTGCAACCCACCCTAACTAAAATTAAAGTGCATCATTTTTGTATGGCAGCACACGCGATCGCAAGTCGTCTGCTGTCGTCTAACGTTAGATAATAAGGCAGTCGGTAATCCTCTTTAAAGAGAAGGCAGCCGCCAGTGTGATCAAACATTACTTTTGAGATTTTTAACAATTAAAAAAAAAACTCAGGAAAGCCTTTTTTTCTAACTTTACCAAAGATATATTACACAAAAATATTATATGATTTTTTTCATGTAATTGTGTTATGTGAGGATGCTTTGATATTAAATATTCCTGTAGGAATTGAGCGCCCGCTTCACGCGTCAAATTCTTGGTAGGCAAAGTAATGAAATATTAAGTACTGCGTATATTATACAACTAATATTATAAATGCGAAAATATGTTTGGATGTATGGATGTTTGTTACTCTTTCACGCAAAAACTACTGAACCGATCACTATGAAATTTTGCATACACTGATCTGGGACACCAGAAAGGATATAGGGTACCTTTCATCGTTCAACGCGGACCAAGTCGCGGGCACCAGCTAGTGAATGATAATTGGAGTTAAATTACTCCAATATAGTCATAGTTTCAACCTGTATATACTCGTATATAGTATATTCTATATACTATATACGAGTATATACAGAAACGTTACAAGTAACGTGATCGTTACACTGAAGCACTCACAATATTTTACCTTGAAATTTTACACTCTCTTTAAAAACTAAATACTAATTTGAATACTAATTGAATATTATCTGGTAATTGATAAGATACTTTCAAGTCTTATTTCTATGGACATAAATCCTCTTAAAAGGTTCAAAGACTCTTAGGCTCGAGTTCACCAACAGACGGTTAGTTTTTAAACAGCTGTTTAAAATTTAAACAGCCGTTTAATAATATTTTGTTGTTCACCATCGCTAAAATGCGGGTTAAACGCCCTAAACATCTGATTAACTTAATGATTAATCTGATGTTTAGGGCGTTTAACCCGCAGTTTAGCGATGGTTATACTCGTAATAAGTATTCTTGTAATAACATCGCTTATCAGTCCAGAACCAACATATATTAAATGAGTCTGAACTTTTTGTAAGTTTCTTTGAGACTTTTTATTAAGTTTGTTTTTAAAAGAGCTTAATTTTGGGTAAACTTTTCGTGTATTATTATATAAAAATAGCAATATAATTATTTTTTCACTATATTCGGCAGGCTGACTGATCGACCACTTAATAGTACATGGTTGCCGTCGCCTATTCGATGCCTACCTTAGTAGGGCTACTTATCAGAAGGGGTCAGAAGGGACAGGAAAATGGTTTTTTTTTTTTAATATTGTATACATTTTTTTAACGTTGACAAATCCTCTTACATCCTCTTAGTAGTGTAAGGGACACTGCACGACGTAGGTATATAAATACCTACGTCGTTAATTAACTATTTCCTTGACAGAAATTTTATTTTGGCCTTGTACGAGTATTTTTGTACGAGTGTGCGAGCAATATATTTATTTTTTCACTATATGCGGCAGGCTGACTGATCGACCACTTAATAGTACATGGTTGCCGTCGCCTATTCGATGCCTACCTTAGTAGGGCTACTTATCAGAAGGGGTCAGAAGGGACAGGAAAATGGATTTTTTTTTTTTAATATTGTATACATTTTTTTAACGTTGACAAATCCTCTTACATCCTCTTAGTAGTGTAAGGGACACTGCACGACGTAGGTATATAAATACCTACGTCGTTAATTAACTATTTCCTTGACAGAAATTTTATTTTGGCCTTGTACGAGTATTTTTGTACGAGTGTGCGAGCAATATATTTATTTTTTCACTATATGCGGCAGGCTGACTGATCGACCACTTAATAGTACATGGTTGCCGTCGCCTATTCGATGCCTACCTTAGTAGGGCTACTTATCAGAAGGGGTCAGAAGGGACAGGAAAATGGATATATATATTTTTTTAAATATTGTATACATTTTTTTAACGTTGACAAATCCTCTTACATCCTCTTAGTAGTGTAAGGGACACTGCACGACGTAGGTATATAAATACCTACGTCGTTAATTAACTATTTCCTTGACAGAAATTTTATTTTGGCCTTGTACGAGTATTTTTGTAAGATGGCCCATTTTATGTTCGCGACGCCGAAGGCTCTGTATAAGAAACACATAATCGTGGATTATAGGTGTATTTTATAACTTTCATACGACGCCATAACATATTCAGTACATCATCCCGAGATTGAGATGTGAGTTATGGGCCTATCTGATTTACGATCATGACGCGTAACCATATTTTTGACGCGCTACGCCATTTTCAACTAACTGAATATCTTCAAAGTTTTTCAAGATCATAATTTTCATTACTTTATTGTCATACTAGATGGTGCCCGCGAATTCGTTCGCGTTGAACGATGAAAGGTAACCTATGTCCTTTCTGGTGTCTCAGACAACGTGTATGCAATATTTCATGGTGATCGGTTCAGTAGTTTTTGCGTGAAAGAGTTACAAACATCCATACATCTAAACATCCATACATCCATACATCCATACATCCATACATCCATACATCCATACATCCATACATCCATACATCCATACATCCATACATCCATACATCCATACATCCAAACATACTTTCGTATTTATAATATTAGTAAAGATAACTTAAACTGAAAATTGTGTTACTTATCGCAGATAATCTCTTACCGTGCAGGGAATTTTAAAATATTTGTTGTAAAATGTGTGTATTTATTAAATATTAAACTTTTTTATTATATGTATACAATTAGAATATATTGTATGTTAATTTTTTTATTGCACGTAGACTCGACTGCTTATAATATGTGAACTGCTTCTGTTTGCTTTCTTAGATTGTAGGAATTTCATATTGCTCATATTGCTGTTCCATATACTTAGATATATTTCCCTTATATATATATATTCTTACATATAATTCAGTTTTGTTTAGGCCATTTAATTTACCTGTTATATAAAGATAAGAAAAATAAAAATTATAAATAAAAGACTTTTTTGAAAGGAAAGTTAACTAGTACTTATGATGTTGGGCTTGGCGTTAAAGCCTTTTCCAGTGAGATATATTGTTTCATAGGTTCAAGTGGAGAAATTAACTCAAGCAGTTCCGTGAGTATTAATTACTGGCCTAACAGTTGTCTGCCATTAAGGGAAACTGATTATTTAAAGAGTTTGTGTATCTACACCATTTATTAAATAAAATATTAAATGTCTGCCTACTCTGATTTTTAAACAAAAAATTTGTTTATTATTTTTTCAGTTCCAAATTTATGTTTTTAAATTTCGCTCAAAAAAAAAATTGTAACAAAACACTCGACTTATGTCAAAACAAAATAATTTTTCACTTACATAATAATAAATAAATAATATCACATTCCACACAGCACCATCTAGTTCCACAGTAAGCAACTAATGCTTGTATTATTTATACCAGACAGTTGATATAATACATAGATTACTTTTTTTTGTAAATACATACATATTATAAATACAAAACATCAATGACTCACGTACAAAGGTAAAATGTTAACACATAAACATTTGCCCCTAGCGGGATTCGAACCCGCGACCGTTTGGTTAACAGCTAAGGTTACTAGCCACTAGACCAAACGAGTCGTCAAATTAATTATAATAAGGGCCTCTTTCACCATGTGTCAAGTAGGCTAACAGCCATTTAAAGTCACCGGTAACCGGGAATGAAGGAGATGATATACCTCTTTGTTTGTAAGGTAAAAGTCCCAATAAAAAAAATATCGCCTATCCAAGAATGCAGTAAACCGAGTGCATAATTTAATAAAACATAAAATTATTTCTAAAAGTAACTAATCAACACTTCACTTGTAGTTGGTGAAAGAGGCCCTAATAGTTTGAATCGGATGAAACCGTCGATATAATATATGAGACTGGTTTGTTTCAATTTCTGAAAGCCATTCGAACGATTCCAAGTCATTACACTTCCAAAAGGTAAAATCGCGCATACATTTTATTCCCTCAGACATGCTAGTATATTTTTTTCATTAGATTTCGTACTCCATTATGTCGTAGCCAGCCATGCATTGTTATTTTTTTTTATGTAAACTTATCAGGCAATGTTTTTATGTTAGCAGGCAGGCTGACATTTTCATTCCAGATATTTTAATTGTAGCACGAATTTAGGACATTCAAGAGATCGCCGTATATTTTATTTTTTGATAATATCATCAGTAATTGATGTTTATGGCCGCCCAAGCATATTTTAACGTATTTACGTCCTCCTTATATGCATCCAAAATGATCTTATAAAAATAATAAACACGTGAATGATCTTAAAAAAAAAATGGTCTCGAATAGAATAGAATAGAATAGTCTGGAATGAAAATATGCTACCAGTACCTACCTGTGCCCGTACATTATTGAAAGCAAACACTTAAGTATGAATTTATTGTTTTATATGCGTCCTAAACTTGTTATGACTTATTGTTCGGAATAATCCAAAGCATTCCCGGTATGAAGTAAAAATTCATTATAAATGGCTACCGTCACCTATTAACACATATAACAAGTGCGCTGCAACCTCAGTAGGATAAAGTGTTATAGGAAGGTGGGCTTTGGCATCGTATTGACTCACCAAAACAAAGCAGCACATGTGCTGTTAATTTAAGGCCCTATAAGAGGCTGGTTACTGCTGACAAACGTTCTCCCCACTTTATGACTGCATCCGCAATGCGCTCTATCATCACAGTGAAATAACAGCACGTGTGCTTTTGTGTTTCGGTGAGTGAGTAAGGGATGCCAGAGCACATCCTTTCCTTATCCCTTATCCTTAATCCTACTGCAGTCGGGTGGCGTTGCTTGTGTTATAGGCGACGCTGATTCGAAATTCGAACACCAATTCTGAATTCCTGAAAAAAGGAATGATTCGTTCAGAAATTCATTATAGCCTAGCGATTTAACAGGAATAAAATTGTGATTTTATTTATTGAAATTTAATTTTTAGTAATATAAGGTACAGGAGGAGTCCTCCTGTCCTTTAAATGATCTAAACCATCAAACCTGATTTGTTTTCCTTTAGATTTGGATGAAACATCGAATTAAGGCATAGGACATACGCCAAGTAAGCTAAATTTTATTCGAAATAAAATCTGAAATAAAATCTGATTTCTTACAAGTCTCGAACTAGACAATTTAAATGCAAGAATTCCTCGCGCACATCAAAAAGTTATATTAGTTAGTTTATAGTTTGGAAATAAAAGTAATTAAATTTTGTGGCACCAAGTGCTAAAGAGTGAGCGTATAACTGACTGAATTCCTGCTACTAATTAGCTAAGTTCATTTGGCTTCTTAATATTGTAACTTTGTTCCAAGGAAACTTTAAGCCGTTGAAATTAAATCACCATTAACTCTGATAATCCCGATTAAAGTAATGTTCAAGCTTTAATGGCATTGAGGTGAGGTATTTATATAATAGCAAAGTATATTCCCGTTACTTAGACGTTGATTGTTATGTTCTCTTGCAAGGTTGGAGAAATAATGTTTAATTAATTTATCACAACTTTGTTAACAATTTTTTATGAAAATTTATTAATAATGTTTATCACAACAAAACATAAGCGGTTTCCAATACCTAAACTTGACCCAAAGTAGTATTTTATAGCTTAGTAAGCTTAACTAAGCTTCGTTACATGTTTTTGAATGTTTAATAATTTGTTGCATGTTTTTGAATTTTGAATGTTTTTGAATGAAATAATAGCATGTGTGCTATTATTTCAAGGTCTGCCGACCTAAACATAAAAAAAAATTACAACAACAAAACATGAGCGGTTTTCAATGTTTTTGATGATCGAACATTCGAATATATTTATTTGTTAATTCATTTATACAAAAGTTGAATAAATTTATATCTAGGTACTATTTTCTTTAAAAAAAAAGATTTCATTGAAACTGCATATATACTCGTACTTGTATCCCTTTAGTTTTACTTGTATTCTTAGTTGCCACTTACCATTAAATGAATCGTCAGCCTTTTTTTTCGCCTATTCTAAACCTGAGCAGTCAGCGAGGGGCTTCAACTTCTGAAGCGCCCCATAACCTCTTCTCTGCGGCACAACCTACCGCAGAGTTGGGGACCGCTTCCATCTGAAACTCTCGAACAACCTCTGCTCATCTCTATGGCATTAAGGGTCCACTTAATGCCATAGAGATGAGCCATAGAGGTCCACCCAAAGGGATGTCCACCTGACATTTACACAGCAATCGCCGCAGCCCTAGAAACGGGCTCCATATCGTGATGCGGTCGCGGTAGAGTTACTAAGCCGGGTGGTGAGGCCAGGTGTTCTTCACTCTTCCGCCCTCGGTTTCTAGACCGGCCCCCGGGTCTTTACTACACTCCACAAAGCCAGGATTGCGGTACTCTGCCAGACGGTCCTTACCTGCCGCAAAGCTCCGTCTTTGCGTGCGTTGCCCAACTACTACTGAGCGACAGAGCCATCCGAGAAAATCCAGTCTTCGTGGGCAGAACCGAGACCCATATCTCAGTCCGACGCACAAGGACCGGGGGTGCATTCTCTCATCGGCCAACACGTGGGCTAAGTACGGATCTTCGGCCCAGCGAGCGGTGACCGGTGAAGCTCCAACGGACAGTTAGAGCTTCCAAACTGATGCTCCGCCACGAGCTCCGCACGTGAGTCTTCTTGGTTCCCTAGCGACAATCCGATCAGCCAAGCAAAGGCTGGTGACCACACTGGCCCCTGCAACCGCCCGGATTGCCGAAGGTTAAGCCCCCCCACCACTGCACGGTCTTGACCCACCTAGGGGGGGAATAATCCTCAGCCTGCCTGACACCATTAATAATATAAAAAATGTGAATTTATAGAAAGAGAAATAACATTTAATATTCATATTTTGCAAAAAATAATATTAGTACACCGAAAAATTGTTGGTTTGAAGCAGCATTCAGGAATCCCGATATCCATAGAATAGCGTTCAATATAGCCGCAGTGCCTTTGGAAGATATTATTCAAATTTATTCGCGTATCGAATGAACCGACGCGACGAGGCGCTGTCAGCTTCAGACTCCGTCGCTCAGAAACGACCGGCTAAAACTGTCTCTTAAATGTTACTCACTAATTTTCAAATAAATCTAAAATACATATATACGAACGAGAGAATTCTTTCTATATTTCTTTGTGGTCTATTTTTATTATAAAACAATAAGAAGTCTAGTTTGTTATGCAAAGCTGCGAGAGTTCAGATTCAGGAGGCTACTAGTCACGCAAAAACACCGAATACTTAAGTGATTAAGGCTCGAGTTCACCAACAGACGGTTATTTTTAAACAGCTGTTTAAAATTTAAACAGCCGTTTAATAATATTTTGTTGATCACCATCGCGAAAATGCGGGTTAAACGCCCTAAAGATCAGATTAATCATTAAGTTAATCAGATCTTTAGGGCGATTAACCCGCATTTTAGCGATTTTGAACAAAAAAATATTATTAAACGGCTGTTTAAATTTTAAACAGCTGTTTAAAATTTAACGGGTTAGGTTGCCATTAATAAAATAATGATAATTAATATTTAGATTTCATTTTTGTATATAAAACAATTACGACAACTTAGACCAACTTAGATTTATTAACCACTTGCTGGTACCGCGACTTCGTCCGCGTTGACAAATAAAAATGTATATTTAAGCAATATAACCGGCTGACCTCTTGTTGCTATAACACTTTGGTCTGGCGTTAGATTTTTTATTTTTATTTTAGATAATCCCTCGTTAACAGTCCTTTTTATCTGGATGAATGGTAGCCTATGTATTTTCCAGTATCCCTGGCAACTTGTATGAAAAATTTAACGATTATCGGTTGAGTATTAAATTATTAAATTGCTCGATAAAAAGACAGAATTTTTTAGCTTACTAAAATACAAATTCTGTAAATAAATCGTAGGGAAATTCGGTGAAATGAGAATTAATTAAATATATCTAAATATATCATATCATTTATCGCACAGATACCGATGTCACGAGTGAGCACGAGGTCTTGAAAGGTAAAACCGCGAACAGTGTTTTGGAATTTATGAATACTAGCTGATGCCCGCGACTTCGTTCGCGTTGAACGATGAAAGGTACCCTATGTATTTTCTGGTGTCCCAGACAACGTGTATGCAAAATTTCATGGTGATCGGTTCAGTAGTTTTTGCGTGAAAGAGTTACAAACATCCATACATCCAAACATACTTTCACATTTATAATATTACTAGCTGGTGCTCGCGATTTCATCCGCGTTGAAAATTTTAAAAAAAGCAATATGACGCTTGACCTCGTGTTGCTATAACACTTTGACCAGGCGTTGGTTTTTTTATTTTTTATTTATCCCTCGGGAATAGTCCTTTTTTTCTGGATGAAAGGTGCCCTATGTCCTTTCTGGTGTCTCAGACAACGTGTATGCAAAATTTCATGGTGATCGGTTCAGTAGTTTTTGCGTGAAAGAGTCACTAACATCCATACATCCAAACATACTTTCGCATTTTTAACATTAGTATAGATATAGTTACGAATTTTTACGAATCGAAGATACTATATTTAAAAATAAATTGGAAATCTAACAGTCGTGTTTCGTTGACATTTCAATTAACTGTCAGGGCTATGACTTTCGAACTTTGACACTTGTGTTTCTGTCATATTTTAGAATGTTATATTTATCAAGTCACGTGTTAATACAGTTTTATTGTACAAATATTATTAGCTTTTAACTGCTATTCGTCCAATGTTAGGTATATTTTATTCTGATGTATAAAATAAATTAATATTTAATGTAAAGCTTCATAAAACTTGATTTCTTAGTTGAATTTTGAAATTCTATATGAATCACCCAACTAACTTTGTCGTTTACAGGTTTCATAAAATTAGTTTGATATACAGTTAATATTTATATTACAGTAAAAAATTAAAAGAGAGTGGACTCTCTCATCAGTTTTCTTAGGGCAGCAGAATCCGAATTTTTATGTTAGCAAATAAAAAAGTCATATTCTCCTCTTGCAACGAGTGGCGGACAAAGAAAAGCAATTTCTCTATGGTAATTTGTTACCAATGATGTTTGCGGCTACTATTGAAGCCAAAAGAGGGCTCTGGTATTCGTCTGCATATTTCTATGGATTATGAGTTAAGTGTTCTTAATAAATAGATTAAAAAAAAATGTTATATACTATATTGTAGTGGTTAAGGAAATTAAAGGCTTTATTTATTTATTTATGAGTTAAGTGTTATTTTTATGCATAAACTAGAAAATATGACACATCTTCAAACATAAATTCTTACTAACTTTTGCATTTATCCATAATTCCGTACTAATATTATACATGCGAAAGTATGTTTGGATGTATGGATGTGTGTGACTCTTTCACGCAAAAACTACTGAACCGATCACCATGAAATTTTGCATACACGTTGTCCGTGACACCGGAAAGGACATAGAGTACCTTTCATCGTTCAACGCGGACGATGTCACGGGCATCAGCTAGTATTAATATAAAACATTAAGTTGGTTTGTGTACGCTTCAAAAACTCGATAATAGATAGACCGATTTTAATTCAGTTTACACCCATGGAAAGAGGGGAAGGTTTGTATATCTAAAAATTGCAGCCGAAGCCGAGGGCGGGTCGCTAGTAACCTTATAAAATTATTTTACGTAAAATCATAACTGAACTTCAAAATAAGCTAGAAAACTTGAACGACTAATAATAATTGTTAAGGAAACTTTGTTTAAGGAGTTTTTTAATCAAGCCACCTCATTACGGCGCTTCTTCCAAATTTGAACTGGAGACTGTTGGCGAAATTTTTTCATTCGCGTTGAGACTAATTTACTTAAACGATCCCGAAATTCCCTTGTCAACGTTTTCCCAAAGAGCAAACACAACAATAGGCTGTATTCAAAATGTGAAACAATGAATGGAAAATATCATGAGATGATCTTAAGTTATTATTTTTTTTAAATGTAAAAGAGAAAAATTAATTAAAAAATTTTAGGTACATTGAAAGTTGAACATGTTTGTTTTGAACCGATGCAATATTCCGAGCATCGGTTCATTTTGCTATTAAAATTGTGTAGGCGTTTAGGAAATTTTGTTGACACGATTATAGTGAGGTCGGTAGGAAAAGAAATAATTCTAGTAATACGTTGGATGTACATCGGTTTTGATCGGAGCGCGCGCGGCGTGATTTTGAGTCCGATATTTTGGCTAATTTTTATATACATTCGAAAAGGACATCGGTAAACCGCGTGCGACGCGAGTTTCTTGTTTTTCCCGAGTCCAGACAATTTGTAGTGAGAGTGTTGCGTCGGGAACCCAGCCTGGAGTTGCCTGGAGGACACGGTCTTTCCTAACCCGTATTCCCGACTCCCTATCTATATTATATATTTATTTTCCCTGCCGTGGGCCGTCTGTGCGACGGACGGGGTTCGAGGAACGAGGACCCAGCGAGGACTAGGGTAAGTGATTTGCCACTTATCCTGGACTTTTGGCTGTCGGCATAGGCTGACAGTCGAGCGTCCAACCCACCCCCCTGATCCGCGTAACGCGGACTTTGTCGTGGCTGCTGGTCTCCAGGAGGGAACTACTTCCGCTTCCACTGCATTTCCTGCTAGGAGACCGACGGTTGCGTACAATGTTTTTAAAATAAAATTTTACTAAAAATAATATTTTGTTTTCCATAAAAATATTAGCAAATAATTAGTTTTAAAAAACAGTTAATTTAAATTTTTCAACTTTTTATGAGTGTGTATACATACATAAATATACCTAATATACAATTTATACATATGTATATTAAAGGCAATTTGTGTGTATGTGTGTTCCCTGTGGACTCCAAAATCGCTGAACAGATTTTGATGAAATTTTCAGACAATCTTCAGATTAGTCCAGCGGGTGATCCTGTTAAGTTTGGTAGCGATGGGATAAGAAAAATGGACGCGGACGAAGTCGCGGGCAAATCCTAGTAGGTTATAAAGGCCCAGCCCGTAATACCCAAAGAATATCCAAACATTCAATACCGTAACCCCGTTTCAAATACCCAAGGAATTGAATATAATTGTCACCCAGTTAATAAAATATATATATATAACCAGCTGGTGTCCGCGACTTCGTCCGCGTTGAACGATGAAAGGTACCCTATGTCCTTTCTGGTGTCACAGACAACGTGTATGCAAAATTTCATGGTGATCGGCTCAGTAGTTTTTGCGTGAAAGAGTCACAAACATCCATACATCCAAAATTCAAGTGAATTATTCATTCAAGTACATTATTTTCTAAACGAAAGCCTTTTTAGAAACATATAGGTGGATAGAAATAATCATATCACGTTCACGTCTGAGTACTCTAACTATAAAAGCAATTTTAACGAAAAGTGTCTTTCACAGACATTCTATTTTTGAAACGACTTTGGTACCAAGTACGAATTTGCATTTTTGTGTGCGACCCTATCGCCGTTGGTTCGAAACCTTATATAGAATATAATTATGGAGGGCCATGTTGAGATTTATCGGTCGGATTACGTGCCTGCCGCCATTTTGCTAAATTTCAATGAAAAATTGCAAATTAATTGTCAAGCTTATGCTTTTTTTACGGTTCAAATGCAATGTCAAAATTTTAAATTAATTTCATATAGAAAATTGGTTGGTTTTTATTTAAACTGTATTTTAAAGGTTCGTATAATGGTATGTATATATATTTTAATAAAATATATTTTAATAAAATATATTTTAATAAAATATATTTTAATATTATAATATATATTTTAATATCTGTACTAATATTATAAATGCGAAAGTATGTTTGGATGTATGGATGTTTGTGACTCTTTCACGCAAAAACTACTGAACCGATCACTATGAAATTTTGCATACACGTTGTCTGAGACACCAGAAAGGACATAGGGTACCTTTCATCGTTTAACGCGGACGAAGTCGCGGGCACCACTTAGTATGTACATTATGACTTAGTAAATTTTGATGTATAACATATTTATTTATTTACAGGAACATATATATTTAGTTTATTGGCTATGAAAATGAAAACATGTGCTGTAGGTCTTGACGCTCTGTCTCAAGGGTCCAGGTTCGATTCCGGGCAGGGTCAACCAAGATTTCAATTCTTGAAAACCAAGAATAAATATATTTGTAAAAAGATAATGATGATAACGAGATAAAATCCGGTTTTCAAGTTACTTCAAAGCTAAAAATAATAATGAACAAATTAATTAAATTGCGACAAAATGTAAACAGGGAAACTGGGAGATGATTTATTAATTAATCTCTTGGATAAATGAAAAGGATTTTTCTTCTACTCGAATACAATGAGATATTGTTCAGTAATCTAAGTTAATTGAAGCACCGATGGACGGGGTTTTGTTATTTTAATGAATAGAAATACAATATTACGAAAAGTTAATTTTAAATAGAAATTTGTTTGACGCAAATAAATTTATAACAGGAATATAGGATTTGACGGACACATTTGGTCTAGTGGCTAGTGACCCTAGCTGTTAACTAAACGGCCGCGGTTCGTATCCCGCTAGGGGCGAATGTTTATGTGTTTACATTTTACCTTTATACTTGAGTCGTGGATGTTTTTTATTTATAATATGTATGTATTTACAAAAAAAAGTAATTTATGTATTATATCAACTGTCTGGTATCAACAATACAAGCATTAGTTGCTTACTGTGGAACTAGATGGTGCTGTGTGGAATGTATGATGATATTTATTTATATTTATTTATAGAAAACAAGCTTGCGCCATGTGTAGGGTAAGTAGACACTTAAAATAGGGAAATGCCTTGATTGAGACCTTATTTTAATTAAGGCTCGAGTTCACCAACAGACGGTTATTTTTAAACAGCTGATTAAAATTTAAACAGCCGTTTAATAATATTTTGTTGATCAAAATCGCTAAACTGCGGGTTAAACGCCCTAAACATTTGATTAATCATTAAGTTCAGGTGATTCAGGTGACGTGAGTTTTAAATATTTATTAAATTAATCAAATCGGTAAAATATATACGAATAACTTATATACTACTTTTACTTGTAGTTGTTAATAAGGTTAAGGTTTGGTGGAATATAAGCCTGTGCATGCTCACTTGGAAGATAGGCATAGGATAGCAAAATTATCAAAAAATTATATAAAAGATTTTCCAAAAAATTCCTAAAATTTGTGAAGTTATCCATTGTAAGCCCAGAAGTGTTTTTTTGCAAAATATCAACAGATTTTATACAAATTTAAAATATCAACTACATATCCATATGATGATATAACCATATATGTAATTGCTAACCATTATTACTAAGATAAATTTGCCAATAAGTAAATTGTTTTATTTTCTAAAATTTAAACGTTATTTTTTAGTAATGTACTAATCTGAAAATATTACTATAAATAATAATATTACTATAAATAAACAGTCTTGATACAAATGCGATACGAGCCGAATATCTGGCAAACTTTTCAAAAAGTCTCCACTAAAATGTTAAAGTTAAATTGTGTACAAATTACACTGTAAACTACGTTTTCAGATAACTTCGAATCCAATAGAGTAAAAGATATTTAACTACGGTTTATAAGCGAAACTAAATAAAATGCGAGGCAGTAAACTGCGATTTCCTTTCATCTTGGTTAGATTGCTTTTTAATAGAAAATTGGCTTCGAATGAAAATCGATTCGCAGTCACATTATAAGGCAACTTTCCTTTGCATAACTCCCGAAAAGGCCGAAGGAAGAAAAACCGAGTTACAAGATTTAACGGTAATTTATTCGCTCAATAAATGTGTGGGACGATCTCATTCCGTCGCAAATTGGGGATAGCGCGAATATCTTACGCCGATGTCACTAAACGCTATATACATATATTTATTAAAGCGACTGATCAACATACAAAGATCTCTCGAGTCCATGTAGATGTTCTGTGCGTAACATAATTATATTATTGATAAATATAAATAAATATCATCATACATTCCACACAGCACCATCTAGTTCCACAGTAAGCAACTAATGCTTGTATTATGGATACCAGACAGTCGATATAATACATAGATTACTTTTTTTTGTAAATACATACATATTATAAATACAAAACATCAATGGCTCAGGTACAAAGGTAAAATGTTAACACATAAACATTTGTCCCTAGCGGGATTCGAACCCGCGACCGTTTGGTTAACAGCTAGGGTTACTAGCCACTAGACCAAACGTGTCGTCAATACTATAATATAATATAATTGATGATATAATATAATTGATGTCTATACTATATTATAATATACTATTATACTATGTTATATATAAAAATTACATGTCACATGTTCCTCCGCGATGAACACCTAAACTGTTGAACCAATTTTGATCAAACTTTGTAATTATATATAATTTGGTCCAACTTAAAAGAATATATATATAATTTCGTGTCATACGTTTGTCATATAAAATATATTTCAATACAAAATGTGAATATCCACATGCACTGCTGTTATTCTATTGTATTTCATCGTAACATTACCCTATCATTATCTACCGTTGGATTTAGGCTTTTTTTAGTTGACTCGATCCTTCGCCCACCTGCGTCCATCTACTTTGGAATTTCTGGAATGTCATAGTTCCAGTAAGTAGGTGGTCTCCACTTCTCAAAGACTACTCCCCAAATCCCATCTACTGCACGACAGACATGTTCCATCTATTCCCAATTCTGCTGACAATATCTTTGTCTATAACAAAATATCAACAACAATTGTGCCCTTCGTAATTATTTCCATCTACATAGGTTTCTGAACATTTGTGGACGAAATATTTCGTCTGTGTTCATCTCATCTCTTGGCACCTTATAGTTCTTCTTTTTAAGACATTGGTGTTTGGCGATTTACAGATATAATAATGTATTCCTTAACCTATTCCCATTAACCTATTCCTTCCTAAGCCCTAATTATTTAGTAGCAAGGCACGTTGCGTTTCGCAATCATTTGGGCAGTCTCTCTGGTGTCAGTAATCACCCCTTACAGAAGATCACCGTGAAATAACAGCACGTGTGCTGTTGTGTTTCGGTAAGTGAGTAAAAGGATGCCAGAACCCATTTGCCTATCCCTTCCCAATCCCATATATTTAATCCTATTATCATCGCCAACGCACTTGGAGCATCTGTGGCGTTGCTTGAGTTATAGGCGATCAAGCCACCCACGACATTAATACATTAAAAAATATTATAATAATTAAGTCATTTCATTCAAGTCATTATCTTATCATTCATTTCATTAAGTCATCATTTCAAGTGTGAATTAGAAATAATACACTCTTCGATTGCATATGTTTGTATTTGTAGTTCTGCCAATCAGCATCAGGTCAATGTTGTGACAGTAGAAACGCCTGTTAACACTTACAGAGACAGACAATTTAATATTTTAATTGAGCAATTAAGTTGGAGGTTTAATTGAAAATTAAAATTCACTTTAACAATACGGCTCAATGAGCCAATTTATATTTAAATGAAGGAAAAATAGAGATCGAAATAATGGAGTGTTTAAGTGGCGTAAGCTTGTTTTGTGATTGGTCATTAGTCTCTTTAATGTTTAACAATGTTCGTTAAATATGAGAAGCACGATGGACTGTGAGATAGTCAGTATCGTTAGCCTTCAGCCTCGGCCTCAGTACTCAGGCTCAGGCTGAAAACTGTAAAGTGTTAACTAAAATGAGGTTAAAGTGGTCTACCGCGTGGCTTTCAAATAGAAAATATTCTTTCTCCATTTTTCTGGGAAATTGTGTGAGCTTTTAGCGATGATAAAGACGAAAAACACGTGTAAATAAAAAGTAATTGATGAGAGTGTTGTGTTTTGGGTTTTAGGTTTCAAATAGTAAAGTTACAAATAAATGGACCTGAAAAATATGGCTGCTGATATAATATTTTCAGACGCCCAATGCAGCATCCTAAAATTTCAGATTTCCTAGCTGAGCTGTTTGAGTTTGACGTAGGCAATGCATGATAAAAATTACTCAAGATTCTACAATTATTTTAGTATAATATAAATGATATGATAATTCCATCAGAGACCTTATCAGAAAAAGACATAGGGCAATTTTCACCCGGAAACAAAGTGTTCCCGAGGGATCATCTAACATAAAATTAATAAGTTTAACGCCAGACGAAAATGTATGAGCAATAAAGATTTATATAAAAAAAGGAGTGCCGACGAAGTAGCGGACAAAAGCTAGTACTTAAATCAATATGTAACTTATGACTAAAACACATTTAATAAATTACACAATATGACAAGTATATATAACAAAATTCACAACGAAATTTATTATGAAATTCTAGAAACAGAATCGGCCAATGTTGTTCCATTGTAATGCTACTATTCTGACACGACCTTATTCCGTTGGAATAAGGTTTAAAATTGTAGAAATGTGTGCTAGACAATATAAAAAATAAAGGAGACCCGGGGAGATTCAATATCCCGCCTTTCGACTTCTATTTCCGGCATAGTTTAAACAGAGCTGCGACATCGGAGTAAGAAAAACTTATGATAACTTAAGAATAGAATAAGTGTAAGTAGTACGGGGTCACGATTGCATAAGTTAATCGCGAAATGGAAGTGTAAGAGTGATGTAAAATATCACAGCGAAGCATTCACTTCATTTCAGTACGTGCCCTGTGTGCCTCAAGCTGGGGCATCACTGCTGAATAATCCGTACTAATATTATAAATGCGAAAGTATGTTTGGATGTATGGATGTTTGTGACTCTTTCACGCAAAAACTACTGAACCGATCACCATGAAATTTTGCATACACGTTGTCTGTGTCACCGGAAAGGACATAGGGTACCCACCTTTCATCCATAAAAAAGGACTATTCCCGAGGGATGAATAAAAAATAAAAAACTAACGCCTGGACAAAGTGTAATAGCAACACGAGGTTAAGAGTTATATTGCTTTTTCTTTTGAATTTTCAAAGCGGACGAAGTCGCGAGCACCAGCTAGTATAATATATTTTACAGCGCATATATAATTTATGTGGTTATATGGTACCTGAAATTTCTCGTTATATATAAAGATAGCTGTTGCACGCGACATCGTCCTATGTTACTCGCTGATAATGTAGAGCTTTCTATAGATGAAAGAAATTTCAAAATCGGTCCAGTAGTTTTTGAGTTTATTCATTACAAACATACAAAATAATCTTCTCTCTTTATAATATTAGTATAGACTAGTGACCCGCCTCCGGCTTCGCAAGGACATTTTTTCGAATTTTTCTCTTCATAAGACTCTTCCTCAGACTTCAATAGACTTTTGAAAAAAACAAAAAAAAAATGAAATTGGTCCAGCCATTTTCGAATTTTAGTATCACATTTAGCGATTACTTTTTATTTATATAGACACTTGGTGGTGCCCGCGACTTCATCTTTAATAGAAACTTAAATCAAATATTAGGATTCAAATTTTTCCTGGACTAATTGTCAAATTTTGATCAGTACGCTATCACAATTATCATCGTTTGGTGTTGACAGAATACTAATACGACTTCAACCATATAACAAGGGAAAGCACGTTATCGGAGCCACACCACGCAAAAGAAATGATTAAATATTAGACTGACAAATGAAGGGACCGACAGGTCTGCATGGCGAGGCTAATGAATATGTATGGAGACGGGATCTTGACATATTGCGTCAGGACCGCAACAAACAGCGCTCTGAGACTTTGGCTACCACAAAGTGAAGCAGCCATGCTACGAATATGTCGGTGAGTGAACATTGCTCAAACAAACATGTAGGATTAGCGTTTAAAACAATAAAGATATTAGCAAGTGTCAGCAACATTTTCGGCATAATAACCCAAGGGAATTGAATACGTTTTGGGTTAAAATCTGCTTTAGACGCGAGAGAGCAGAGCTTTCATAAATAACGATTCTCGGAAAATTGTTATTGGCCATTCCATTACGAGCACTACGGAATTACGTTGTATCATTCTACCGTGAGCGAAGTGTTACTTCGATAGATCATTTTTTTTTTTAATTAATCAGAATTAAGATCCGATAGACACCGATTATTATTGAATACAATCTGAGGTGTATTGATGACTGTCATTGTACATACTACTATTATTTTATTGTGCTACTAAATTGTAATCATTATCATTACAATGTAATCGTCAATACTTTAGGTTAAGGTAAAATCAAATTTTTGTGGTAGATCTTATAGTTAGGCTGTAAGTTATACATATTGTTACGCGCGAGGTAAGTTAAAATGCCGTTTAGGGGTATAAGAACACGATTTATTTTCGCAGACCAAGTTGACTTCCAGTATTACAGAGCTTCTCCAATTAAACCGTAAAACTTGCCAAAAGTCATCACTAACTCACTCAACGTGTCACTAATGCACTGTCACAGATATCTTCGCAAAAGCTTCCGAATGTAGTTATCGTATCGCTAGTTGTCGCAGAACTGTCCCTTTCGAGCGATCGCACCCGTATTTATACTCGCGCAGACAGCCTGGATGGTTTTAGAAATTACTAGAAATTTAAAAGATGTAAACATGCCTACGTCAAAGTTCTGAAATGCTACTGCTGTTAGTGGCATGTGAACCTTATGTTGTAAAAGTAAGGAACAGTTTGCTTTGACACTTACAAAGAGGGGTGTGATCACCATCTATCTATCGTGGGGCGTGGGGAACGTGTGTGGAACTTTCCATGCGCCCAGGGATGCGCTCGAGCTTTCGAGAATGGTCCATGTGTAGTCAAACATTATAATGAAGTCGCTGTACAAAAATCGCATTTGTGCGAAGCCAGGGCCGAATCTCTAATTTGTGATTGCCTTGCCAAAAAAAAATGACAACTCTTCTTATTTATAAATCGAAAACAATTTCGAGTTTTAGATTTTTACTTCGGATTTATTTATGCATATGACTGGCTGATGAATAATAACTAAATGCTCTTATAGAACATTTACCAGAAGTATACATTTATTGGAAAAGTAATTTCGAGTTTTTTTTAAATATTTTCAACAAAACAATGACTGTGTTCATAAAGGCATTCATATTTATAAAGATGTCGATTCAGCTTAAACAAAATAATGTAATGTGTAGTCATATCTTTTAGAAGGTTATATATAATAGACGGTTCAATATTGGTTCCCATTATGTACATTCGAGTTATATTGTACTGCGTCGCCTAAAAGCCTTTGTGAGCTACCGCGAGTGACAGAGCCGTCACGCGTGGAAAGCTCACTGAAAACGGAAGACGACAATTGCAGGCAAATTTTTCTGACTCAAATTGAATTGAGGTTGAGCAGTTGTTGGATACAAATTGTCACCCTACAATAAAGTCATACATATAAGTATAATAATAGGCATTATCCTTCTTATTTATATAACAAAATAAATAAGAAACTTAATATTTATCCTATGACACACTATAACTGCAAAAAGGCCCTGTCGGAATGGCTCAAGACAGTAAATTATAATGAAACCGAATCTTTATTAAAGACTATTACTTAACTAAATTAAATATTTATTATCAAAACATTAATTTGATATTGAAATGAGACTTCAGCTTTAACTTTCATAATATAGATAGATGCTACTTAACATACACATTCACATACACACATTCACATGCACACATACACTTACACATTTTATTTATTCCTAACATTGTATAGATCATGTAGTTTTTTTATTCTAAAATAGTCTAAGATTTGAGTACGGTGTTGGAGGAGCGGGGGTCTCCTGATACAAGTATTTTTATACTTAATAGGAGGTCCCCTAAACGCTTTTTGTACCTAGGCTTAAATAGATAAATAAATTATTTTGTATTTTTTGTATTATTTTTGTATTTTGTAGGCAACTGACAAAAACGAATGGACATGAAGAAAATCTTTAATTATTATAACTTTTTAGCACTTCAGTCATTTTCGTGACAAGAGCTTTCATATACAGTTACAAAAAGTTTTCCTTCAATTTTTCTTAAGTAATAAAAAATCCCACCCTTGCTTGTCTTGTCTCCCAATTTAATACTGTCATTAGTACACGTGTCTTCAAATGGATTATAGTCAAGCTGTGAAGGTAATCCATTATATAAAAAAGTATAATTTGGTTTAGTAAATGAGATTTAATTTTTAATTTTTTTTTTAATGTTATGGTCGACAGACAGGCAGACGGTCCACTTGATGGTAGGTGGCTACCGTCGCCTGTAACACAAGCAACGCCACAAAGTGCTGCCAGTAAGCTGCCGACCATACAAGGATTAAGGAACACCGAACCTAAATACAATCCGTACTAATATTATAAATGCGAAAGTATGTTTGGATGTATGGATGTTTGTGACTCTTTCACGTAAAAACTACTGAACCGATCACAATGAAATTTTGCATACACATCGTCTGGGACACCAGATAGGACATAGGGTACCTTTTATCGTTCAACGCGGACGAAGTCGCGGGCACCAGCTAGTATTATATAAAGTGTAAAAATAAAAAAGTAATTGAAATGTGTTTTACTTTACTTGTGAATCGAAGTAATTAAAAAAAATCATTTTACATGTCGAGTAAGTCGATGGCCACTAGAGACAGGGACGGACAGACAGATTTACTGTTTTTACAATCGTTAATCCTCCGACCAAAAAAGGTTAGAGCGGAAACCGCTGACGGGGATTGAATCAATCACATCGTAGTACCTTTTGAAAGTAGGAAATATATTTGAATGTATGCGATGATTATTGATTATCGAATGTATGCCTTAATATATACTATAATATTATAGAGGAAAGATTTGTTTGTTTGGATTGAATAGGCTCCGAAACTAGTGGACCGATTTGAAAAATTCTTTAACCTACAGACGAGTAACAGAAGGCTATATTTTATTAAAGTTACGCGGACGAAGTCGCGTGCAACAGCTAGTCCGTACTAATATTATAAATGCGAAAGTATGTTTGGATGTTTGTGACTCTTTCACGCAAAAACTAGTGAACCGATCACTATGAAATTTTGCATACACGTTGTCTGGGACATCAGAAAGGACATAGGGTATCTTTCATCGTTCAACGCGGACGAAGTCGCGGGCACCAGCTAGTAATATTATAAAGAGAAAAGATTTGTATGTTTGTAATGAATAAACTCTAAAATTACTGGACCGATTTTAAAAACTCTTTCACCTATAGAAAGCTACATTTTCAGCGAGTAACTTAGGCTATATTTTATAAAAAAAATACGCTGGCGAAGTCGCGTTCAACAGCTAGTAGGTACTTTATAATTTAATAAAAAAAATCTTCAAAAATCACGGAATTAAAACATTGTTTCATTTATTTATTTATTATATTTTATTAATATACATTTTTTTTGTATTTTTTTATTATTACCTAACTTCAAAATTTTACTTCAATTTTTTCTCCAACTTTATTTTATGCATATAATATTAATAATAAAAGCGAAAATATTAATTTTTATATTACCTGCTTTCTTTTAAAATAAGCAACTAACTTGCATGTCCTATTGTAATAAATAAAAAAAAATTAGGAGGCTTTGCCCTTCCCCAGGGTTTAATATATGTTCATACCAAATTTGATTAAAATCCGTTGAGTGTTTTAGCCGTAAAAAGGCAACATATAGAAAGCTATATATGGATAGGTATAGTGATTTTTATTTCACGAAAGTATGTAATTTATTTGTATACTTTTAATATTACTTTAGTATGCAATGTGAGTAATTACTAACTAGCTGGTGCCGGCGACTTCGTCCGCGTTGAACGATGAAAGGTACTCTATGTCCTTTCCGGTGTCTCAGACAACGTGTATGCAAAATTTCATAGTGATCGGTTTAGTAGTTTTTGCGTGAATGAGTTACAAACATTCATACATCCATACATCCATACATCCAAACATACTTTAACATTTATAATATTAGTACGGATGGCGATAATAGTTGCCTCTTTCACCATCTCTGAGTAAAGTGTCAAGTAGGCTAACCGCCATTTAAAGTCACCGGTAACCGGGAATGATGGAGATGATATACCTTTGTTTGTACGGTAAAAGTTACAAAAATTAAAAAGAAAATAATAAAAAAATTCGCCTATCGAAGGATGCAGTACATAAACCGAGTGCATAATTTAATAAAACATAAAATTATTTCTAAAAGTAACTAATCAACACTTTACTTGTAGTTGTTGAAAGAGGCTCTTGGTGTGACAATTCCATTCGCGTGACAAACACGAACAGTACGTGTAAAGTGACTTGCATTTACTCTTTACGTTATTATAATAAACCAATGTTTCAAATTTCAGCTTTCTAGACTTTAGTAAATCCAAGAGACACTGCTAGTAACCGCATAACTTTGTTAGTAAAATATTACCGATTAAAATAACTACCAAAATTATTGGAACAAAATAAATAAAAGTTATAACTTCGTTGCGAAACATTTGTAATACTTTGCAAAGGGCGAATGTAGTTTTAGGCTGTACACACACGAATCAATCTGTCTGATCGTCTTGATCGCGTGCCAATAATCTAATGCAGCTATAACAGACGGCTAACGATCATAGCTTATAACGGCTATAGCTTTTGTAAAGCCTATATGTTGCTCAATATCATTCAACCATTGTGTCTGAGAAAGTCATATAAAGGTGAAAAAGAGATGCGACACTTGATGCAGCCACCCCGCCACCCGATGTCGTGCAAAATTGCACCCAGGCGAAACCGGGAGCGGGTGGCTTGTGCCATATATACCAAAAAAATATTTGATCCTTTAGCTATCGAGTGGTGTAATTAAATTTTGTATATAGATGATAGATATGTAACTAACTACATCATCAAATTGTATTAAGCCGATTTTGTTATCATCACTTTTCCAAATCGCTTCCCACTATGGAAGCAAATTTAAAGACGTATTCAAATTAAAATTTTATTTATCAAAATTGGCATAAGAATTTCTTGGCAATATGCCTCTAAAACAAGTTGATACAGTACTAATTTTTAATAGCCAACCAGTAAATAATTGGAGCACCATTTTTGATACTGGACTTTGCGGAGGAACAAATCGATAGAGAAATACAGAAAAGTTTGATAATTAGGCAGTTGATTAACTTTGGTACGCGTGTCAAATAAACACAATGTAATTAGTTGCTATTGTTTAATTTATGTAATTACAAAAGATAACTTGTTTTAGAAAAATCCAACTTAGAATTATTTCCCAGACTTTGCAGGACAAAGTCCACAATAAATTATGAATTTATGTAGTAAAATATTTCATTCATTTAGTTAGTTAATTAAAAACTAGTGTCATGTTCCAGCTTCAATGATATTGATAAATACCACTTACTTTAAATATCATAACTCATGTTTTTACTTGAAAAAATTGTTTTATGTTATTTATTTAATTAATTAAAATACCAACATCAAAGAGCGAAAATAAATAAAATATTATTTATTTTTTATTTTCGCTTTTGTTATTTTGTGTAACCGAATTGTTCTAACTAAACCAAAAAATTCGGCTCCACAAAATTCGTTTATTTAGAAAAACTAAATAGATGAACAGACAGATAGTCGCTTTAAATATTATGTATTAATCAAATGAAACGCCGAAGGAAATGACATTGTAAATTACGTTGGATCTTAACCTATTTTCCTTATGAATATTTCAATTTTGAACAGACGCCACGCTTTTGAAACAAAGGCGGTTTCCTTGTTCGTTTCAATCACTCAGTCGATCAATCAACAAAACGCACATGCGTCCGTATTCCGTAATCGATTTGCGAACTGAAGCGAAGGGAAGCTGTCAATATTTTATTATTAAGTTAAATGTGCATATATTAATAACATAATAATTATATATTTTGTCCTACTTTTATTTGTATTAAGTTATCTATAACTTAGTTAGGGCCTCTTTCACCAACTACAAGTAATGTGTTGATTAGTTACTTTTAGAAATAATTTTATGTTATATTAAATTATGCACTCGGTTCATATTTTATTCTACTTTTATTTATATTAAGTTATCTATAACTTAATTAGGGCCTCTTTCACCAACTACAAGTAATGTGTTGATTAGTTACTTTTAGAAATAATTTTATGTTATATTAAATTATGCACTCGGTTCATATTTTGTTCTACTTTTATTTATATTAAGTTATCTATAACTTAGTTAGGGCCTCTTTCACCAACTACAAGTAATGTGTTGATTAGTTACTTTTAGAAATAATTTTATATTTTATTAAATTATGCACTCGGTTTACTGCATCATTCTATAGGCGAATTTTTTTTATAATTTTTTTTTAATGTTTTGGACTTTTACCGTACAAACAAAGGTATATATCATCTCCTTCATTCCCGGTTACCGGTGATTACCGGCGGTTAGCCTACTTGACACTTTACTCAGAGATGGTGAAAGAGGCCTTAAGACAACTATTATCGCCATCCGTAGTACTCTGATATTATAAATGCGAAAGTATGATTGAATGTATGAATGTTTGTAACTCATTCACGCAAAAACTACTGAACCGATCACCATGAAATTTTGCATACACGTTGTCTGAGACACCAGAAGGATATAGGGTACCGGTGACTTTAAATGGCGGTTAGCCTACTTGACACATGGTGAAAGAGGCCCTTAAAATTGTCGCCAATAGTCAAATGTCATGTTAACTTTAAAATGCCACTTGTAACATTACACTCTATACATTTAATATAGTTTTTGTTGCAATTAGATACGAGTAGGTACTTCACATTACACTACTTTTACATTAGTCATTAAACTGGTGGATACTTGTAGTAAACACATCCGTACTAATATTATAAATGCGAAGGTATGTTTGGATGTATGGATGTTTTTTTTTATGAAAATAATACTTGTGCGAAACAGCGACTAAAAATATATTTAATTTTAAAGTCACTTCTTCGCACCATTCGTACGAAACAAAATTGAGCGAAACCCCTGCTAAAAAAATTTAATCATATTTGGTAATTATATTTGGTCGATTAGAATAATTTAAGGTTTTATTTAATATATTTAATTTTAAAGTCACTTCGCACAATTCGTAGAAACAAAATTGTGCGAAACCCCTGCTAAAAAAATTTAATCATATTTGGTAATCATATTTGGTCGATTAGAATAATTTAAGGTTTTATTTAATATTTAAACAAATAGGTTTTATTTAATATATTTAATTTTAAACAGCGACTAAAAATATATTTAATTTTAAAGTCACTTCGTACGAACTAAATCGTGCGAAACATCTACTAAACCTAATCGACAACTGTCACACGTGGGTTCAGTAGTTTTTGCGTGAAAGAGTTACAAACATCCATACATCCAAACATACTTTCGCATTTATAATATTAGTACGGACTTAATGGGCAATACAATATAACGTCAGACATCTTCATTGCTGTTATGCTTTTACCAGGCGGTTTTTTGTGAATGATCCCTTGAGAACAGTACCTACTTCTTTTACATTAATTTTAATAATTTTATTTTACCTAACATGCGTTTCAATAGGAAATTATTCTGATGTAAAATAGAAGCACCCGTAAAAAAATATATAGTGATTTTAATGGAGTTTTTTTTAGTTGTAGAGCTTAATTAGTAATTATACTAAGCTATAGTTTTCTTTAGTTTCTTAGAACATAAATATTACTTCCTCCTAGTGGCTTGTATCTCGGTTTAGTAGAGGTTTCGCACAATTTTGTTTCGTACGAATTGTGCGAAGAAGTGACTTTAAAATCAAATATATTTTTAATCGCTGTTTCGCACACTTTGATTTTTATAGAAGAAAAAAAAAACGTAAGTACTCTCGTGTACGACAGTGTCGATGTATCGTCCTACTCGCGTCAAAGGTAAATAATAATTTACTGTTATTTGTGACCTACTTTTCCCAAGTCGTTAAATAATGGATAACTTTTTTTTTGCCGAACGCCGACACATTCTTCTAACGCCTATTTTTCGTTCAAATATTTACGCCGTACAGTTCATATAATTTAACAACCCTCCAGAGACGGATAATCCTAGAGCTAGTCCGATCGAGATCGGACGGAGCCATAAAATGAAACAGGAGACGATAAATAAATAAATATCTTCACACATTCCACACAGCACCATCTAGTTCCACACTAAGCAACTAATGCTATGGTTTGGTGGCTAATATTCCACTAAACCTTAACCTTATTAAGAACCACAAGTAAAAGTAGTATATAAGTTATTCATATATATTTTATCGATTTGATTATATTTAATAAATATTTAAAACTTACGTCACCTGAATAGTGAGTTTTAAATATTCATTAAATTAAAATAAGGTAAAATATGTATGGATGTTTGTGACTCTTTCACGCAAAAACTATTGAACCGATCATCATGAAATTTTGCATACACGTCGTCTGAGACACCAGAAAGGACATAGGGTACCTTTCATCGTTCAATGCTGACGAAGTCGCGGGCACCAGCTAGTATGTCATAATGTAATAAACGATGAAATCATTCGAGATTTCCATAAAGAACTTGTCAGCTTAATAAAGTTTTTGCAATTTCTATAAAATATGACTTCGCATCTCCTGCTATCATTCACAATTGTTAGCCGTTTTGTTATTGTAAGAAATATATTGAATTTATAGCCCAAAGCAGTTTCGCATAATAATGACACTCATTTTTGACGAGCAAATGTTTTAATGTTTTAATAACAAACAGCGGAAAGGAGCGACTTAAAAATACAGTCCACTCATTTCCTAACTTTTCGCATCAAAATGCTAAATAGGTGACCGGAAATGGAGACCGATCTGATTTAAACTGATCCAAGTTTAGAGGCGGTAGTTTTTTATCTCAAAGTTTTCCTTTTGCGTGCCCGAGTCTTTCCCGGAGGTCCCTTAGTAAGCATTTTTTAAGTACATTAGACAACTGTCTTACTTCGGAAAGAAAATTTGTCACTTTATCCTCACGTTGTTGATAATATGTTTGAAGAAAACGCTGTATTTATATCTTTATGTGCTTTACGAAGCGTTGTTTTGTTTGCACTTGAGGATATCCTACCTAAGAAGGTTTTCCTTGCGACATGAATCTCTGTCAGTGCCTACTAAGAGTGCTTTATTATTTATAATAAACTACCTATTGCGGGCAGCTTTGTTCGAATGAAAAGTTAATACCTAAATCAAATTAAAATATTTATTTATCAATTAGGTTAAGAAACTCTTATGATCGTCATTATAAATTTAAATTTAACAGGGTTTCGGAAAAAAAGCCAAGATAACGACCCCGAGAAGAATGTTCTATGAACATTCTTCTCAGGGGTGGATGTCTTCTTGCTTATAACGACCAAAAATGATGTTAAAAGAGCAGTAGGCAAGCTAATAGACGACTGGAAGCCACTATTAGGTAGACACAGTCGTCTAGGAAAATTTCAAGGCAGTATCAGTCCATTTAAAAATTTACTTGTACATCCAGTGAAGAGCCTCATGTTGTAGCTTGACAGAAATGCCACAGAAGGAAATATATAAATAAATATATAAATTTCTTCACACATTCCACACAGCACCATCTAGTTCCACAATAAGCAACTAATGCTTGTATTATGGATACCAGACAGTTGATATAATACATAGATTACTTTTTTTTGTAAATACATACATATTATAAATACAAACAGCCATGACTCAAGTATAAAGGTAAAATGTTAACACATAAACATTTGTCCCTAGCGGGATTCGAACCCGCGACCGTTTGGTTAACAGCTAGGGTTACTAGCCACTAGACCAAACGTGTCGTCATATATATATATATATATATATATATGGCTCTTTAACAGAGATGTGACACATACTTGTATAGGTCAATTAGTGAATGTACGAACTGGTTTCAATTACATGATCGGTGATCCGTACTCTCGAATTGAGACAGAAACTAAAACGATTAACGGCCTCCGTAGTGCTGCCAAATTAATGATTGTCGTCACTCACTGACAAACCAATGTAAACATACGGCACCTCAATTCGAACGTGTCCGCCGCGTAATCATTTCCCCTTTGAGCCGTACGCGTCGCTTCGAACTTTTAATAACGGCTGTGGTTTGGCTGTGGCCAGTATTTCATTCCCAGCTTTTAATCAAAAGATCAGAGTTGAAATAGTGTTTGTCGATATTTGACACTTTTTTAATTTGTAGTTTTCAATGAATATCTGATATTTTGTTCACTAATAAAACGGTTTTATTTTAACATTACAATTTTATCTTTGTACACATCGAACAATATTTTTTTGTAATTCTTTTTATAAGTCAATTAATAATAAATAAACAGACTGTTAATTTTCACATTAAAATTAAAATTGGAATAAACACATTAAACTCAGATGATTGGTTCTATAATTTTAATGGAACATTGGTATAATCAATAATTAAACTAATCGGTACATTTAACGATTGTGATGAGACAGTTAATATTAATATCACACAGCTTACACATTATTAGCAAACATAATTAGCTTAACATACATATGCTAGTAAATATTATTTAACCTTTTTCGCAAGTCCTATGCCTCTGTAGACTTAATATTAACTAATAACTATTTGGATTATGAGCCAAGGGTTAATGTAGAGGAGTAAAAAGCAGAAACAAGAAAAAATCCAATTCAAAGACAACCGTGGTTGCTGTTGGTAGAGTTTTAATAAGTTTATAATAAAGTTTTATTAGTTACTAGCCTTCGCGCAGATGCATTTTTTTTTCTGCATATTGTATACCACAAACCTTCCTTATTGATCGTTGGGTCAAAAATCTGTTGGGCGGTTTTAAGAGAAGTTAACGGAGTATGTAGAGATTAAAGTTTTGGTTACTGTGAGTCAACCGTAACATATAGAGATATGCCATTGCGGTTTAGCCTACGTAAGACATGTGTATTTTTTTTGGAACGAATAAATAATACGGAATTGGTTACAAAATATTGTTTATCTAACTGGCGGTGAAGCCCGCAACAATTGGATTGGTTTAGGAGGGGTTAGTGGTTATAGGCAGACAAACAGACGCGAAAAGCGTCTTTGTTTCATACTATAATAATAAAATCGTTTTCAATGTAATTCAAATTGAACCAGGTTCAATTATATTTTATGTTAAATTTCGGATTTTGAATTTTTGAATATGAACTTTCATTTTTCAAGTATTTATTTTTAACACTAAAAATAATTTAAGAAATAAGAAATATTAAATAATAACAATAATTCATGGAACACTGGCCACAGATGGTGCTGCCGCGGAGGCGACTGGAAAGTGGAAAATTCACAAATACAGAGATATCGGCACCGGCTACATATTCATTCCCTTCGGCATCGAATCTCTGGGTCCGTGGGGTCCCAACGCTCTCAATTTCTTTAATATTTTATCAAAATGTTTGGTTGACATAACCGGCAATTATAAAGCTGGCTATTACCTCGGTCAACAGATTAGTATTGCCATACAACGAGGTTAATGCAGCCTCGTTATATATATAATTTAGGATTAGATTTTATTTTCAATAAGCTTATTTTTAGTTTATATTATAGATATAGTTTAGGTATATTAAATCCAATTGTTATAAACGACAAAAGTTTATCACATACATTTAATAATTAATTAAAAGACAAAAATAGTTAATTTTTATGAATCACGAATGGGTTACGAAATAGGAATAAGAATTATGATAAGTTTTAAACAATAAGTCAAAAGTGTACTAAGGAAAATTCAATTGTTTGTTATGATATGTAATGTCTTTGGCGTGGAAAAACGTTCATAAAGCTAATCTGTATGTTTTCAAACAGAGTTTACCGCCTGAGATGTTTAATACCACGGACAGTAGACCTTGACAAATTGGTGAGCCTTTTTGCGTTCACAAATCAAGGAGAGAGTAACATAACATATGTTTTACAGAGAACATTTTGTAATTAGTTTTATTACTGTTCTCTTTAACTGTGACTTTACTAACTGTCACTAGCAAATTTAATGATGTCCGATTTTGTCAAAAAATAATTAAAAAAAAGATTTTTTGGGGTATAAAAAATAGTTTACCTACATTCTCAGACGTACACACACACAAATTAGAATATACACTAACAATTTCATTAAAATCGGTCAAGCCGTTTCGGAGGAGTTACAAATACAACACACACAGGAGGAGTACAGTGTTATAAACACTGTGACACGAGAATTTTATATATATATAGTAGTTATTTCTAATGTAAGTTGTCTAAATAAAAACGAGCCGAATTAATAAAGTATATATTTTCAATTAAAAAAAATTAAAAAATAACAACGTGGAGGAGTACAATGTTACAAACACTGTGACACGAGAATTTTATATACATATGTAGAAGTTATTACTAATGTAATTTGTTTCAAAAAAAAAAAAAAAAAAACGAGCTGAATTAATAAAATATATATTTTCAATTAAAAAATAACAACGTGGAGGAGTACAATGATGTTACAAACACTGTGACACGAGAATTTTATATACGTATATAGAAGTTATTACTAATGTAATTTGTCTCAAAAAAAAAAAAAAAAGAACGAGCTGAATTAATAAAGTATATATTTTCAAATTAAAAAAAATAACAACGTCTACGATTCTCTTCCACAAATCTCCTGTTATCATAGGGCAATGAGAATTTCATATAAATTTTATTTACTTCATTGTAAAGCTAGTTTATAAGGGATAAGTTTTTTTAATAATGTTATTAGAGCTTGAACGTACGAGACGTTCCCAAAGGAAATAACCATTTCTAGTGTCGCTAACCCACGCACTCGCAAACACCTACGACAATGTACTTTACGGCAACGACATCTCATGAATTTCAACTGAACTTATCACAACACACAAACACTTCGCCTTAACAGAAAACAGTTCTAGAAATTCGACTATAGCAAAAAAATTTCTCCAACTTTTTTTTCATCGGTTCACAAATCGGTCGAAATTCGACTAAAATTTTCCAAAAAAAAAAAAAAAAATTCATTACACTTAGGCTCGAGTTCACCAACAGACGGTTAGTTTTTAACAGCTGTTTAAATATTAAACAGCCGTTTAATAATATTTTATTAATCACCATCGCTATTTAGCATTTTAGCGATCTTGAACAACAAAATATTATTAAACGGCTGTTTAAATTTTAAACAGCTGTTTAAAAATAACCGTCTGTTGGTGAACTCGAGCCTAAAGCTTAGCTACCAACAAAAAAAAATAAGAAAAATAAAATCAGTTCAAAAACATATAGAAAACATATTTCCACTTTGAGAATGATAATTATTTTCACTAAGATGTTGGACAAAGTCACAAAAAATTATAAAATTAAACAAAAAATATATAATTTTTCCTATTTTTTTTTTTTTTCAATTCAATTCAAATATTCATTGCGAAAGGTGTTACAAAATTTATATGCTAATTATAGTTATAGTTATATTTTTTAGTATATTTATAGAAATTTATTGTGACATTATAGTTATTATGTGATATAATATTCTTATTATAGACAATAAGAATACAGAAAAAATTATACAAAAAATAACTTATTTTTCAAGAAGAATATCACACCAAAGATATTTTCGACGCCGCTTCACATAATATGTGTACCAAAAGATCATTCAATCAATATTCATGTAATACCATTAGGCGGTTAATGTAATAATTATTAGATTAATTAAACAGTTTAGAATTAACAGCCATTCCATTATTGTATAGTGATCATTAATTAATAATCGAAATGCCATGACGGAGGATAATTGTTGGGGAATATCTATACTAATATATGAATAAAATTGAAGTGTCTGTTTGTAATGTTAAAATAATAGCTTTCAACTAAACCTAGATGATGTTTTTTAAGCCCGATAGAACTTTCGATAGGGTTAATTGTCAAACCAAGTGTAATACTGCGCTCACTTTTTGACATTTATGATCAGTATACTCTGGCAAGTTATCATGAATCATGACTCTTTAACAACGTTACCAAATTATCCAGATTTACTTTGAAAATCAATCATCAATTCATGCAACTTATTAGGCGACTTTGTGATTGCTATGGCGCTCATCATACTCGTCCATCTGAGCAAGCCACCAGCCATTTAATTAAAGTTCTATCGAGCTTAAAAAAAAAACGTCAAAGTATATACGGTAGGTACTACACTTATAACAAAAAACAATATTTAAAATTTTGTCTGTTCGACTAATATCGGAAACGGTTGGATCGATTTACGGTTGAGTACCTAAGGGATAAAAAAAAATTGCATCCTGTGCGAAGCCGATAGCGGGTCGCTAGTAAATAATAATTCTGTTTGAAGAAATACTTTTTTATATTTATATTCCTCAAACATTTAGGAATTAATTAATCGAATTGATCAATGAAAATACATAAATACAAAATGAATTTATGTTCAAAGTGCTTCCAGAGACATAAGTACCTTATATCGTGTTAGTAAATAGGCTAACATTATGTAGACACCATATTGTTTGAAACACGGAAATGATTAATAATACGTTTGATGTGATTTAATGCAATTAATGGATCCATTTGGGTTTGATGGTATCGACAGACGAATTACGATTTGAATTTTGAAATTATTATTTTAGTATACACAATTGAATTTATAAAAAATTCTAAAGAATTTTTGTAAATTAAATATTCAAAGCTTATATTTGTGGACACATGAACAGTTTAAAAATATTATATTAATAAAAATTTATCAATAATATAATAAAAATATAAAATAAATTTTTATATACATAATACATATATTATGATATGATTATTGGTCTAGTGGCTAGTAGCTGTTAACCAAACGGTCGCCGGTTCGAATCCCGCTAGGGGCGCAAATGTTTATGTGTTAACATTTTACCTTTGTACCTGAGTCATGGATGTTTTTTATTTATAATATGTATGTATTTACATAAAAAAAGGAGATCAATTTGGTTTTGCATGATCAGTTTTTTTTTTAACTTGTACAATTAGTTAAGAAGAAATTATAGATTTAACTTGGAAAATATCGTGTAATTTGATAATGGAGTGTCATAGATATTTAACTTTGTAAGTATTAAAGTAGGTACTTACCTATATTTATATATCAAAAGATCACAGACATCTATATTAGCATATTACAGACACAATACGAAAGTTGACGACACATTTGGTCTAGTGGCTTGTAACCCTAGCTGTTAACCAAACGTTCGCGGGTTCGAATCCCGCTAGGGACAAATGTTTATGTGTTAACATTTTACCTTTATACTTGAGTCATGGCTGTTTGTATTTATAATATGTATGTATTTACAAAAAAAAGTAATCTATGTATTATATCAACTGTCTGGTATCCGTAATACAAGCATTAGTTGCTTACTGTGGAACTAGATGGTGCTGTGTGGAATGTGTGAAGATTATTTATTTATTTATAAAATATAAAACGTGCCCGATTTATTTGATGCAACAGCGACTTACGATCGCCTTTATCGATCGATATATATTGTATCGAATGGACGCGTCGATCGAGGCCAATCGAGTATGTGGAGAAGCACATTAAGAGATACCAAAGAGCTTTTCAGATAAAAAAATGTTTCTTACATCAGTTAGCTTTGGTCATAGACAACTGACAATAATTGACAATTGACTGACAATAATTGAGAGTACATTTTAATTGTAAACACTATGTTTTTTTAAATATATTCTAAAAGCACCAACAAAGCCTATTACAGCTGAAAATTATCATTTATATTATTCGTACGAAGGCATTAGTATTGAAGGTTTATTGTTGTCAAAGAGGGTAGAAGGGGTTTGATGAATCCATTCCCTTCGATGGGAACTCATGTCGGAAATGAGCTTTTAAATGACAGAGCAGCGCGCTAACATGTAGGTAATATTTAAATCTAGATCATTACCTAAATTGGAGATTGTAGAACGGAAATTTATGAAAATACGAGTAAAAATTTAAATATTTTGATGGTTTCCAGTGTTTGTTATAAATTTGATGATAAAATAATATTGAGCTTTAAGCTTAGTCATAGTCAGTGACTATAAGCTGTCGAAATGGCTACTACTAATATATTTTATGGGAAGAAAAGTAACGTGGGAAAACCTGTTTTAAGGCAAGGATGGTTCTATTCTCACACATAGCTATTATATTGTAATTCGTTTAGATCACGACATAGATAGGCCATAATGGAAAACCCTTTACGTAAACGGTTATGAATTCACTTATAAATAAACACTAGCAACAAACTCACACACACGCGCACGCACGCACGCACGCACGCACGCACGCACGCACACGCACACACACGCACACAGAGAGAGAGAGAGAGAGAGAGAGAGAGAGAAAGAGACACGCCAATTATGTGTAATAATAATTATATAATTTATTTTTAATATCATTAATGAGGAAAGCGTGTTTAAAAGTTTTCAAGACACAGTATTAGATAGTTAGAATTATTTTTGTATTTATTCTATACTTACCTAATACAGTTAATTTTGATTTTTAAACATGACATATTACTAGCTACACGCTCCCGGCTTCGCACGGGTGCAAAAAAAAAAAAATAACTATCCTATCTTTTAAGTTGGACCAAATTACACGTATAGTTACAAAATATTATCAAAATCTGTTCAGTAGTTTAGTAGTTCATCAAGTACACACAACGTGACACGTAATTTTTATATGCAACTAGCTGGTGCCCGCGACTTCGTCTGCGTTGAAAAATAAAAAATCAAAAGCAATATAACACTTGTTAAGTTGTTGCTATAACACTTTGGCCAGGCGTTAGTTTTTTATTAGTTAGATGATCCCTCGGGAATAATTATTTTTTCTGGATGAAAGGTACCCTATGTCCTTTCTGGTGTCCCAGACAACGTGTATGCAAAATTTCATAGTGTTCGGTTTAGTAGTTTTTGCGTGAAAGACTTACAAACATCTATACATCCAAACATACTTTCGCATTTATAATATTAGTACAGAAGTACGGATATTGATATATAGATGTCAAATGAGATTTAATTTAATTTTTTATTAAGACTCTTTAGGTCATATACTGTCTCACATATAGATTTAACTGAACACATTCAAATGTATATATTTTGTATGTAGATATATCTATATGTATTGGTCTAGGCTAGGCAGAGCAAAGTTGTTTGCCTAGATTGCCTAGTTGTCTGGCAAGATATTGAAATTATTCTCGGCATATTCAGGAAATTGCATAGCGAGCTTTAAAGGCAGTTTATATTATTTATTTATTTATTTATTTATTTATTTATTTATTTATTTATTTATTTATTTATTTAGATTTAGATTACATACAGCCATAAATTTAAAAAAATATATATTATAGAAGATTATATACAAAAAAAAAATACAAATAGGCCTAAAGAATCATAAAAATTATATTCTTACATTTATTAATAAATAAATAAATAAATGTTTATTAATTAAAAAAAATAATTTTATTATTAAACGGTTAACAAAAATGTCATCCAATTCCAACTCGATAATATTTCATCTGTCATGTCATTTTGCGTCCGCACCTCAAACTTTCGACTTCGAAGGGATTCTTATGTGTTCGTAAAGCATCTTCACAACTTTATGAGCTTTTATCATCAAATTACTTTACCAATTCTGACATCTCGCAGATGTAATGTGTCGACTTTACTATACATTGCTTTGACGGTATTTTATGAGTTCTCCGCCTTGTAACATAGCTTAATATATATTTTTATTATCACTTTAATATCACCCGGGTCAATTGGCTAATGTGTAAATGCTAAAATATTTTTGCAATTTTTTGCAAATTATTAATATTTATTTTATATGTATCATTCTACGGCAGGAGGTAAATACATATTTTATATGAGGCAGTACTTAAATCGAAGCAACTTACATAAAGTTACATAAATTTTATGAACAGAATTATGAATAAATGCCCAATGAAAGTGCATTTTCTTGAAATTCGAGATATTTCAATATGAAAAAGTCTCTATCTTGGCATGTACCCTTGACGTTATTAGTTAAACATTCAGACAGTATGTTTTTATCACAGTTTATTTACATTTGATTATAAATGAACTAGCTGGTGTCCGCGACTTCGTCAGCATTGAACGATGAAAGGTACCCTATGTCCTTTCTGGTGTCCTAGACAACGTGTATGCAAAATTTCATGGTGATCGGTTCAGTAGTTTTTGCGTGAAAGAGTTACAAACATCCATACATCCAAACATACTTTCGTATTTATAATACTAGCTGGTGCCCGCGACTTCGTCCGCGTTGAACGATGAAAGGTACCCTATGTCCTTTCTGGTGTCTCAGACAACGTGTATGCAAAATTTCATGGTGATCGGTTCAGTAGTTTTTGCGTGAAAGATTCACAAACATCCATACATCCAAACATACTTTCGGATTTATAATATTAGTACGGATATGTGCTAAATATTTTGTTCGGTTACTTGTTGCCACTAGCCATCAGGAAACTGCGACAAGTAGTTTTGACAGTCCTCTCTTAATGTTAATATAAAACTAAGTACCTTTAAAAAATCTAAAGAGACAAACAGATAAGAATCTATGGGTGCAAAAAAGCTATCTCAATATTTTTTGATTGACGAAAAGCCACACCCTTTCTGTTGATCAATTATTAGGGCCGTTTTTTTTCCTATTACTTGCTGTTGGCAAGTAGAAATCCGAATAGATGGTTTTGCGGCGTTAAAAGCTCATAATGAACGATATTATTGCAGTCCCACTATATAAACTCAGCATCACCCTATTGCGAATTAATCGGTTGCCTTATTATGTAACAGCAGACGACTTGCGATCAATTTGCGACAGGCGAAAACTTTTTATCAATTTGTGCAATATCACACTAAATCGTGTTTTTGGTATCACATAACCCATAACAAAGGTGTGGTTTGCGATAAGGCCTCTTACGGACAATAACTATAATTAAAGTGCATCATTTTTGTATGGCAGCACACGCGATCGCAAGTCGTCTGCTGTCGTATGCTGTTTGATAATAAGGCGACCGGTTCTCTATTAATCTGCTCTTTGACCATGAACTTTTCACACGTGTCCGATCTTCCAAAATCGATTATTTTTTTTTTCAATATATTTCAATAGAGGATCGCAAATGAGTACACGATTCATTAGGTTTCTTTCAGTGAGCTCGTGAGACATCCAAATTTTGAGTTTTTTTTTTTGTATATATTTACAGATTCACCTCTTAAGATGTGTCCTAACTTAGTGTTTTAAGAAACCTCTTTATCCGTTACAGCGATCTTCATCTTTGACATCGAAATTCCAGGTGCCCTAGTCAAGATACAAACGCAGTGCTTTCTACAGTCGTAATCGCTACGCTACGCTACTCTACACTACTCTACGCTACGCTGGGAGAAAGCTTTGTGATTGGTCAAAATTTTATGTGGGCGTTACAACAACCAATCACCGGGCTTTCTGTCTTTCGTTTCGTAAGTACGCAATAAAACGTTTGAATTGATTTGGATCTTGACTAGGCCCCCAGGGCCCTTAGGCAAGATGCAAACACTTCGTTGCTAACTTCGAAAACGAATAGAGAACGCTAAGAGAAAGCTTAGTGATTGGTTGTTGTAACGCCCCAATATAATTTTGACCAATCACAAAGTATTCTCTTAGCGTTCTCTATTCGTTTCTGAAGTACGCAACGAAGTGTTTGCATCTTGACTGGGGCCTATAGCCTGAAAACGCTTGAACCAATTGTTAACTCTTACTGCTATTCCGTTAAGTCCATAAACGTCACGACTTTTTGCGGCTTGTTTCGCACTTTACCCTTTTTTGTAATAGTACTTAAAAATGTATTGAATTTCTACGTTGGGTTCTCTCATTTTGACGGACAGAAAAATGACATGAAACCGTTTTAACTTTATTTATTTTTCCGTTTTTAAAATGTCTTCTATTTAATTGTATCAAAATCAGCCATATAGAAACAGTTCAATTAAATATTTATTAATTATAAAATACGAAAAAATTCCCCTACCATTATATTACAAAATAAAATCGCTGTCGGATTTAGATAATGTTTTTTCAAATAACCCTTGACACGTACGTTATTTTGCCTAATAAATGCAGTCGTATTTTATTTTTAATTTTAAATTACTTAAAAAGTACGACACTAATATCTCAGAATATATACCTAGGAAATATTTAAACTTTTTATTTTTATATCTTTAAGAAAACTTTCATTAAAACTTTTTTTATTTTCTAGTTTAATATTTAAATAAAACATGAATTAAAAAAATTAATAAGTATTTTATAAATAATTAAATTAAATTAATTAATAATCGCATGTAATCTGCTTATAATTATTTATTTATTTATTTTTTATTTATTTATTTATTTGCCTGTACATGGGTGCAAAACCAGATAATACCATTCAATGCAACGTCCCAGCATGTACTACCACATTTGGTGTGCAAAATATCTATATTACGTCAAATTTTAAATTTAAAATGCATCAGAACACTATTAGAGTCTGTCATTTAAAAATTCATCCAGAGCATAATAGGCTTTCCCTGCCAATAAATCCTTTAATTTTTTCTTTATTAATCCCGTATCAGAAATGCTTGTAATAGAAAGGGGCATCTTGTTATATATTTTAGGAGCCAGACAGAAAGCACTCTTATTTAAATATTTAGTTTTGGATTTTGTTAAATTGAGTGTATGCGCTCGTCGCTGTGAGACTGTATTGCTTTCATAGAGGTGTTTATTATTTTATCCCTCTTCTTCATCTTATAATGATATAAAATTTTAGTCGAGCAAGACATATGTTATAAACGGACGTCTTTATAATATAACATGTAAGTATGTATATAACTTTGTTACATAATTTATGTAAGTACACAATTTTTCCTTTAAAAAAAAAAACTTACCCTTAAACATTCCCAGATCTGCTTACTCGAAATGAAAGCCACGGGAAATGACATAAATATAATTCACAACACTCACTGCAGTAGGTAAAGCTATTCGCAAAAGTTACGTAGCGATAAGCATTACAAATGTAATTCGTACGCATCGAAAGACGTGTGCACGGTTGGACGGTCCGCGTGGTACTAACGGTTACATTACAGCTTCGACCTGTAACTGGGGCTCCTATTACACCGTACTCGGAAAAACTAAACATATTTCTCTGAGGGCCTCTCACACCAACTACAAGTGAAGTGTTGATTAGTTATTTTTAGAAATAATTTTATGTTTTATTCAATTATGCACTCGGTTCATATTTTGTTCTACTTTTATTTATATTAAGTTATCTATAACTTAGTTAGGGCCTCTTTCACCAACTACAAGTGAAGTGTTGATTAGTTATTTTTAGAAATAATTTTATGTTTTATTAAATTATGCACTCGGTTTACTCCATCTTTCGATAGGTGAATTTTTTTTATTATTTTCTTTTTAATGTTTCGGACTTTTAACGTGCAAACAAAGGTATATCAACACCATTATTCCCGGTGACTTTATATGGCGGTTAGCCTATTTGACACTCAAAGATGGTGAAGAGGCCCTAAGGGCCTCTTTCAGTAAACCGTAACCGATGCAGTCAACCGAGTGCATAATTTAAAAAAAACATAAAATTATTTCTAAAAGTAACTAATCAACACTTTACTTGTAGTTGGTGAAAGAGGCCCTAACAGTATATTGTATCAAACTATGATATAATTGTATTGACAAAAACTAGTTGAGCTAATATATGAGGATATCTGGTTTCAACTTCCCCGTTTCATATTTGACGTTCATGATAATCATATACATATATTTCGACATATAATCCTACTCACTTCCCATCAATTAAGTAAAGCTATAATATTATCAGCAACGTATAAACAAACGTAGCTATAATATTTATATTAATATACCGTGCTATAATATATATTTACAGTATACGTTGGTGACGTTATAGAAATTTAATATAATTATATTATAGCTGCGTGTGTGGTCACTCCAATATTTGTATAGAAAATATATCGTAATATGTCTTGCTATAATAATTATATCCTTCCTTACATATTATAAAACAAAGTCCTCCGCCGCGTCTGTCTGTCTGTCTGTTCGCGATAAACTCAAAGACTACTGTATGCTGCTGCTCAAAAACTATTTCATGCGGTTTTCACCAATGGATAGAGGGATAATCAGGGAAGGTTTTTACTTTTAGGTTTTACCGGGCGAAGCCGGGAGCGAGACAGCTAGTTATTATATTATAGCTATATTATAGCTACGTGTGTAACGGGCGATACATATCGCACCTTCGGCAAAACAAGGACATATCTGTATAACAATTCAAATACTCGTATAACAATTCCAAAAACAACTTTGAATGGGATTATTTGTAAGTAAGATTATAATTGCGACCGGGTTTAATTAATTGAGTAACACAATTATAACTTAAACAACAAATAATGTCGACAATTAATAAAATATAGCATTAACATTAAATATTAAAAAAAAAAAAAAAAAAAAAAAAAAAAAAAAAACAATTTTGATACCGAAGTGAAAAAAAAATTTAGTTTTTAGAATTTTTGTCTGTGCTTTTGCGTTTGTGCACGCTAATATCAGAAACTGATAGAAACTTCACTGATATATTTATGATTATCTGGATTAAACTATAGAATACTTTTTATCCTGGAAAAATTTTTATGCTCCTGTGTGTACTAAATTGCTTCAAAAAACATTTACAAAAACAAAAAACAAAAAACATTATTTTCAAAAAACGAACCACAGCGCGTACTAAATTGCTGGTCACCAGTTAGTTATCTAGTGAAGTAAATATTTAATAAGATATTCTGTCTAAGGCGTTAAAGCGCTACTTTCTAATTAACTAGTATATTATACAAAAGAAAAGCGTTAATTAAAAACATTTAGTACTTAGCGTATTGAAAGAAAAGTTACTGGTATAAAGGTGAGCTCAAAGGCTTTAGTTAATTGAATCTCGAGCTAATAATCTAAATAAGCGTGAGGTCATTTTGAACCATGATTTTTTAGTTATCAATACATGCTTCAACTTCTATAGTTAATGGTCAACATTTTGAAAAGACTGCGGATCTAGTTGATAGATATCTTCACACATTCCACACAGCACCATCTAGTTCCACATTAAGCAACTAATGCTTGTATTATGGATACCAGACAGTAGATATAATATATAGATTACTTTTTTTTGTAAATACATACATATTATAAATAGAAAACATCTATGACTCAGATACAAAGGTAAAATGTTAACACATAAACATTTGTCCCTAGCGGGATTCGAACCCATGAACGTTTGGTTAACAGCTAGGGTTACTAGCCACTAGACCAAATGTGTCGTCAACTTTCGTATTGTGTCTGTAATATGCTAATATATATGTCTTTGATCTTTTGATATATAAATATAGGTAAGTACCTACTTTAATACTTACAAAGTTAAATATCTATGAGACTCCATTATCAAATTACACGATATTTTCCAAGTTAAATCTATAATTTTTTCTTAACTAATTGTACAAGTTAAAAAAAAAACTGATCATGCAAAACCAATTTGATCTCCCTTTAATTTAATCCGGAATTTTATAAAGTGATGTCTTAGCGAAGGGCTTGTTCGTTTGTTCAATAAAGATAGTTAATAAGATGTCATAAGACGCTGCTCATATAAGAGCCCTTTCGAACGCTTCATTATCACTTGACAAGTTTGAGACAAGTCATTAATCTATGACAAGGCAGCGTTAAATTTATGAATAAAAAAAATGCACTGGAATTTTTTTAATGATTTTTTTTTTAATAAATTGTACCTACTTAATTATAACATATTGCTATCGCATTGTATGAGGACTGATAAAAATTTAACATCTCTTTACTAGGTAGTTGGCGAACAATCAATAATTTAAAAAAAAAAAACAATTTTTTTTAAATGTAAATAAATAAAATAATAATAATAATAATAAATGTTAGAGATAATCGTAGCTGTGTTCCAAAATAAACATTTTAAGAAAATGTCCCGCAGTGTTTACGAAGGGAGGTTGTCGTAACGTTTCCTTGATTGGCAGTTTGAAATTAAATTATCCAATGTTGTCGCAAGCCGAAACAACCCCCTTTTGTGTACACAGAGGTTAAAATAATATTATATATTACCACTCGAAGACAACTTGGAGTATTTAGTGAGCTAACAGCGTGGTTTATTATTAGTTTGGAGCACTAAAGAAGCTGTCCATAATTGAGAAGTGGTTCATCATCATCATCACAATCTCAGCAGTAACACGTTCACAGCTGGACTGGACATAGGGCCTTAACAGCCCGTCCACTTTGTGCGTCCACTAAGGGAAAACCAAAACCGGAAAAATGACATATTTTCTGACTCGAAAATCCCCGTAATTGGTATTGTCGCAGTACAAGATATTTAGAGCTGCCGCCTCGAAAGTTCAGATATTATAATTCTGGGGCCTCTTTCACCAACTACAAGTAAAGTGTTGATTAGTTACTTTTAGAAATAATTTTATGTTTTATTAAATTATGCACTCGGTTTTGTGCATCCTGCGATAGACGATTTTTTTTATTATTTTCTTTTTAATGTTTGTGACTTTTACCGTACAAACAAAGGTATATCATCTACTTCATTCCAGGTTAACGGTGACTTTAAATGGCTGTTAGCCTACTTGACACATGGTGAAAGTGGCCTATAGTCATTAAAATTACTCATCAAATAATTGACTTATTTTATTTTATTTGAACTGTCAGATAGTGTTAATATTATTATGTTTTTTAAATCGATTCTTCAAGGAAGCAATGTAAGTGGAACGCAGGTTTCAGAAGTGCGAATAGAGGCTCCAGCTTTTCTTGGTCGTAGACAAAATAAAACAAAATTGGAATGCACATTTAAGAAGTAGGTCGGCTTCGGAAATACCTCCAGCTTTTTTTTTTTACTTAAAAACAAAACATTTTTTTTTCTTCGATTTTTGTTAGCGGTTTAATACGTTTTACCGAATTTTGAAGTGACATCCAAACATACAAAAATTTATAATAAATCGTCAACATCGCAGTGGCTCTGTTAAACTCAGACAGCTAATTGTAAATATGATGTAATTATCGTCATGACATGACAGTGTTCCTTATTTAAAAGAAATCGCAATTTTCCTTCGAAATGTCCATCTTGAAAATCCATTTCAATATTTGCTTCAAATGGGTTTGTTGACCTTCAATGTGAAAACATAAAAAAATTGTTTAAATACAGCATGTTATTAACTCAGGTTGATTTTGAATGGCACCATACGTATTGATTATTCATTTGACAGATACTATAAAATTTATTACAGAAATATTAAATACTACATTTTTTGATACAAAACTGATACCAGGGGAATCCAAATGTACTTTAGAAAAGTGGTCTGTGTCATTATACATATACGGTATACATGCACCAAACACTGTATCATATGACTATGTGATATGATGTGTTTGTCAGTCGCTGTCAGTTGACATGATTTAAGGAGCCAGTGTGATTTTCAAAATATATAGTTAAAATATATTTGTCTATTGCCAGAAGTTGTCAATAATGTAAAATATTTATTGTATCTGATTTAATATGGCAAGTCGCGCAGAATTAGGATCCGGAAAATATGAATGGCCATTTGTGCACAATGAGAGCAAAAGTATTGTTTACCAGAAGCGTTTATACTTCGCTAATGGGGTCCTCGTAACACGTTCTCCACACACTCACACTAATGGGAACTAACGGTACATTTTTATAGAATACTAACTGGTGACCGCGACTTCCGCGTTGAACGATGAAAGGTACCCTATGTCCTTTCTGGTGTACCAGACAACGTGTATGCAAAATTTCATGGTGATCGGTTCAGTAGTTACAAACATCCATACATCCAAACATACTTTCGCATTTATAATACTTGCTGGTGCCCGCGACTTCGTACGCGTTGAACGATGAAAGGTATGCCCTTTCTGGTGTACCAGACAACGTGTATGCAAAATTTCATGGTGATCGGTTCAGTAGTTACAAACATCCATACATCCAAACATACTTTCGCATTTATAATACTAGCTGGTGCCCGCGACTTCGTACGCGTTGAACGATGAAAGGTACCCTATGTCCTTTCTGGTGTCCCAGACAACGTGTATGCAAAATTTCAAGGTGATCGGATTAGTAATTTTGAGTGAAAGAGTTACAAACATGCATACATCCATACATTCGTACGGATAACGGATAAGTTATCCGTACTAATCTATGCAAAAGTAAGTTTGGATGTATAGATGTTTGTAACTCTTTCACGCAAAAACTAGTGAACCGATCACCATGAAATTTTGCATACACGTTGTCTGGGACACCAAAAAGGACATAGGGTACCTTTCGTCGTTCAACGCGGACGAAGTCGCGGGCACCATCTAGTAGTAGTTAGGAGTAAGAAGCCACTTTCAAAGATTATGTCAAGTGTGAAGAATATGATCTGTCTAATAAAAAATACCTACAGTGTCCATCTTAACATTTGTGTTGAAAAAATCGTTGAATAAACACTATTTTTATGGAATTTTGGAACTAAAAATCAATCTTTTATTTATAATAAGCCATGATGTCAATCGTCAAAACCACCTCGAATGGGTGCGATCGTTTAGCTATGAGACTTCCAACCTAACTTCCAAGTTTAGGGCGTTCAAACCAAACAGCTTTCAGCTTTTTTATACGAGTGTAGATGAAGTAAAAAAAAAAGACAGGACCTCTTTCACCAATTACAAGTAAATTGTTGATTAGTTACTTTTAGAAATAATTTTATGTTTTATTAAATTATGCACTCGGTTTACTGCATCCTTTTGATAGGCGATTTTTTTATTATTATTTTCTTTTTAATGTTTGTGACTTTTACCGTACAAACAAAGGTCATTCCTGGTTACCGGTGACTTTAAATGGCGGTTACCCTACTTGACACATCGTGAAAGAGGCATTTAAAGTAATTAAAACTTTAATTGGCAGGTGTTCAAATATATATTTTGTATTAAGCGCGGACACTCTTGATATTTTACAGTGTTTAAATACACGGACGTCAACATTGAAATATCATTTAGGTAATATTCTGTTGAAATTTTCAATTGGAATATATTTATTTTATACTCCCAGCCCCTAAATGTGGGTTTCAACCAGAGAGTTTTTTACCGCATTACATTTACTTTGAAGGCCGTTTTTAATTAGTGTTAATTAATAATTACTTACAAATCCCTATTAATTAAATGTAACATTAATAAACCAAGCGGCCTTTAATTTATAACGACATAACTCATGTCCCACACATGTAGTTGCTATGAGAGATCAAATTTTTTTTTGAACAATCGGAGACATATTATGAACATGCTAAAAAATAACATATTTGTAAGAATTAACTGTAAAAATAATTAATAAACAGTTGAATCACGAAATGAGCTTTATTCGTTCATAAAAGCACATATTCGAAAAACTTTTTACAGATTTAAATAGCCAATGAAGCCTTGCAGACTGCTGCGAAATATATTTTATTTTGCGTAGAGCATAAAAGGACCTTTTACAAAAAAACCTCGGATTTTTCATTAATGCCAGTGTAAGCTGACGCAAGATTTGTGGAGAATATGAAAATGTTACCATTTAACTTTAATTCGATGATACTTTTTAAGAGAGAAATGGTGACGTACAGGCTGACAGCTTGACGATAAGTTTCTACTTGGCTATGCCAGAGGAGTTACAAGAGTTTTACGTCAAATCTGGTAACATTTTAATAATTATGCAAATAATTATTAGCAAGCAAAGCATTAGGCAAACAGATGTCGCACGTAGAAAAACGTACTGGTTACACATGTAAGTATAATATTAAGGAACTTACTTGTGCCTGCGACTTCGTTCGCGTGGAAAATTAAACATGTAACGCATGACAAAATATCTAAAGCATAATATATAACGCCTTGACATACATTGACGAAAGACATTATACTTTTGCCAAGCCTTGGATATTTATGTTTAGCTGGTGCCTTATATTATTATTTAGCCTATTCTATTGTAACGATTTGTGAAATGTATATATTTTTAAATCGGAATTAAACCATCTGAACATTTTTAGTACTATATTTATTTCCGTATGTCTGTATATACAGCAGAGGGACCAAACATCATGTGAATCTCACTTGGGTCACAATCTGTTTCATGGTACAGGATGTTGACAAAACTTTGTCACCTTTTTATGAATTTTTATGACCCCTTTTTATGAATGGTTGTGCTACTAGATAAAATATGTAATGTACTACTAGTAAAGTACCATTAGAAAAAAAAAATTAAATAATTGCCTTGCTTTAAGTCTATCAAAAGAGTCGTCTGCTTGTACTTCACACATTTTAATTAAAAAATCAATCTTACCTGTAATGGTCTATAAACATATTTTACCTCTTTATAACATTAGTATAGATAACGAACCACGACAAACTTTTGTTCTAACAGGATTGAACTCTGTCTGAAAGTCTACAGAGCCTAGCGACTAACGCTACGCCGAAGGCAACGTACTAGGATTTAGTTTATGAACACTTTGCGACATCTGTGACGCGGCTCAGTATTGAAAACATAATTTTTGTTTACGATTCAAGTCATAATCATAACACCACGCCAATTCATAACATGAGTGGTAAATTAAACTTTCAAATGTTCTTATATTATAATTAACTAGTTGGTGCCCGCGACTTCGTCCGCGTTGAACGATGAAAGGTACCCTATGTCCTTTCCGGTGTCCCAGACAACGTGTATGCAAAATTTCATGGTGATCGGTTCACTAGTTTTTGCGTGAAAGAGTCACAAACATCCATACATCCAAACATACTTTCGCATTTATAATATTAGTACGAAAGTATGGATTCTTTACATAAGCATGATGGTATTTTATGGTCTACTTGATGGTAGTACTTGATGGTGTAACAATATAAGTAAACGCACTCGATACAACCTTACTGTTTTAAATTGTCTAATGCAAAAAACTCCGACGTATTTGCATAATTTACTGAGTACTGTGTTGCAAAAAATAAAGGCCTGCCTTATCGGCTTCTGACAAAATTGTTTGTCGGGCCCTGGATAATTTTTACGAGCGTCCCACAAAAGACAGTCGCTTTTTGTTCGTTTAAATTAACTTCGAATTACAACTATATCATTTTTAAGGCTTTTCGTACTGAAAAATAATTAATATGTACGTATAGGTGCATTTTCCTTTTTTAAACAAACACATTTACATGTAAATTATTTACAACATTGACAACACGTATTTACAGATTCAATAGTGCATAAATAATCGCTTTTAAACCAATTAATATGGCCTTTAGCCGTTATTGCAAACCGCCCTAATTGTAAAATTTATTACACGGAAAATTTCAATCAAAGCTTCACAACATTTTAATTATATCACAATACTTACAAACATTTATAATAGATTATTAATTGCACAGAAATAATTTATTTAAATATATAGCATCAATTAAAACTGACTATGTTATGATATAATGGATGTAATTATAGTGTTATGACTTGAGTCTCACCTCATTTTAGGTCACATTTGAAAAAAAAAAAAACACAAATTAAAAAGTAGCAAAAAAATAATTGCTAATGGAGCATTTAATATATTAAAGCAAGACCAACGAGACAAGGCAAATAATGTAAACAAACTTTCAAAGGTAACAAACTTCCTACACCGTGAAACAGAAAGCGACGGTCGCTCGTGTGAGGGAAAAAGACAGAGATAATAAGGCAGCCTAACAGCAGACGACTTGCGACCAACTTGCGACAGGCGAAAACTTTCTATCAATTTGTGCAATATCACACTAAATCGTGTTTTTGGTATCATGTAGGTAACTCATAACAAAGGTGTGGTTTGCGATAAGGCCTGTAACGGAAAATAACTAAAATTAAAGTGTAAAATTAATTTGACGACACGTTTGGTCTAGTGGCTAGTAACCCTAGCTGTTAACCAAACGGTCGCGGGATCGAATCCCGCTAGGGGCAAATGTATATGTGTTAACATTTTACCTTTGCACCTGAGTCATGGATGTTTTTATTTATAATATGTATGTATTTACAAAAAAAAAGTAATCTATGTATTATATCAACTGTCTGGTATCCATAATACAAGCATTAGTTGCTTAATGTGGAACTAGATGGTGGAATGTGTGAATATTTATTTATTATTTATTATTATTTATTATCATTTCTGCTGTCTGCTGTTAGATAATAAGACAGCGGGTTTGTTTACATTGTTCGCGTTATCTCCTGGGCTTTACTATAGATAATATTAAAAAAGTACTTATATATATAAATCTTATATTTCATGTAATCTTTATATTTTATATATAAAATTATATTCTTTATATTTATATAAAATTAATTAAAGTAATAATTTTTTTAATAAAAAGTACCAAAGAAACATATTGAGGAGATTACTAGTGTTTTAGAACTGATATTGCTTTTAATGATTTTTGATTACATAATAATAATAATTGAATATTTGCTATACAAGTATTCTAGAGCTTAATATATGTACTCGCTTTAAAGAGTATATTTAAGGTGAGCAGTGAACCAAGGCTGTTCAGCATTTAATTAATCAGAGCGATGTTGACAGTGCACGCGTCTATTGAATCTTCGGAGCAGTTTGATTGATGTTTAACGAACAAGATTATATTTAATCACAAACTTATGAAAATCTTAATAACGGCGACGTTAATTAATGAAATAAAAAACTGTATGTTCAGAATTGGAAAGTTAATTCAAAATTACTGTAATTAAATATTAAATAACTATAAGTGGAATTTTTTTATTAGGTTTAAGCTATCTATTCAAACTGTTATCATGTAATAATACCTGTAAGTTTCCCTAAAATAAAATAAATAAATAAATAAATAAAAAACCTTAACTTTTCTTCAAATTAGATCGTGGGTTATTTAAGAATAATTATATTTTTTTTTTGACTGAACTGAAACTGAAGACAGAAACCACCCCCTTAGGGTTGCTATGTAACATATCATTCCGCAATTTTTGTTGAAGAACAAAGCCTTCTAAGGCTCGAGTTTACCAACAGACGGTTATTTTTAAACAGCTGTTTAAAATTTAAACAGCCGTTTAATAATATTTTGTTGTTCACAATCGCTAAATTGCGGGTTAAACGCCCTAAACATCTGATTAACTTAATGATTAATCTGATGTTTAGGGCGTTTAACCCGCAGTTTAGCGATGGTGATTAACAAAATATTATTAAACGGCTGTTTAAATTTTAAACAGCTGTTTAAAAATAACCTTCTGTTGGTGAACTCGAGCCTAAGTACCTTCTATATATATATGTTCGACTTTCATTCGGCTTACCCAATTATATTTTGTTTTAAAAGGATCAATAATCAATCAAAATACTTGTAATCTGACAACATTGTATAGCGTTGAAAAGTATTATTGTACAATTTAATTTATTTAAATAATTATGCTTGCCAAAGCTGCGCTCGTATTACAATTTTCAGGATATGGCAATAATTATAATAACTTATTCGCAAAGGCATATTGGAATTTTCATGTAATGTTATTGCATTATAATGTAACATTGTAATTTGTTTATTGTAATGTATATTGACGAGATATTAATTATCTGTTCCAAGGTTTCCGAGTTCTTTTCCCGGCTGGGTCAACATTGTAAATGAACTTTTTAAAGTTGACTCTGGCCTGGATTTAGAAAGTAGTGGCACTGTAGTTTCGCAGTTGTTTGGGCAGCCCATCTGGCTGCTGTAACCACCTCCTTAGAGAAGAGGTTCGGTGTTTCGTTAAGAGATGTAAGAGCCCATTTTACTATCCCTTCAAGGTCTCTGTACCTACTATTAAGTGGACCGTCAGCCTGTCTGCCGACCTTAACATAAAAATAAATAAATAAATATTATATTTAAGTGACGTGAAAAATAAATCTAAACCAGTAGCTCTGCTAGTGAACATCTGTCGATAAGCAGATTATATATTCGTTCACAAACCCTACATAAACCGTACTAAGCAATTCGCCATCCCTTCGAAGAATTTGTGCAAATAAATTTACACTTTATTCGAACGACCATAAAGCCTACTTTAGATTATTTCACTTTACATTCATCAATCTCACTAAGGGACAATTTTCTGCAAACTTTATAGTATCTGTAAATGCTTGGGTATCGATTTTATCATGCAAGCAATGTAAGGCTTTTAATTTGAGTGGAAAGGCATTTACTGCGTTTCGCAGCCTTAAACTGTGACGGCTATAGAACATATATTACCTTAACTTCGATCCACTACATGGTAGGTATGTTTGGATGTTTGTAACTATTTCACGCAAAAACTACTGAACCGATCATCATGAAATTTTGCATACACGTTGTCTCTGGGACACCAGAAAGGACATAGGGTACCTTTCATCGTTCAACGCGGACGAAGTCGCGGGCACCAGCTAGTAAATTCAAAAAAAAATCTCCTATAAGAAACGAGAGACAAACTTTTGTGGAATATTCGACAATAGGTCGCAGTCTAATGAAGTGTGAATGATAAAAATTTTGGTTCGTATTCTTAATCTCAATATATTGTTTCTTGTGACTCGACTCGGAACAATTGTTTGAAGATATACTCAAAAGTGGAATGAACCGTGAGGAAGCTTTATGAAAATATGTTAAGGAAAAAAGCTCTTTTCCTCATTTTTAAATGCCAATAAGTTATATAATATATATTCGTGCGTAGGCGAATCTGTTCAGCTTCTTTCGACTTATTTTGTATAGATTGATTCATTATTTTACAATACATTTTATGAGTACATTGGATTTATATTAACTAATAAATTGGATTCTCCTTAATTCAAAATGATGGAATTATTGGAAACCTGTGAACTTGAATCGGTGTTATTATATATTTTACTTTATTAGTCTATACTATTAATATAATAAAGAGGAAAAATATGTTTGTATGTTTGTTTGAATTAAACAGGCTCCGAAACTACTGGAACGATTTGAAAAATTCTTTCACTGTTTGGGAAGCTATATTATCAGCGAGTAACATAGGCCTTGTTTATTAAGTTACGCGGACGAAGTCGCGTCCAACAGCTAGTATATAATAAATATAATACCATAACAAGTTGTGTTACTATAAGGCTTCATCCCTTGCGAAGAGACTTGGATTATATTCCTTAGCACAAAGTTTCAATTATAATGTCTTCCAATATTGATATTCGTCTTTTTCGAGATTTTTCATTTTATTTTTGAAAATTTATCTATCAGTTTTTTCAATGGTTAGATAAATAAATAAATACACACATTCTACACAGCACCATTTAGTTCCACATTAAGCAATTAATGCTTGTATTATGGATACCAGAAAGTTGTTATAATACATATATTACTATTTTTTTTGTAAATACATACATATTATAAATACAAAATATCCATGACTCAGGTACAAAGATAAAATGTTAACACATAAACATTTGCCCCTAGCGGGATTCGAACCCGCGACCGTTTGGTTAACAGCTATGGTCACTAGCCACTAGACCAAACGTGTCGTCAAATTCAACCTAGTTATTCAACCTATTATATACAAGTCACCTTTTACCACTTATTTATAATGACATTAAAATCCATTAGTGGGATTCATTAAGTGACGCACGAAAGCTCGCCACCAAAAGCAAATGGGGAATAAAAAAATTGGAATAAGGCGAAATTCGAGCTTATTTTCACGTTCAGTTCGCCCCATTTTTTCGACAGACACAAAATGTCCTGATCATTATTTGATAAAACCCTCTTATTTATTGTAACAACCGCCGTTCGTCACAGAAAAAGTAGTTTTCACACGAAAAGGACAACAAATGGCCCGCCGGTCGAACCCGTTGTTTGTTTTGGAAAAAGATCATTGGTCCACTGTGCACTGAGTCGTTTTTATAGCTTGCCACGTATAAGTAATGGCCACGTAAATCAGTTGATCCAGTGACTGCATTTTTTTAAATACATTTTAATATATTTTCTTTGTGAAAAATTCGCTTTTTACTGTTTTTTTTTTTTTTGAACGTGATATATAATCACACGACAGTTTAAATCTTACAATTTATGTGGTGTATAGTAGACATATGTGAATATATCTACTGTACACTCTGAAAAGTTGTTTTTCAGTGTAGAGTTAAATAAGTTATGGGTACAAATTTAAAAACTTAATAGTAAATTTTCCATGCTCTTCCCAAACGCCGTTATAGAAATGGAATTGTGTCCGTGCTCCTAATTTAAACGGTTCATACTCGCTTTTAGAGCTTTTACATATCCGTACTAATATTATAAATGCGAAAGTATGTTTGGATGTATGGATGTTTGTAACTCTTTCACGCAAAAACTACATCATGAAATTTTGCATACACGTTGTCTGCGACACCAGAAAGGACATAGGGTACCTTTCATCGTTCAACGCGGACGAAGTCGCGGGCACCAGCTAGTTATGACATAATACAACATGTCCTCTGCTGGACATTAGGTCCAGCTCATTCTAAGCTGGTCCTTTTTCTTAGAAGTTATTGACTACAGAGCATCACGCTAGTTAATTACTCGAGATTACTTATCGAAGAATCTTTTAGGAAAAGCCACAAACTCCTTCCTCATTTTCTCATGATCAGCTTTCGAACATGCGTTTACCGTTTCTTCTTCATCGGACATACAAACGAACAAATGGTTACCATCCTCATCTTGTCGAAATTCCTCTATTTCGTACCAAGCGCTTTAAAACATCTTTTATAATGCGCACTGCCAACGTTTGGAACTCCTGAGCTCATATAACCCAAATGTTTTCAAAGTTCGAGTAAATAGGCATCTTCTGGGTTGACAATGAGGTTCGCTCCATCTTAGGCCTCATCCTTGCTACAAAATTGGTTGTTGGTCAAGAGCAAACCCATCTTTTATAAAAAAAAAACCTCGACCAGACGTGGATATAACTGCATACATATTTTATTGATTTACAATTGTATAAATCGAAAAATTCGCACCGAAATTGATTGGTGTAAGGAATAATGTTTTTCTAAAATAAACATTTTCAGAAATGGACGAACTATGTACATATTTAACTTAAAAATGAAATAAAACGAGTGAAACAAACAATGAGTCATGACAACAGGTGTCGCTTTTAAAATAATTAAATTTCCCCCCAAATGGTGGGGATTCGGTTCATTGTTTATTTTAATTATGAAGAAACTCGGATCCTTTGTATTTATTTTGTGTTTCGATGGTCGTTTTAAATACAATTTGTGGTAAATACGCCTTTGAGTCCTCGCCTATTTTAATTTAGCCTTTATACGTAATATCTCTTTGTCCACTAGTGATGGGTATTTTTTTTATCAGAATGAAAACGAAAATCACCCTTAATAATGTATAATTAATCGACAATAATATTATAAAGAGAAAAGATTTTCATTTTTGCATATGTAATGGATAAATTTAAAAAAACCACCTATAGTACAGTCAAATTAAGCCAAATTTGGGCAATCAGGGGAAAATAATTTGGGCAATCACGAAATAATTCGTGTAGTTTTGAAAATTGGTACAGTTATACATTGCGGTAACAAGATTATCATACTAAAACTCCTAAAGGGTGGGGGTTGTGCTGTGCTGTGTGTGTGTGTGTGTGGGGGGGGAGGGGGGGGGGGGATGTTGTGTTTGAAGGTATCTTTTTCAGGTTTTTGTTCATATCGCGAATATCAGTACAAATAGCATTAGGATTACTTCTGACAATGATGACTTTCTGCAAGAAAAATTTCTACGAATTTGGATATATTAATATTGGGTGAGTCCAAACAGTTCTATTGCAGTAGATATCCCTTGTCAAGCCAGAAAAATGGTGAGTGGAAACCAAGATATTTTGCACTTCATTGCAGGTGAAGCCGCTGGACCACGGGTAGTGAATAAAAAATAATATATAATATAAATTATAAGTATACAAATTAATATATACAAAACTTAAAAACTAACTAATTATTTTCAAAAAAATAGACGGTAGACGGAAAAGTGGCCAGAATGTTGCCGACATTGCCCCGTTGGACGCATATGCTTATCTTCTGGGCAAATTAAGAGCCAGCATTCTGGTCACCCTGACGCTTCTACCAAACGTTTAGCCAGCACCTTGTATTTAAATTGTCAGCTATAACATTATAAATTAGAGTGTGCACGGTCAGAGGTAAAAAAAAAGAGCGGTTGCCTTTGAAAGTTTAAAATTCACGATCCCACGCCGGCATCTCTGGGGAAATTACGAGGATGTAGGCCGGCGGGAAGGAGAGATATTTGCCCTAACGCTTTGTTTGTCCCGTACAAACGTGTGGCGTAATTATCACTTGTTTTCGTACAAATTAGATGTAGTCTCTGATTAAATTAATTAAAATTGTGAACGAGGAACAACTGTTTAATATTATGAAACGTTTTTAATTTGCATTCGTGAAATCTGTTTGTAAAAATATGCGAAGAAGAAACGGTTCATTCATTTTTGATCTAATGCAAACGATTTTTCTTTTTTAGATTAGTAAATTTTTGACTAGTCTTAGTTTAATTATTTAAAAAGCAGACTTTTTCATCACTTTCGTAATTTTATGTTCGAATTTTGATAATTCGACTTAAAACTAGGAGAACAATTTTATTTCAGTATTACCTCATAAACGAACATTGTGAAATATATATTTTTTTTCAATTTCAAAGTGAACTATTAAGGGTTGTCAGACAAATCACATAAATACCACATTAAATTGCATAAATAATTAATAACAAAACATGTCACACACTATAGCGTGCTGTAGCTAGAAGTTTAGCGCCATCTAGCTATAAACTAAGAAGAGCTTTTACTATATGTGCTAGATAACTAGAAAAAATTAATAATATTTATATACTTTTTCTTTATAAATATATACATTAAAAAATCCAGACTAAAACAAAAAGTATCTCTTCATTCACGCATATGCAAATGTTTATTAAGCGTGGATCGAACCCACGACTTTTGACACAGCAAGCAGAGCTGTGTTATCGCTGAGCCATACTCGATAATAGGTTTGAAACAAATTAGAGGCAGCGATTAGTCTGTCACCTTCGCTTTTGTAATCTAGATAAGAAAAACGTGACGCGAAATAAATTGGTTTTGTTCTGATAAACATCGGAAAGAGGTTTGAGCGTACAGGCTAACTAAGGCTTTTACGTACAGATGAAAACAGTCAATTACAGTAATACTGTAAGATTGTTTTCGCTATTAATTTTTATGTTCACCTAGCTTTTACCCCGACTTCGTCCGCATCAGTCTTTCTTGTTAGAATTTGTTCAACCTTTATTGCCCAAACATATATTTTTATCAAGTCTAGTGATGATTTTTTATTTTTATTTTTAAATGATCCCTTAAAATCACGGGATCATCTAAATCATCTATTCATAGGTTTTTAATAAATTGATAGAACTATTTATTATCAAAAACAATAATTGTTTCCTAATCTGTCCAAAAATATTTTGAATATTTCGGACTTAATACTTAATATGGACTATTTGTTACTCGATGTGATTATACCGTCTTTAATAAATAAATTTCAATAGTGATATTTTATAGTGGCATCATTCATAAATGCATCAATGCTTATGTGATGTGTCCACGTCCCTTCCATTAAGCGAACGACACCGGTTAAGTTGCGATAACCGGTTATCGCCGGAAATAAGTGGTTCCGGACATTTGGCGGACCGTTAAAGCGTATCTGAATCATTATGGACAGATTTCATTTTTGGAATAATCCTTCAACTCTCACTTTTGATCCCCTTTATGACTTATTGAGCCGATTAATAAAATAAACGTTTGGGGCCTCTTTCACCATGTGTCAAGTAGGGTTACCGCAATTTAAAGTCACCGGTAACCGGAAATGAAGGAGATGATATACTTTTGTTTCTACGGTAAAAGTCTCAAACATTAAAAAGAAAATAATTTAAAAAAAATAGCCTATCGAAGGATCCAGTAAATCGAGTGATAATTTAATAAAACATAAAATTATTTCTAAAAGTAATTAATCAACACTTTACTTGCAGTTGGTAAAAGAGGCCCTTAAAGTTTTATATGAAATAAGATTTTTGAATTATGATTAGCGATCCGCTCCGGCTTCGCTCAGGAATAAATCTCCATTAGGTTTTATTATAATAAGTATGTAAAGTTTAATTGAAAAATGTCCTCAAGTAATACTACTGTTTTTGTTCTGGTTAAATACCGTTTAAACACAATTTAATAATACAGTAACTGCCAACTAAAATATCTAAGAATGTAGTTATACTAACCACAGGATAAACTATTGCTACTGAATTTTATTTAACCAAAACAAACACAGTTAATTATTATTTTTAAAATATATTCTTTAGAAAAATATAAATTCAATTTTTTTTAAATTTAAAAAGTGTTCTTGTTTCGGTACAACTAAGTTAGCACTCAAGTTTCAAAAGAAAACCGAGAATGTTGACTACTAAGTTAACATGGCTTTTTTATCCTCTTTTTTCGCACCAAAACGAGCTTTTATCTTACGATATAAGTGTGTTGTCACATTACCATAGTCATAAAATGTACTCGTACTAAGGAATAAATGAATAATCTTTTTCTGAACTTGAACTTACCGCAAAATAAGGACAGCGCGTTGTTGCAAAGTGTTCAATGAAATTATGTATGTTTTTTTATATTATAAAATTTAGCAGGCAGGCTGAAGGTCAACTTAAAGATTACCGTTGCCTAACGATACAAGCAACACTAGGGGAATTCAGAGACGTTGCCAAATCTGCAGGAATCTGCAGGTTGCATAGTCTGCGCTATGGAGAGTGTGCGTCCATTCTATACGATCTAATCCAACCGCAACAGTTCCAATTGCGGAGCACGAGGCGCGGACAGGGGTTTCATCCCTTCGTGGTTGATGTTCTTCGGTCACGCACGAAGCGTTACAGTTCCACATTCCTTGTCCGAACTGCTAGGGAGTGGAACTCACTGCTTCCGTCTGTGTTCCCTCAAAATTACAACCTCGGGGTCTTCAAATCTAGGGTCAATGGGCAGGGACCGTACAAAGTTTATTATTATCATCAGAGTATTCACCATTGTACAAACAGTAGAACACACAAAGAGAGGCTATATGTCTTATTAAAATAATAAACTAACTGTCAGTTCTTAAATAGCTAATATTTTGGGGCGCCAAACCCAGAGGTCAGAGCAGTAATTCATGTGGGACCTTATCTTATAGGCTTTATAGGAGAACAAAGCGTTACTCTTTCAGACAAATCCTTCAACTAGTAAGTAAGTAATTATAGCTTTAAAGTCCAGTTTTAAAGTTACGGATGTATAATTTATATGCAAATATAGTTTTAATTCAAAGAAAACTATATTTCTTTGTAAATAAATAAATAAATAAATAAATAAGTTATTTTAAAGACTACTGTAAATTAGTAAAAACGTTGACACTGCCGAAGGAAATACTAACGAATAAACATACCTACTACAAGTTTGGAAACAGATCGCGTAGAGGGGCTACGAGTCACGTAGCACTTTAATGTGTGCTACGAAATCTGCTACGAAACGTACTTAATACGAGCCTGAAAATCTGTACAAGTGTTTGGAGAGGATTTTACGTGTGTTTTTTTTTAACTTATAATTGGTTACTGCTTTCGTGAAATGTAAGGGTTCTATATATAATAGATATGTGAAGGTTTTTGCCTTGGTTAGTGAATGTTGAAACACATGAGACTCTTTTTATGATAAATGCACAGACAGTATGCACGAAATGTAGTGTATATTTGTATAATTGGAACTCGCATCAGTCCATGACCGAATGTGAATTTTATTATTATCCTGTTATATTTAAATAATAAAATAAACAGTAAGCATTTTTTTAAAGATCAATTTCTCAATAATTTCGCTATATTTTTTTTCCACTCTGGATACAGCTTTTATTTTTCTCTCTATATACTACTAGCTGGTGCCCGCAACTTCGTCCGCGTTGTACGATAAAAGGTACCCTATGTCCTTTCTGGTGTCCCAGACAACGTGTATGCAAAATTTCATGGTGATCGGTTCAGTAGTTTTTGTGTGAAAGAGTTACAAACATCCATACATTCAAACATACTTTCGCATTTATAATACTAGCTGGTGCCCGCGACTTCGTCCGCGTTGAACGATGAATGGTACCCTATGTCCTTTCTGATGTCCCAAACGTGTGTATGCAAAATTTCATGGTGATCGGTTCAGTAGTTTTTGCGTGAAAGAGTCATAAACATCCATACATTCAAACATACTTTCGCATTTATAATACTAGCTGGTGCCCGCGACTTCGTCCGCGTTGAACGATGAATGGTACCCTATGTCCTTTCTGATGTCCCAAACGTGTGTATGCAAAATTTCATGGTGATCGGTTCAGTAGTTTTTGCGTGAAAGAGTCATAAACATCCATACATTCAAACATACTTTCGCATTTATAATACTAGCTGGTGCCCGCGACTTCGTCCGCGTTGAACGATGAATGGTACCCTATGTCCTTTCTGATGTCCCAAACGTGTGTATGCAAAATTTCATGGAGATCTGTTCAGTGTTTTTGCGTGAAAGACTTACAAACATCCATACATCCAAACATATTTTCGCATTTATAATATAAGTACGGATAGTACGGATTATACTACATATAGGTATTATATATTTATACTAGAAACTATATTACTAAATACATTAAGACGTCCCATTTCCACTGGAAGAGTTGGATGGTATTCAGTTCAAAGTAGCCTAAAGATTAATCTAATGCCAAAATCAGACAGCAGAAAAAATATGGGCGGTAAAAGTTTCAGTCGTATTTGCCCGGACATTAGTCAATCGGAAAGTTGGCAAACCGAGCGATACTAACTTTGAGAAATATTTCCAAAACTTTATATACGAATAGACATTAAAGAATATTTCAAGTACGTGAGGTTTTATATTAATGTGTCTTCTTGATGTGTCGTGTGTTACGTATTCTGGTAGCGCTTTGCGAGTATGAGACAGTTAGAGTTACATACTTTCAAAGGTTTCTTGTCTTTTACAATGGGTATATTTGCAATTAACTTTTTTTAAATTTAAAATATAAATAACTAGCTGGTGCCCGCGACTTCGTCCGCTTTGAACGATGAAAGGTACCCTATGTCCTTTCCGGTGTCTCAGACAACGTGTATGCAAAATTACATGGTGATCGGTTCAGTAGTTTTTGCGTGAAAGAGTCATAAACATCCATACATTCAAACATACTTTCGCATTTATAATATTAATACGGATTGAAAAAAATTAGTTAAATTATGTTAGAAATGATTCGCAAAAAAATTGTAATCAACACAAATAAATACAATGACAATACAATTTGTCAAAAACGATGATAAAGCGTATCTAAATGAAACTGTCATCAGCTAATTACGTCATTTCGTCAATTAATATATAGATATATATATATTCCTAACGTTTTCCTTGTTTTTCCGGTGAGAAAACACAAGGCTTTGTGTACACCAAATAAAATAGAATTATTATTTTATCCTTTGTACGATATACCTACTAATAAAATTATTATGAAACAATGTTTTACTACACACACACACCCACACACACACACACATACATTCACATGCAGGCATATGTGATTATAAGTATGTATTTGAATATAATGTGCATATATATATTTATATAATTATAGATTCATGTATATTATATAATGTTATCATTTATTTATTTTTAATTACTCGTATTTTCTTTTTTTGTACTTTTGTAAACTTTAATATGTCTAACCTCGTAATAGACTATATAAAAATTTAACTTCTAAAATTTTCTAAAATGTTACATGCTGTAAGGTTGGCTATTACAATTCCAACTATAAGATGTTCGAACAAACGACCCTATCATTATCATACCACCGAATGAATTTGAATGAATGAAACGTCACAGAGCACTTTTCATTCAACTGCAGTGTACATAAATAGCAGACGCTAACATTATGAAAAAAAAAAATATTTTCATTCTGTAACGATCAGTTTTCTCCGATCAGTTTTCTCCGAGTTAATAAAACTATAAATGCTTAGAAATCTGTGCTTCGTAACACAAAAATCAAATCTGATGAATAGCGTTCGCTCGATGAATATTTCATGAGGCGTGATTGGGATTCCAAATTAAATATTTTCGATATATTATATATCAAACTAGCTGTTGCACGCGATTTCGTCCGCGTAACCTTATAAAATATTAGAATATGAATTTATAATTTTATAAACTAAGCTAATATTATAAACTAAACAAAAACTAATAGACTAAGAATTGGGCTTAAAATAGAAAAACTTTAGAACTAAGCTTTGGAATAAATAATAGAAGGGTTTTGACAATTAAATACTGTAAAATAAATGTGTACCCCACAGATAAATAGGATAATTTCAGTACTATAAATATAGTTGATAACTTGAAAGGGATATAAGATAAAATATAGGAGGCCTGTCCCATACAAAGCTATCCAAAAATAAGAGAAAATTTGCTTTTATATCACGCCGTAATATTCAATAAAAAAAAATCACTATAGTCTTTTGTGTGAGGGTGGTTAGTGCCGCTAGATGGGCTCTCCAATTTCTTCTACAAATAATTTGAGTAAACACAATAATAATTCCGTACATCTTTATTTATTATACTCAAATAACTGAATTAGTTTTGGGCAAATAGAATTGAATTATTGTATCTTGTTCTATCTCATTGTTTTGAAGAGTTCAGAAATTTGTAATAGTCATTTTGGGCAGTGCGTCTGGCGGTGGTAACCATCCCCTTACAGAAGACCACCGTGTTTCGGTTACTTCCCAATCCCTTAGCCTTAACTTAAATGTAGTCGGCAGCGCACTTGCAGCACATGTGGCGTTGCTTGTGTTATAGGCGACGGTAGCCACTTACCATCAAGTGAACTGTCAGCTTGTCTGCGGAAATTAATATAAAAAAGTTAAAACGCGACCGACATTGCAAACAAGGTTCAAATCTTGTCAGACTAATCCGCAGCCTCTAACATCTAACAGCAGACGACTTGCGACCAAATTGCAACAGACGAAAACTTTCTATCAATTTGTGCAATATCACACTAAATCGTGTTTTTGGTATCACATAACTCTTAACAAAGGTGTGGTTTGAAATGAGGCATCTTAAGGACAATAACTAATATTAAAGTGCATCATTTCTGTATGGCAGCACACGCGATCGCAAGTCGTCTGCTGTCGTCTGCTGTTAGATAATAAGGCAGCCGATCTGCTATAGCTATCTCATACAGATTAGAGACTTGTGGTCTTGTAAGCCGATGCAGATATACTAACTGGTGTTTTGGCGAGCCAGCCTCTAAAGAGTTGTATTTGGGACCTAATATGACCTTAAAGACTTTAAATAGCTGAAAGCTCTATTATAGCCTCATAGAGAAAACTTTATTTATTTATTTATTTTATTTATTTATATTAGGGAAACATACAATATCTCGCTACACATTATAAATATACATACAAGAAAAACATAAATCAGCAAAGTTTCCACTAAATTACTAAAACATATTATAAATTACAAGTCACACAAGAATATTGGAGCTGATAGAAAACATACAAAAAGGTAAGAATTACACAAAAAAAGAAAGAGAAAAACAAATAAGTAAACCAGTTAACAAATAACATATAACATACAAAACAAACAAATAAACTGGCTGCAACAAAAGGAGACTACAAAACTATATTTTCGAGAGCTTGTTTAAGGCTTCGTTTATAGGCTCCTATAGGACAACTAAAAATATCCAGATCTAGCAAGTGTTCACTATAAAATTTACAGGAGCGATGCAAAAAGGTATTGCTTGTATAATTCCTTTTGCAGAACGGAATGTATAACGAACACTTACGGCGTGAATTTATTCGAGGGCAACTCAATCCAATATTGCTTAATAATAATGGTGAATCAATATAATTATTCATAATCTTGTATAAAAACAGTTGATCTTTCTGAACTCGTCTATGACCAAGGGACGCGAACGTAGGTATATTGTTAAATCTGTATTGAAGATGTTTCAAATACAAGTTAAATACTCTATCCAACCTCTTAATTTGAGTTTTATATTGCGGGTTCCAAACAATAGACCCGTATTCGAGTAGTCTGACGTAGGCGTCGAATAAGAGAGAATCGAAATTTACAAAAAGCTGCTCCGACATTAAGTATCTCTTAGCCCTGTTCTTCTAACCATATATTTTTGTTTTCCTATTGACACATAAATCCTCATTCACTTAATATCTTTAGTAATAACCGAGAATATAATAAAAAAAAAGTTATCACATAAAACTTATTTTCTTCTTGTCATTTTTATGTATAAAAAAATTCCTTAAAAAATCATATTTTTAACACTTTTGCCTAAATAGTTCGCCTTTTATACATCACACATAAGCCTCAAATGAGATTTAAAACTGATGGTTACTCAGGTGGGTACTTAATTCATAAAAGTTTTGCCATCTGTTTGCTTTTGAAAAAATAGTTTACCTTTGTGGCAATGATATATTAATTTGAAAACAATTATTCGCGCTTGCGTTGGAATCTCGTTTAATCGAAGTAATTCCGCTCATAGTGTACATAACAGTTATACCAAAGGTTATTTGTAGAATTAACTGCAGCCTTTAAATCAGAGGCGACAGAGATTTCAAATACGGTTATAATTTAAAAAAAAAAAAAAAATTTTTTTTTTTTATATATATTAGGTACATCATTATTTTGTGATATTTATGTTCCACTGTTGAGCAAAAACCTTTTTTCTATGTAAAGAGGAATGAGCTGGTATAGTTGGCTATAAAACTAATGTAATTATCATCACCGTCAGCCTGTGTCCTTGAAGTTTTGGATGTAGGCCTCTTTCAAGTCTCGCATCCAGTCGTTTCCTGCAAAGCCTTACAAGTCGTCTGTCCACCAGGTCGTTGGGCAATTCGTGGCATCCATTCAAAATCTACACCATACGTTTTGATACAAAAATATACGTTTTGATACAAATTTGAACAATACATTTTGATACAAATTTGAACAATACGTTTTGATACAAATTTGAACAATACATTTTGATACAAATTTGAACAATACATTTTGATACAAATTTGAACAATACATTTTGATACAAATTTGAACAATACATTTTGATACAAATTTGAACAATACATTTTGATACAAATTTGAACAATACGTTTTGATACAAATTTGAACAATACATTTTGATACAAATTTTTAACCATTTAAAATTAATTTAATTAAAATAAAATAATAAGGTTTCATGATTGATTTAAGTGAATAAAAAAACTTATAATATCAATTCACTTGTAAAATCTGACAATTAATATTTACGTTAGTTAAAATAAAACAAAAATGCTCAATATTTTATTTTATTCGGACCAAACACCAACCTCTGCCTCACGGGTTAATCGCTGCCTACAACTTAGTAAATAAAACTTAATTTTATAAACGTCGGCGCTTAATGAACTTAAATCTCTAGACCGAGTTATTATAATTAGTTTTAAGCATACGTCATTTAATAATACGTCACTTATTGTAATTAAGTATTTGCAGATTGTATCGTCTATTGTCATACTCTTGGGTTATTGTCGTACTAGCTGGTGCCCGCGACTTCGTCCGCGTTGAACGATGAAAAGTACCCTATGTCCTTTCTGGTGTCCCAGACGATGTGTATGCAAAATTTCATGGTGATCGGTTCAGTAGTTTTTGCGTGAAAGAGTCACAAACATCCATACATCCAAACATACTTTTGCATATATTTCCATCGGGAAATATATATATATTTCCATCGGGCTACAGACTGGCTGGAAATAATTTCTATCACATGGCATTGTTTTAGATATGTACGGCGCACTGTGCGGTTTATTACACTTTGCCAACTCGAAGTGTGTATCGGTGTTAATATTATAACACATAAAAGCTTACAGAAAGTGAAACAAAAAGTATTTACATTCAACAACAAAGGATTTGGGTCGGCGAAATAAACATTTCGGCAACCATACACGATGCTTTTATTTTTTATTTACATGTTCAAAAATTATTAATACTGCTTCGTTTCGTATGACTTCTGGATTTGAAAAAGCAGCTTAAGCGGAAGTGAAAAAGTATATGTGTTTTGGTGTGTGTTTGTTATATTATGTTATTATACTATAAAAGATTATATGTGTGATAATTTATTGTAATAATTATTAATATTAATTAGCTTTATTGTTTTATTTAGTATACTTAAAATATTTGCACACTCTCGAAGGGTAGGGTGTAGCGAGATTTATCTATTGTAACACCATTGTAACTTATATTCAGCAAATAAATGGTTATTATTATTATTAATCAAGTATATATTTTCTTTCTTAGATTTAAATTTTTTACAATATATATAAAAAAAACATTAAATATTATAAAAAACTTAAACCTAGAGTTCCGCAAGTAGCGGGGCAAGGCCCAAGCTACCGGTGGTTAGGGCTGCAGAGTGAGGAACCTCCTGACAATTGGTGTCGTGTCAAGAAGTACCGCCTTCTGTATCTGTCCCTTGACCCAGCCATCTAGTGAGAGCCTCTCGAGGTGTTGGTCGAGGCTCTTCGCTATAAGACCGTTCGCCGATACGACTATCGGGACGATGATTGTTGAATCGACATACCACATGTCGGTCACCTCGTGAGCCAAGTCTATGTACTTGGTAAGTTTGTCTTTTTCGGCTTTCACGAGGTTTTCGTCATGTGGAACAGTAATGTCAACAAGCATCGTCCGGCGTTGGGATCGGTCAATAACCACGATGTCAGGCTTATTGGCGACAACAGTCCTGTCCGTGATTATGGACCATTTTCGAGAACGGGCGCAGTATATATATTTGTAATATGGTACTTCAAATTCAACAAGGTGATATTGAAGAGCAATTTGTTGGCGAATAATTCTGGCTACTTGGTTATGTCTGTGAAAATACTCGCCATTAGCAAGATGAGAACAACCGGAAATAATATGTATTATTATTATTATTATGTATTTCAACAATGTCTTTAACCAGTTGAAAATTCTAAAAGTTTTGAGAAATATTTGGTATACTCGTACCTACCGAGACAGAGTCGTAATTGGTACGTAATAGCAGAATGTGGAATAATTTTGTAAGTCTTGCACGCCTGACTCCGGCATGTAGCTGCAACGTTACGTTCCGCAGCTTTGAGAAGTCCAGAGTCCCAGAACAGATGTCGTGGAGGAAGATATATATGAGATCGTACGTCTATCCTCCATGGTCATTAAATTGCGACGGTTACAGCAATCATTATAGGTCAAAAGAACGCAAAATAACTGCTGTATATGTTTTGATGAATTACATACTAACAAGATAGAGCGTCACCCTGTAATCATTGCGCCAAAAACAGGCCAACTTTTATATGCTTGTGTTCGTTTGACACTCTCAAGTTTGTGTAACTTTGAGACAGCTATGTCTTACACTGCGCCATGTCATTTTTTTATCTCCGAACTCTCCGTCCGTCTCTCAAACCCGAAACTTAGCGTTTAAGGTGCGTATCCCTCAACGACACGCTGTTAACCAAATGTTCGCGGGTTCGAATCCCGCTAGAGGCAAATTTTTATGTGTTAAAATTTTACCTTTGTACCTGACTCATGGATGTATTATTAGTATTTATAATATGTATGTATTTACAAAAAAAAGTAATCTATGTACTATATCAACTGTCTGGTATTCATAATACAAGCATTAGTTGCTTATTGTGGAACTAGATGGTGCTGTTTGGAATGCGTGAAGATATTTATATTATAACCTTTCTGATTTTCTATTTAAGACCTATTTAAGCTTTGGCTTAAAGCTTTTCCTGTTGCTTTAGTGAGATTGTGAACTAATCATATTGCTTATGCCTATATAGGATCCTCTGTCCTCCGATTGATCACAAATGGAGTGTGGACATGTCACTCAGGGATAAGCTCTTTGTACACGAAACCAAGCACGCGCCGTTCCCCCTTTTAACTTGAAAATACCTAAGGCATTAAGCTCAGTAGCTCTTACCGACTTATAATTTGCTAAATTAATTAACAGCATACTACATTTAAAGCTCAAATATTTATTCTGAAATGTCTCATTTAAAACCTCTTACGACTTCCACTCGTGATGAACGTTTTATTTTGTGTATTTAAATTCGACCTTATTTTCACACTGGTAAAGCCTTAATATATATTCGTAATTAGGGATCCACTCTGTGAGCTCTCCGAGTATGTGTTTGTAGACCACATTAATAATATTATTGGAGAAACCACATTATGTACAAGCCAGAATAACTTTCAACGTTTGAATTCAAATGTAACATTAAATACATGTTTGATTTTCGAAATGGAATTTATGTAACGCATTGGTCACAGTTAACTAGGAGTTAACTTAATATTGTATTTTACTTTACATAAACTATCCAACGGACTAATTATTGAACATAAATTTTGATCAAAATACATTAATTACATTTAAAGATTTTCTTTTAAAATTTTCTGCTAAGTAAATTCGTGTCATTTATTTAGTTTAATTTTATTTCAGATCAGCTGTGCTCGCAACTTCGTAAGCGTAGTTCGCGTACTGTACTTAGATCGTTTTTAAAAAACCTTGGAAGGACCTCTAGGTTGTCAAAAGGCATTTATAATTCACTCACTGACTATGAAAATATTGTCCTTGTTAGGTCTTCGTGGGGCTGATTTAAATGATACTATTCTGACTCCATTTGATACTATTTTATTAGACTATTACCTAGCTAAAACTGCTGACACTACATGCTGTCGCTACATCCTTATTTAAACTTATGTAAAACTAGCTGGTGACCGCGACTTCGTCCGCATTGAACGATGAAAGGTAGGTAGAAGGTAAACTTAGAACGTCCATTGGTTTATAGTTGATACGAGTATTAAACTTGATCTTCTGTAAATTATCCTTAGTTTGAGATTATTAATGGTATAGAAATATTTGTATAGAAATGGCTGAATCGTATACAAACACCGTTTAAAGTTTAATGTTATTATTATAAATTAATATTATACGATATTCAAAATTGTATATCAACTTGAATATAACACAAGTAAAATCTATACTTCTATATCTATATCTATACTAATATTATAAATGCGAAAGTATGTTTGGATGTATGGATGTTTGTAACTATTTCACGCAAAAACTACTGAACTGATCACCATGAAATTTTGTATACACGTTGTCTGGGACACCAGAGAGGACATAGGGTACCTTTCATCCAGAAAAAAAGGACTATTCCCGAGGGATAAATAAAAAATAAAAAACTAACACCTGGCCAAAGTGTTATAGCAACACAAGGTCAAGCGTTATATTGCTTTTTTTAAATATTCAACGCATACGAATACGCGAGCACCAGCCAGTTATTTATAATTTTATATTCAGTGATAAGCTTCAAGCTTATTAAAAGGATAAGCTAATAAAAACCCTTAGAATATAGAACAAACTTAGAACTTAGTTTTTACTTAGAATATGTTCAATATTCTATGTAAAAATCATTTGAAACATGATTAGTCTGTATTGCTACCCACAGGGGAATTCTAATAGAAATCTAATTACCATTATAAAAATAAAATATACTAGCATTTACCATGTTACCGTTACACGTCACCTCACTTTTAAAATAGATCCGGAGATAATTCAGCGCACACTGAGAGCTGTTAATCAGGGGAAAGTCTCCAAGTCGGTCCAATTCGCGTCGGATTACTCCCACCAACTGGGGAATCAAGATTACTTAACTCGTACAACTTTGTAACGGCCACAATATACTCGCTCCAACTTTTTTTTTTAATAATTTTATTAAAATATGTTAACACGAACATTATATGGTTGCTAAGGAGGATTTTGTGTGAGCATAATTCACTGTCAAAAACTGATTTATTTACAAACAAAATCGGGTGTGATGATTTCATTATACTAAATAGGGTGAAATGATACTTTAACGCCTGGACAGTTTCTATCTTTGTATCTTGATATTGTATATCTTTGTATATATCTTTGTATCTTTGTATTGCTTCCATCTTTGGGATAGCTCAGCCAAATACCAACTTGCCGCACTCGACTCGGTGGAACGCAGAGCTAGGAGACTTTATTGGCGGCAGTACGTTTTTAAAAACTAAGATGCAGAGCCTGGCACATAGACGTAAAATTGCCAGTCTATGTGTCTTTTATAAGATGTACTTCGGAGAGTGTGCTCAGGAGCTGCATGAACTTATACCGCCTTCAACTTTCTTCCATCGGACATACAAACGTACAAATGGTACCATCCTTCATCATACAGTTGGTTGTTGGTCAAGAGCAAACACATCTTTAATAAATCATTATTTTTTATAAATATAAATCTCATAGACACTTCACTGATCATATACACAAGTTTAACAGTCCACCTATCCAACGTTAATTTGTAATTCTCCAGAATTACAAATTTACAATGAATTTTGGTTAAGTTATTGTTTAGTCTAGGTTCGATCTGTCTACAAACTCAAAGTAAGTTTACTGGAGCATCTGAATAACACCTGTAGCGCCCATTAGCGACCACCGGACTCTGTGGGAGCGGCAACCAATCAATTTACACGCACATAACTAGAATTTTCCGCTCTCCCGGATTATCGGGGATACAAAAATGGGGCGTTTAGCGTCGGGTCGCATCGGTCATGTAGACAGAAATGATGACGGATCGTCGGGTGTGACGTGCATGATTAATATGTGCCGGTTCCGCGATATCAGGCCGCGTTACCCTCTATACTCTATACAGCCTTTCTATACCCTGTCTGGCGTTCGCTTTATTTACTTTACACCGATAGTAACATGCAATGTTTAAAAAGAAAATCACTGTCTGTAAATTTAATATTTTTTCAATAAAACATTTGAGTATTATTGTTTTATTTAACGTGATAAAAAAAAAATATTTTTTTAGAATTTTATATGATTGTCTGTGCACGCTAATCTCAGAAACGGATTAATGTATTTGGATGAAATTTGGAACACATATATTTTATAACCTAGATTAACATACATGATACTTTTTATTCGGGAATAAATTGTTAGTTGGACTGTCGTACTATAATAATAGAACTATGAATATTTTAACAACTTTTTTTCTTTATATGCAGTTATTAAATTGCATTTGTGAACACACATTTAGTGAAATAAAATTTAAAATTTAAATCCGTAAATAAAACTGTAAAATTTACTCCATTTGCAAGATGTTACCAAATTGTTACAAATTGTGTACGAAATTAAAGTTTCGCGCAAAATTCTGTGCGATGGCACAGACAGCGCACATCAGAGTATATTCTTATTTACGCTAAAGTACCACACTTAGGCTCGAGTTCACCAACAGACGGTTATTTTTAAACAGCTGTTTAAAATTTAAATAGCCGTTTAATAATATTTTGTTGTTCAAAATCGCTAAAATGCGGGTTAAACGCCCTAAACATCAGATTAATGTTTAAGTTAAACGGCTGTTTAAATTTTAATCGGCTGTTTAAAATTTAAACAGCCGTTTAATAATATTTTGTTGATCACCATTGCTAAACTGCGGGTTAAACGCCCTAAACATCTGATTAACTTAATGATTAATCTGAATTTTAGGGCGTTTAACCCGCAGTTTAGCTATGGTGATGATCCAAAGATTATTAAACGGCTGTTTAAATTTTAAACAGCTGTTTAAAATTTAAACAACCGTTTAATAATATTTTGTTGATCACCATTGCTAAACTGCGGGTTAAACGCCCTAAACATCTGATTAACTTAATGATTAATCTGAATTTTAGGGCGTTTAACCCGCAGTTTAGCTATGGTGATGATCCAAAGATTATTAAACGGCTGTTTAAATTTTAAACAGCTGTTTAAAATTTAAACAGCCGTTTAATAATATTTTGTTGTTCACAATCGCTAAAATGCGGGTTAAACGCCCTATTTTTCTTATATATTTTTTTCTTTTTAACATATATTATATTTTTCTATTTAACATTTGACATAGTTTTCAAATTTTTTGTTTGTATTAATTGTAATTAATTTTGTTTAGATTCTGTTTTCTGTTTATTTTATTGTTTAGAATTTAAATTTATTTGTTGGAGTTTATGTACCAAAGTGAATTATGTGTTCAGCTCTAATTGGCTTGCACACTGGACCTAGATTTTGAGCGGTAGGGTTAGAATTATAAGTGTGCTAAGCTGTTGCTGTTTTGAATAAATAAATAAATAAATATAATATTGCCTTAATAATAAATCTAAATTAATCAATAAAAACATTAATTAAGACATGTTATGTTTTTGTTTAAGAACTAAGAATCAACCTATTTTACAATTGTCGGAGAAAGAGCAAAATTTACTGTAATTACTGTCTCCATAAAATACTGTCGAGGGACACTGGACTGTAAATTTCAAGCTCATTCGTCGGTGTCCTATTAATTTCACACTACAATAGCCTATTCCTGAAACCAGTGCTAATGGTCTAAGGTCGAAGTTGAAGCGAGAAATTTGTCATAAATTTGCACATATTTTATGGAGAAAAGTGTTAATGACAACTTCAGGCTTAGGTACCATGAAAATGTCGGAAAACGATGACGGATAATTAAGAAAATAGATTGCCTGAAGTGCATTCTTTGGGCTAAAAGTGAAATTAGTATAAAAAATCATTTAGGTTAGAACAAACTTGACAATTTAAGAACTAAAGTCTAAATTAATTATTTTTCTGAAAAATCTATACAAATTTAAAACAATGGGAAGTAGTTATCAATACCAATTTTATTTTTATTTTCTACAAAATATTCGTTTTATTCAATTTGTATGATTCATATTTTTTAAATGAACATTTAAAAATGTATAATCTATTTAAAAAAAAATCGAAATTCTTATAAAATATAAAATAAAATAGAACAACCAAAACTGTTCTATAAGTTAACCAAAACTGAATTACTTAGTTATTTTAAAATATTTATTTATCGTAAATTTTCGCTTAATAGTTAAAACAGTATTTCTCCTAAGTACTGCTGAGTCCTGAATGCATATTAAGCTTGCTAAGCTTGCTACGCTACAATAACCCTACTCCACTGGCTTTCAGTCCGAAGATGTAGCAAAAAGCTTCGCTAACATAACGCCAATACAAGTAAAAGGGAAAAAAGCTCATGAATTATTAACACTCGGTGCGTTTCTATCTTGCACCAAGCTTTTGCAATCTAATGCATTTGCTTGGCGGTCGCACTTAAATGTAATCACATTTACAGCAAGCTACCATTTAGGAGACTATTTTATGCATTCATATTCGACTGACGCAGTATATACAAATAGAAATAATACCACTTTAAAAAATAATTTAAAAATAGAAAGAAGGAATATTTTATGCACACTATTCAAGAGTTCTGAGGAGTTGGTTTGTGACTATTGTTAAGCATGATGGATTAATTTTATACAAGAAAGATCTTGTTCGCTTGTATGATTTCTTTTATACGCGAATTATTATTTTTTTGTTATAAATAAATAAATAAATATACACATTCTACACAGCACCATCTAGACAGTTGATATACTATATAGATTAATTTTTTTTTGTTGTAAATACATACATATTATAAATACAATATATACATATTATAATTATTATACGCGAATATGCAACGGGCTTCCCGATGTCTATGTAAATGGGACGTGCAAAAGCCTATTGACCTATATTTCAAGGAGACATAAAGATTCTCTTAAAATATCAGAGAGCATTTGTATCCTAGAAGATGACTATTTAGGTGTCAAAAGGATAGCATTTAGGTCAGCAGATGGATTTGGATAGCAGATAGCATATCAGAGAGCATTTAGGTGTCAATTGGATGACAAGAAATTTATCCCAAGACTTGACTAAACAAATATTAGGTTAAGTCCCATATGGAGTACTGTACTCCTAAATTCGACCTTGTCGGAGATATTCTAGGATACAAATGCTCTCTGATATTTTAAGAGAATCTTGGTGTCTCCCTGAAATATAGGTCAATAGGCTTTTGCACGTCCCATTTACTTAGCCATCGGGAAGCCCGTTGCATATTCGCGTGTAAATAAAAATCATACAAGCGAACAAGATCTTTCTTGTATAAATTAATACATCATGTTTAACAATAGTCACAAACCAACCCCTCAGAACTCTTGAATTGTTGACTTGAACGTTCTTCAAACTCTTGAAATGGGACTTAACCTAATCTTTGTTTAGTCAAGTAGTAAGTGTCTCGGTCACCTAAAATTCTAAGCTGTATGGTGTCAAAGTTCAGTAACTGAACTTTTACACCATACAGCTTAGAATTGTTCAATTCGTGGACTAATTATTCACTGCTCTGGTGTGGAAATCATATGTATGTGTTATATTGATAAGCTATTCCTGCTCACGGTCGGGATAAGTAAAAACTTTATCCCGCGGACGAGCAACTTTGGAACAATCTCCATTGTGAGGTGTTTCCACCAAGTTGCAATATGGAAAAGACCATCTGTTATGCTACTCAATTAGCAATAAATGTCCAACAGTGGGAATTATTTCATAAATTATGGTGACGCTAATATTCAATGAAATTAGCATGTTACGTTAAAATTCTCTCTATATAGAGCGCAATTTCAAAACGTCAGCAGTAATTAGTAAGCCTAGAATTACCGCCGAATGTCGAAAACAGGTTTGAGGTTAGCATTGTTTACGTATATTATAATACTAGTGGACCTTTCCCCTAATTGTGGAAACTTAAATTGAATAGTTGTAGCTTATTGAGAGGATTTGTAGTCAAACTTGGCTGATGACGACAGATGCTCATAGACTATAGCTCATGCCTCTTCAACCACCATCGGCTCCAACGGAAGACCAGCGCAGGTTTCTACAACCTGCTTTATGCTGAGTTGAAGCCGGTTTGTGGCAGGGGACGTTTGTGTATGTCTTTTAAGTCTGTATATGTATCTGTCCTTTGTTGCAAATAAAATTTTATTCTATTCTATTCTATTCAAATTGAACTCAACTCAAATCTGTGTCCACCAGTGGAGCATACCTTTTAATAATATAAACAAGCGATGTAATGTACACAATGATACAGAAAGCTTTTTCAGCTTTTTCTTGAAATAAGAGGTACGTAGAAGGTTGCATTAGAAAAGTAGCTTTTTAGCTCTCGCTGGCTTAGTTCGTAATTTTTATTGACATTTAATGTAACTATGTACCTAATTTAAAATTGCTCTGTTGTCTTTTTTTGTTTTTGGAATAAAGTATTAACGTAACATAGGAAAACGCAGAGGTTTATTAGCTAATCTTTTTGAAATGATTATACATTCAGTGAATTTTTAAATACAGATACATATTATATTACTAAGCGACCCGCCTCCAGGTTTGCACGGGCATGTAAATTCATTCTACAAATTGTATACATAAAAATTTCCGTGTTAATCGCTATTTCCATTAGTGAAAACCGTATCAAAATCCATCGCCATGTTTAGAAGACGTTGGCTGAAAAAATTTCCACACAACTTTTATATTAAGTCATCACAATAAGTGCTATTATAGAGCGTGTATCTGGTACATATTAAATAAATAAAAAAATGCTTATATATATTTTATATAAGAAAACACGAACACCTTTCTTCAATAATAACTCCACACGCGAAATCCAATAATCGAATAAGAAACTAATCTATGGAAGCCCATCAACACCCACCGCTTGTAGTGTACTTCCATCCTCTTATATACTAATAAAAGGTCCACACTTTTACAAAGTTACAACTACGTTCCCTTACAGTATTGCCAAATCCTTTTACCTCACGTAAACCTGAAGATAACTTCTTAACAAATCTAATTCAAACCTTCCGAGAGAGGTTTGTTGTGTTGGCCCACGAAAACAGCGGAATATACTCAAGTTGGTGTAATTAATTAACCAATTTAATAATATATAATCTATAAATGGTCAAATATATAATTGAAATACCCAAAGTGGAGCAACTTCATCGACTTGTATGAAAGTGTGCACGAAAGTTTGCTTAGCTTAGCTTAATACCAGATTATATTACCTTTACACATTGATTGTATAAATGTGGTATTTTAATTTAAAAAAAAATTAATATGCATAACGTTAGAAATGCTTATAAATTAAATTGTTCAAAAATGTATTATAAGTACTAGTAAAATTATTAAAATTTATTAGAACTAGAGGTCGCCCAGTGGACGAATTATTTTTATTTTGTTAATATAGTATTAGTTTTCTCCAGTCCTTTTTCTCCATACAAAGTTGTAGCGAACGAAATTTCATAATCCTTCTCTCTAATTAATTTTCTCAAAAATAAATTCAAAGTTTTCATTTCACTGTTGATATATATATATAGATTATTTAAATAATAAATAAATATTACTTAGAAGCAAACAAATTAAAGTGTAAAAGAGAATCAAAATCAAATTTCTCTGGTGATAAAATTTATAAAAGTTATGGGCTCAAGAGAACTATTTGGAAATTCGCAATAATGATGACATCTGGCGAATGTGCAAAGTTAAAATCGCTCATTTAATGGCCCCACTGTGTAGATGCGTCGCGCAACGCCATCCACGATTGCCACGCGCCTTCTTAGGCTAATATAGACTTGGATATCTTCGATATAATCGCTTTCCAGATAGATTCGGTATCTTGCACGTTTGCCTTTTAATGACTTTTTTTTAATTAATTAAATAATTAATTAATTATTTTTTTTCAAATCAACATGTACATAACATTATTTTGAAGGTATTTAATAATTAGATTTTTTTACATTTACATTGGGCTCTTTAGTTATTCTTAGATATTTAAGGACACTAACATAGATTTGAGTTTATTACCAACAAAATATAGGCTGTGATTTTTTTAAGTAGTATTGCTCCATAATCCTACAGCGTGATGATAAATATTCGTTGGAGATTATTTATAAAAAAAAATCATTAAGTTTTTTTTTATCTAAAGGTCAGCCAGTCAAGTAAACGGTCATCTTGATGTTAAACAACGTCACAGTGCTGAAAGTGCACTGCTGACTTTAATAATATAAAATTTATAAGTGATAGAAAAATGGGGTCTGAAATCTGAGTGAGTGAGGCACTCACCGAAATATAAATATATGCAATTATTTTACTCTGGTATCTTGTAAGAGGCTTTTACTGCTACCAGACTGTCTGTCCAATTTATCACTGCGCTTGATATTACCAAAAGTAATCTAAAAATTGTAAAATTTTCCTTTTGTGACTTGCACCCCTGTGAAGACAGACTAGTGAATAGAGCTGGTTTAATACAAAGGCTGATGGTACATAGTACATAGTCAAATTCCCTGCTGCATTATAATACTCTGCAGAATAACTCAAAGACGTACCGAAATAAGCCCAGCTACCGCACAACCGTTTCTAATTCAGCTGAATTATATTCATGTAACTTTAGTGAAAAGGAAATATTTGACAGTAACAGATTATATTTGTAAGTATAATGTTTCTTAAAGTGATTTTTGTCAATTATTAATTGGACCCAATTTAATCTGTATAGCTTAGGGCCTCTTTCACTATGTGTCAAGTAGGCTAACCGCCATTTAAAGTCACCGGTAATCGGGAATGATGGAGATGACATTAAAAAACATTTAAAAAAAATTAAAAAAAATTCGCCTATCAAAGGATGCAGTAAACCGAGTGCATAATTTAATAAAACATAAAATTATTTCTAAAAGTAACTAACCAACATTTTACTTGTATTTGGTGAAAGAGGCCCTTATAGATTTTTGTCAGAATGCTTTATTAGATGAATGCTTCCCCCCTTCCCTATTTTTTGTATATGACAGGTACCCTGTGTTCTTGTGTGTATACCCGACAACGTGTATGAAAAATTTCATGATGATATGGTTCAATAGTTAGGCCTGTAAGCGTAACAAACATATTCAATTTTGCATATGATGATATCAACCTACAAAAGATTACTACGAATTGGAATGTATATTCGTAAAAAAATAATAACATTAACCATTAACAATGCACTCGGTTGGATTGAATTGTTTTATGAAACTAAATTTATCGGATAATCCCTGCGTTTGGCAATAAATCAGCCGTAACAGAATTTAACTATTTATAAATCAATTTGGAATGTAGGCGGCCGAAACAATAGCCAACAAAATTAGTGTTGCTCCAGTGATGGGAACTTACTCGTAGCGAAATATCGATCATGAAGCCTTCGCTAAATTTAATTTTAAATTAAATTTAATAGGTTTGTAAAAATATATATATATATATATAATATGTGATATGTGTGTGTGTGTGTGTGTGTGTGTGTGTGTGTGTGTGTGTGTGTGTGTGTGTGTGTGCGTGTGTGTGTGTGTGTGTGTGTGTGCGCGCGTGTGTGTGTGTCGGTTCAGTAGTTTTTGCGTGAAAGAGTTCCAAACATCCATACATCCAAACATACTTTCGCATTTATAATATTAAGTACATAGTACAGATATAAATAAATAAATAAATAAATATTCATGGTTCAGTTTAAAATCGCCGTTTCATCACATAAAGATGAAAAGCTATAGGAATGGAATCCTAATATTTTTCCTATACTAGAAATATCTCAAAGCAAACTTGCAATAAAATTGTCGAACGAAAGCTTTCCACTGCTCTACGGATATATATTATACAATAAAGCATTAGTTATTACGTTCAACAGTTGGCCCGTAGTTATTTGCAGACGTGTTTTATTTACAAATGGTTTCGTTAAAGCCAAAAGCTTAATAGAAATAATTACAAAAGTCATCAGACTTAGTGTCATTTTTAGACGCCGACTTTAAATTGACTTCCGCTTGGTGTTGTCGTGTTTAATGATATTGTTGTGTTTCGAAAAGTTCACAAACTTTGTTGTTGTTAAGTTGCGAACAAGCAATACAAAGTTTCCAACAAAATGATGGCGAAAGTGGGTGATATTAATCTGACACACCAGTAAACTCTGACCAGACTTTGATTTTGATCATACTTTACGAGCAGACTTAGCTAACGATGAGACTGTGTATTCGCTGCAAATATTAATGTTTTTGAATATTATTTTGTGAATTGGTACTTTGCACATGAACGAGAAAGTTACTTATGTGTAAACAGTATGTGTAAAAGAAAACTATAAAAACTTAAAAGCTTACTATTTAGGTGCTAACTATAGTCTCAATCAGAGTTCAAATGCAATCTTTAAATATTCCTTATCTAAAATAAACAATTTATTACATCACTCAAACATCACTAAATAATAATCGATAGAAGTCGATCAACATCACTATTCTGTACTCAAAAATGAAATGATTTTTATTTCCAGTTTTTTTCGTCATAACTAAGTAAGAAGCTTGCGAACGCAATAACAAACCATTTGATTAGCAATCACATTTAAATGGGATTACTTACCGGCAAGATTACAAAAAATAACTCAGTTTCATGTTTCCAAGTAGCCAAATATTAAAATATTACCACAGCAGCGGTTCCAAAGATATCCCAGAAATGTAATATTCTAAGGGACAGTACGGACATGTGTATGGGTGTATATGACATGTGTGAACTTTGAAATTAATTTGATGGAAATTCAAAAGTAACCGCGGACATGTATAATGAAATAACTGACGAAGTAATGTAACTCTAAAAGCCGCAAGAATCTCGACTAAATCGTATACAAATTACTTGTAAACTATCTTGTTGTTATGTTCGCAGCTTGTTACGAAGCTTTGTTAGACGAGGTCAAGCACCTTAAACAATTGTCAACAGTCAAACAAGGTGTATTACAATTAGTATCCAAGATTAATGCAAAACGTGAACTCTAACTATGACTCTTGTACGAAATAACATAGGTGTGACATAAAAATAACTAGTATGTTACATACGAGTGCCTCTGCGAATAATAACTGTGAATAATACATTATATCGTGTTCATAAAACCAAAAAATTCACATTCTTTATCTTTGTACCAATTCATTTTCTAAGGTACACTTACATAAAGGTCGCATTAACATTACATTATATTATACTATCTGGTGCTCGAGACTTCGTCCACGTTGAACGATGAAAGGTACTCTATGTCCTTTCTGGTGTCACAGACAACGTGTATGCAAAATTTCATAGTGATCATTTCAGTAGTTTTTGCGTGAAAGAGTCACAAACATCCATACATCCAAACATACTTTCGCATTTATAATATTAGTACGGATTAGTACGGACTAGCGACCAGCTCACATTAATTATTAAATACCTACGTTAATTACAAACAATATTTCGTGTACTTTGTTAACAGATACGTACGCCAACGTACAAAGTTTACACACCGTCCCACATCTGAGTGCACTGGAAATAAGTAATTACTGTAATGCGGATATAGTAAAGAAAATACACAAAGCTATTTCAGTGCAACTGTATTGTAACAATTTGAGTGTTCGTTTGTTGCAAACTTTTATAGACTAAATAAATAACATTATTTTGTAATTAGCTAATAGCTTTATAGTGGTGCAGCTTCTCTCTCCTTTGTTCTATGTATGACTATTAAGTTTGCAATGTTCTTAATATTAATTCAACCGGAACTGTTCCACTTGCGGACCACGAGACGCGGACAGTGGTTTCATCCCTTCGTGGTTGATGTTCCTCGGTCACGCACGAAGCGTTACAGTTCCACATTCCTTGTCCGAACTGCTAGGGAGTGGAACTCACTGCCTGCGTCTGTGTTCCCTCAAAATTACAACCTCGTGGTCTTCAAATCAAGGGTAAATGGGCACTTACTAGGTAAGCGTGGTCCACCTTCGGCCGCATCTGCACCTTACATCAAATGAGATCGCAGCAAAGCGCTGCCTTGACTCAATTTAAAAAAAATAATATTAAACAGAGAGGGCCTTTCCACAGAGAGTAGGAGAAGAACCATAGACGAGCATTGTGTGGAGAGCGTTCGAAGTGAAGAGATGTCGAGCTTATTAAGCGGCGAGCAAACCGCGTTTCCAGTTAAATTAATTTGCGTCTGTAAAATATGTAGTTCACATTTAAATTGTAAATGAATATTGGAAAATACAATTTTATACAAAAAGCACTTAGACTTATTTCGTGGTTTCGGCTATTTTTAAGCTTGATGATACCTATATCATTGGTATATTTCTAAATCAATCAAAATATATCAATCAAAATGTAGAATCAAAATGTAAAAATTAATAAGTTTGTTTATTAAATTGTGAACATTATTAACATCATTATAAAACATTGAAATTCGCATGGTATTATAAAAATGCAATGGAACTCTTGATTAATGTTGATAAATATACACATTCATTAATGATGTAAAGTAAAGCTGTCTCGCTATCGCAGGCTCTACTTAATGTAATGAAAACACGGAACTACAAAATTCATAATGGCATTATTGATCCAAATTCCCAAACTTATTTATTATTCATCAGAACTTCCCATACAATTTCCTAATTCCATTTTAATTATACAATAGTTAGGATTCTCTTTGAAATAATCCTCACATAGAAAATATCTTGACACTTCAAAGCTTATTATGATCTGGATGAATTTTTAAATGACACATTCTAAAATTCTAAAATAGTGTTCTGATAAATAAATAAATAAATAAATATCTTCACACATTCCACACAGCACCATCTAGTTCCACAGTAAGCAACTAATGCTTGTAATATTTATACCAGACAGTTGATATAATACATAGATTACTTATTTTTTTGTAAATACATACACATTATAAATAAAAAACATCCATGACTCAGGTACAAAGGTAAAATGTTAACACATAAACATTTTCCCCTAGCGGGATTCGAACCCGCGACCGTTTGGTTAACAGCTAGGGTTACTAGCCACTAGACCAAACGTGTCGTCATTGATCGCGTCGTGTCGTCTGATGCATTTTAAATTTGACTTTGATTTGTGTAATAGTTGTATTGACACGGGATATAAATATTTTGTACACCAAATGTGATAGTATTAAATAGTATTTATATTATTTGGTTTTACACCCATGTACAGGCAAATAAATGATTTTATTGATGGATTGATTGACTTCTCCTTGTTTCTTTATTTGATACTATTTCACGCCTCAACTACTCAATCGTTTAAAGCTATTTAAATGGTGTTACATTTGGTCCACATTTTCTAACAAAACATGTAACACTATTTTAATAATTTAAAAAAAAGTTACATAAAGAGAATGTGTGTCGCGAGTAAACAGCAAGTTTTGTGTAACTTTTTAACTCGTTGTTGATAATATGTTCGCCGACAGAGACTGCACTTGCAAGTTCTTGCTGAAACTTGTGTTACCAAAATGGATTCGCTGCAGTATTAACATCACAAACACGTACATTAGGCGGATGCAGTTCCCTCGCGGGAAATGACGCTTCTAGTGCGAACAACTTTTTTTTATTTATTTATTTTTATAAAAGATGGGTTTGCTCTAGACCAACAACCAACTGTGTAGCAAGGATGAGGCCTAAGATGGAGCGAACCTCAATCTCAACCCAGAAGATGCCTTTTCACTCGAAATTTGAAAATATTTGGGTTATATGAGCTCAGGAGTTCCAAACGTGTGCAGTGCTCATTATAAAAGATGTTTTAAAGCACTTGGTCCGAAAAAGAGGGATATCGACAAGATGAGGATGGTAACCATTTGTACGTCTGTATGTCCGATGGAAGAAGGTTGAAGGCGGTATGAGTTCATGCAGCTCCTGAGCACACTCTCCGAAGTACATCTTATAAAAGACACATAGACTGGCAATTTTACGTCTATGTGCCAGAATCAGCACCTTAGTTTTTAAAAACGTACAGTCTCAACTCTTAAACTTTAAAAAAAATTGACTTATTTTGGAAATTAGGGTGTTTTTGCAGAGTCGGTTAACTAGCACAATACTGGACCAACGCTCGGCTAGTAGGAGGTGGCCTAGAGAAAAAGTATGTTGTGTGAAACTCTAATTAAATATATTATATTAAATGGTAATACTTTTTGATAGCGAATGATGCCCTATAGGCTACTAGTAGTACCTTTTAATTTTTTTAAGAATCACTTATTTACTCATAAAAGCAGCAGTTTTATATTTATATTGTAAAAAAAATTAAATTTAAGATAGAAAATAAATAGCTGAATAATAATAATAATAATAAAAATATTTAACTTTAAGTTAAGAATTCTTCAGATGTTTTTTATTACAATTATAGCTACCAAAATATCCAAATATTTTAAGGCCCAGTCTTGAATTACTCGTATATTAATTATTTTTAATTACCTCCTGTATTAATTATTTTTCATCCTATTAACAAATTTTCATGAATATTCCACAAGAGTCGGCGTTTTAATTGAAAAGTTTCAATATCGTAGACGTTCCCTTTTGGTCTCAACATTTCAACGGCTTTACTGTGATTCGTAAAAAAATGAGTAACTAATAAATGTAATATAATATAATTAATATAACTTGAGACGAGAACTATAATTATATTTCAATTTGGATTTTTAGAAAAATAAATTAATAATAAATAAGAACATCTGTAAGACAAGTCTCGATGATGATATAAATATTCTGTCGTCGTTGCAGAACTTCTGATAATTACAAGTAAACTGATCTAATTAGGTATAAAATGCCCTCTAGAACGAGTTTCTTAAACAAATGTGTAAAATATTATGTTCGGGACAGCCTACAATCTATATCTATATATATACTAGTCTATATCTATATATATATATATTAGTCTATATCTATATATATATATTAGTCTATATATATATATAGACTAATATATATATATATGTTAACAGTGCAGTGGATGTCCCTATATATCATCCATTAACTACACTCTAATGCATTGCACCGGCGTTGGCCATTGCGTCCGCGACCAACTACTGACCTACTTCCTGCAGATAGCTAACTCTTCATTTTATGAGTTACGTAACATTTGTCCCTTACATCGTCCTGTGTTTTATTTGACATATACGAAAAAGAGAGATCTTTTATTAGAAGTTTCACAGCAAAACCTTTTGCAAATCCGTCCGTACTAATATTATAAATGCGAAAGTATGTTTGGATGTTGGATACCCTTGCTCATTTGAAGGTCAGCAATTGAATGCTTCTGGTGTTGATTATGCTGTTTTAGGTGACGGTAACCATATACTGTCATACTATCATCATCCGTACTAATATTATAAATGCGAAAGTATGTTTGGATGTATGGATGTTTGTAACTCTTTCACGCAAAAACTACTGAACTGATCACCATGAAATTTTGCATACACGTTGTCTGGAACACCAGAAAGAACACAGGATATCTACCTTTCACCCAGAAAAAAAGGACTATTCCCGAGGGATAAATAAAAAATAAAAAACTAACGCCTTAAAAAGTGTTATAGCAACACGAGGTCAAGCGTTATATTGCTTTTTTTTTAATTTTTAATGCAGACGAAGTCGCGAGGACAACCTAGTATAGAATAGTATAGTGTTCGTGCTTCTAGAACTGATAAATAACAGTAACTGGCAAGGAATATGTTATGATATTAATTAAAATGCGCTTATTATGTTTGACATCGCGTTGTAATATGGAACGCGTTCATTTTACCGGATTGTAATGGACCGTAATTGTGACAAATTAAGATTGCCATTGGATTGTAAGACGTTGCGTACATTGGAATATAATATTGTTTTTTTTCTGGATAATAGTTTAAACCCTACTCACACATAGACAAATTTTACGTGCCAAGTTTGTGAAGGAATGATTATTCCCACTGGGTGCAAGCTTTGTTCGACGCATGACACAACCGCCACTAGTTCTGTAAGCAAAAATTGTAATATAATAAGGGCATTTTTTTTTTTGTAAAAATCAGTCTTCTCTTTGCTCCGGCATAATAAAGACCATTGTACTAGTACAAACTTGTTTTGGAACCTACAAACCCTTTCCTCTTCGACTAAGGCTCGAGTCACCAACAGACGGTTATTTTTTAAACAGCTGTTTAAAATTTAAACAGCTATTTTGTTGTTCAAAATCGCTAAACTACGGGTTTAACGCCCTAAACATCAGATTAATCATTAAGTTAATCAGATGTTTAGGGCGTTTAACCCGCAGTTTAGCGATGGTTATCAACAAAATATTATCAAAACTGCTGTATAAATTTTAAACAGCTGTTTAAAAATAACCGTCTGTTGATGAACTCGAGCCTAACCATCGAACGGGTGGCCAGTGAGCCTTCCTTGACCGGAAGTCCTGCTCACTTAGGTCTAGCCAACACAGCCAGGCCCGTACATATTATCTCTATATATTATTATATTGATATGCAATTCAATGCAACCCCCGTGTAAGGGTCTCACGTAACGAACCATCAAGGCAACGTGGGTCTCATGTAAACTGTTTTTTTATGTAGCCCCGCCGCTAAACATCTCTGTTTTATGGCTTATGTTACTCAACAAGTCAACATGTATATTAAGATAAAACAGGCATATGTTGACTTGGTATATTTTTGGGCTTATTGATTTCTTGGTAACACTTTAGATTTAATATTAAAGCAACAATTGTAAACATTTCTTTTAAAATAATTTCGTTATTCATAAAAATATTATATCTATTAATAGTGATGTTGGTGGGTTTTGCTAATGAATCCATCCTCTACCTCTTTCCCTTCTCCTCGTGTATACAATATAATAGTTGTGTGTGTGTGTGTATGTATGTATGTGTCTCTGTGTTAAAAAAACTGCTTACGGCGCGCGTGTGGGTCGTCGACCGCATTTATTTAATTTAATTAATAAACCCGCTTTAATACGCAAGAACAATAGTTAAGTTTCTTATCATCATAAACCGCATCTGTGCTATCGAAATCCGCACTGTGAATGTATGGGATTGTGCTGCTGTGAACATGCCGGGTGTGAGACCTACCCTCCGATTGTCATCGTCAGCTTCGGGAGACAGCGGAAGCTAAAGGCAGGTGAGTGTGCACGATTCCCTTATCCCATTTACAGTTTTGACCTTATCCATTAAGGTAACATTTCCCTGGAGGCGCCAAACCTCCAGGGTGGTCCTTCATCGCATTCTTCTCAACCCGCGCCACCAGATGTAGTTTTTTTTTTATTAAAATAAAAAAAAAGCATGTTTGTTGCTAAGAAAAATTAACTTTGTACTTGAAAAGAACTACTTAATCTTTATACATAAGTAAATAAAAATGTTAAGTTGGTTTGTGTGTGCTTCAAAAACTCAAGAATGGGTGGACCGATTTTAATTTGGTTTCCACTTATGGAAAGAGGGATAAACGAGGAGTTTTATATATAAAAATTACACCCCAGGCGAAGCCGGGAGCGGGTCGCTAGTATAGTAATATTAAGTAATTTTAATGTAAACGACTACGTGAATCAATGAATCATTGCAAAAGAATAAGTATATTGTAAGATTTCCTTGATGTCCATTTTTTAATATAAAAATGTTGATTTGTGTATTTCTAAAAAACTCGAAAACTAGCCGACGGATTGACTTGAAATTTTTACACAATATGCAATCCGCTTCAAGGATTGATCTTATCTGCTTAATAATATAATCTCGATCGCGAGAAAACAGCTTTTTTTTACGACGCCATCTGCTGAAAGCGAGGAGAACTAACTTGCCATCGATAACCGCTGTCTTTTTTTTTAAATTGAGTCAAGGCAGCGCTTGGCCGCGATCTCACTTGATGTAAGGTGCAGATGCGGCCGAAGGTGGACCACGGTTACCTTAGTAAGTGCACATTTACCCTAGATTTGAAGACCCCGAGGTTGTAATTTTGAGGAAACACAGACGCAGGCAGTGAGTTCCACTCCCTAACGGTTCGGACAAGGAAGGTGGAACTGTAACGTGACCGAGGAACATCAACCACGAAGGGATGAAAACCCTGTCCTCGCCTCGTGGTCCGCAAGTGGAACGGTTCCGGTTGGATGAGGTCGTATAGATTGGACGCACACTCTCCATAGTGCAGACGATAGAAAATCGATAGGCATGCTACTTTTCGGCGATGCTGCAGGCTTTGGAGTTGAGACTCCACAAGGGTGTCGTTGCCAATGACTCCACAAAGGGTCCACAAGGGTGTCACATTTAAAGTGGCATTTAAAGCCGTTGTCATGGCAGCCGCTGACGGAAAAGAAAACCACAGCGAATCGTGGTCGGGCTCAGCTAGTACAGGGGTCGGCAACCTTTTGAATCGGAAGAGTTAAAAATTACAATTGACAAAATTTCAAAGTTTTTAAAGAGCCATAAAAATCTTCGTCAGTTTTCAAATTCTTTTCTTTATCAAACTCTCATTACCATTTGAAACTAAACCACTAAGTAGACAACTTAGATATGTTTATAAAGAAATTTTAGCATGAGTGATTTTTTAATTTCCGTTGTGTAAGCAAATATCGACATTAAGGTGACAAACCTTTTCTTATCCCGACTGTACTGTTTGTGCAACAATTGCATACTAACTTGCCATGAAAAAAAAATTGTGGAAATATTAAACACATTTCATGCACACAGCAGTGCAGTATTAATATTTTTCGTAGCACGAAATTGTTAGAAACTCGTACATTGTAATATTGTAGGGAGTAATAAATTCAGGGGTTGCCAACGTTCATCGCTGTTTAACACACGATTTACATAATCGTTACTTCTGCATTGCAGTTTTACAATACACACAGCAGACTGGCTTCATAAAATACAAAGAGTGAATGGGCTTTGACTTTTTTATTAAACATATAAAAGAGAAAAGTTGTGGCCGTTTGTTATACTCAGGGCCTCTTTCATCAACTACAAGTAAAGTGTTGATTAGTTACATTTAGAAATAATTTTATGTTTTATTAAATTATGCACTCGGTTTACATACTGCTTCCTTCGATAGGCGAATTTTTTTTAAATTTTTTTTTTAATGTTTGTGATTTTTACCGTACAAACAAAGGTATATCATCTCCTTCATTTCCGGTTACCGGTGATTTTAAATGACCGTTAGTCTACTTGACACATGGTGAAAGAGGACCTTAGTCACGTTGTCTGGGACACCAGAAATGGCATAGGGTACCTTTCATCGTTCAACGCGGACGAAGTCGCGAGCACCAGCTAGTTTGTAATTAAATTCACTTTAAATATTGATACACTTAATATGCATTTTAATACAGAAATAATAAAAAAAATACTTTAGACTGCGATGGAGCACTAAGAAAAGTGTTGAAAAATATTCTTTAGTATGAAATTTCTACAAAACAATCATGTTATGCTTATGACGTTAAGTAAAAGCACACTGCAGCGGTGGAGGCTTAATGTTTGTGGCGCAAAAGTATAATAAAAGCTCACTTTAAAAAATATTCTTCGGAGTGTTACATTTAACCTGAGAAAACTGAATAACAAATTCTTTAAGAAGCTTTCATTGTTTATATGGAACACCATTTCCTCGACGATAAAATTATTATTTAGTTATTTAGTTTTGGATCTCCTTTTGAAATAATCGTTAGTCCATAAAATCACTAAATAGTCAAAACACAGTTTTTGATTTCTGATTTTGATGCGGTTCATACTATCACTTAAAATTTTTTATTCATGCTGGAATGTTTTTATAATATTAATTATTTTTATTTAATAATTTAGTCTAAATGACGTGATGTTTTTAATTTATACGCTTTATTCAATAGAACGTATAAATTCGCCTCCAAGCGAAGCCGCTGCGGGTAGTCAATAAATCATAAATCCGTACTAAATGCGAAAGTATGTTTGGATGTATGGATGTTTGTAACTCTTTCACACAAAAACTACTGAACCGATCACCATGAAATTTTGCATACACGTTGTCTGGGATACCAGAAACGACATAGGGTACATTTCATCCAGAAAAAAAGGACTATTCCCGAAGGATAAATAAAAAACAAAAAACTAACGCCTGGTTAATGTGTTATAGCAACACAAGGTCATACATTATATTGCTTTTTTTAAATTTTCAACGCGGACGAAGTCGCAGGCACCAACTTGTATAAAATAAGATCAAGCTCACCAAACATTTAATACCATTTAGATAATAATTTAATTTAATTAGTAATAATCTATTAGACTTTGTGAAATGATATTACAATTTGTAATAGACGCGGTCATATTTTACTCCGCGAAGCTAAATACTTGTTTGGTTTTGCGTACTCATAAATTTCAGCAACAGGGGGTTATCCGACCAATAAAATTTACATTTTCAATATGAATTTTCATAACTTTAGAAATCTCAATTTCTATTTTCCGCGGACGAAATATGGCCGCAATTTAGCCAACGATGATACAGGCTCGTTGGGATTTCGTAATCGAAACACTGTCAGGAGAAATTCATATATTTAAGGCAAACCGACATTGATACAACCTTTGTTTATATTACACACGATTTAAAAGCATATATGTTTTGCAGTCATAAACTGAAGCCACGTGGCGTCAGTAACCACTCCAGAAAATCAAAGTAAACCATAATTATTAAGGGTCGACTGACAACCATAACTGAAAAGAGTCCTCACCCATTATCCCATAAGATCCCCTTTGATGCCGTAAAAAAATTAGGTTATCAGATTTTTTTTTACTTTATTAATAAAATAGGATTTTGACTATAGAAATAATAATCAGTGGATTGAAAAAAATAAAAGATATTTAATGCAATAATAATAAATTGATCAATAACTCACTTAACTTATTTATCCTTAGATATATGTATAAATAAAATTTAATTTCTATTGTAATAAATACTTACATTAACAATAAATGTCAAGAAATAGTTCAGCCGACGGCTACGTTTATCCGATCAGCTTAATTAATAATTAATTAGTTTGTTTAATTATACAATTAATTAAGTTAAATTTCTGTACAATTATTTCAGTAAAATACACAATTTTAATAAAATTAGTCAAATAGTCTAAGGGCCTCTTTGACCATCTCTGAGTAAAGTGTCAAGTAGGCTAACCGCCATTTAAAGTCACCGGTAACCGAGAATGATGGAGCTGATATACCTTTGTTTACGGTAAAAGTCCCAAACATTAAAAAGAAAATAATTGAATAAAATTCGCCTATCGAATGATGCAGTAAACCGAGTGCATAATTTAATAAAACATAAAACTATTTCTAAAAGTAACTAATCAACAATTTATTTGTAGTTGGTGAAAGAGGCCCTAAATCAAATATACTGTCAACCTGCCTGTCGTGTTTTATTGCGTAATACAAACGTAACAGGTCTTGCTACTATGGTTTTTATCACTAGATATTATTTGTATCTGCACGTCTCCTGATTGTGATAGATATTGCTATGATATTCTATCACTATCATGACATTCTACTCCAGATGAAAAGTCTTCACATATCCTGAAACATTTCTAGCCTTCTCCAGTCCAACAGAAACCTTATAAGGAAACTGAGCTGTGTATGTTTTAAATTATTAGGTGGCTGTAAAATTTCTTATGATATTCGTAAATAGTTTATACTTCTGTCATAAACAATGTGTTGTTTTTTTTTTATTTTAATTTTATTAAATTTATTAAGTTTCACAAAACAGGTAATGTTTTATGTCATTACCTGTTCACACAACAGAGCACACTTTCATAAATGCAGTGTCACACAGTTTATGACTTTACAGGCATCTGCGCTGTTCCACATTCTGGTTGTAAAGCTAATTGTTTTAAAAATTGAAATATGATCAACAATATTTTCTTATAGGCGAGCTTTTTAATTTCTCTTTAAGTCTGGTTGGAAAGTATCTATCTCCCTTAACATGATCTGAGATTATTACAATCACGTATTTACGAAAGTTTGAGGTTCGTTTCGAGAATAACTTTGTTAACCGACTACGCAATGGAGGGATATCTTCTAAAGTACATCCTGAAATTTATTTTATCGGCATTCTAAATGGCATTATAGATAAAGCGAATTCATTAAATTATAATTAAAAATTTGTTATGATGAAAAATAATAATTTGATTTCTCTTATGAAATGGTGCCTTCGTAGCAAAAAATTCTTAAATCACATTTTATTTTATTTTTAACTAGCTTTCGCACGCGACGTCGTCAGCGTAACTTACTCCTTTTCACATTATTCTTGCCATAAAAACTAATAAATATAAATTCTACCTAGTCAACATTGTGGATAAGGTGTCACCAAAATTCAACATCATTAAATTTTCCTTAAAAGTTTGTCCCAAGCAAGCTGGCCGTTACCTTATCTCAGCGGCATGCAGACAAAATAAACTTCCGGAATAGCCCATATCAAAAGGTGTTAAGGTTGAAAATATGCAGCAATAACTGCCTCGACAATTGAAAACGACAGTATTAGTAAACAACGAACGGTGTGGCGTTATGTCTTCAGAATGTCGTCGAAACGATTATTTTCAGTGGTTCGGCGGCGAATGGCCGCAGTATGGACCAGTTTATGACCTCATTACTTAAACTGGGGGACATAATCATGTGTACGGATAGTGTAACCGTTATATGAACATATTTTTCCTTATTTATGATATTTAATTTTAGATTGTAGACCGTGATCTATTAGAATTTTTGAACTGAAACTTCTATAGCCGCGTTGGGTACTTTTAGTATAAGGAAAAAAACACAACTCGTGCCGCCACGCTTTACGAGCGACAAACTCAGTGACGTTTAATTGTATGAATTAAGCGTCATCTATCCGAACGAGTACGTAACTTAGTTTACATTATGCTTAACTATGTAGTTTTTACTTCTGACGAACAGTCCTATGACTGACAGCTTTCTTTTTTTTATATGATGTTCTGGCGGTCTGTATGCGAGTTTATACTCGATGGTAAGCGGCTGCCTTTGTCTTTTAACACAAGTAACGCCTTTAATGTTACAAAGGCGATCAAAGTAGGATAAGGGATAATGTATTAGGAGTGGATAAGGGATACACTACGTTAAGTACTACTAAAATTAGGTTAAGGGCCTCTTTCACCAATTGCAAGTAAAGTGTTGATTAGTTACTTTTAGAAATAATTTTATGTTTTATTAAATTATGCACTCGGCTTACTGCATCCTTCCTTAGGCGAATTTTTTTATTATTTTCTTTTTAATGTTTGGGACTTTTACCGTACAAACAAAGGTATTATATCATCTCTTTCATTCCCGGTTACCGGTGACTTTAAATGGCGGTTAGCCTACTTGACACATGGTGTAAGAGACCCTAGTATTCTATATTTCATATTTCCGTTTATATAGTTTATAGTATTACTATTTTCGTAGTACTCTGTAGTATTACTATGAACTGTACCACAAGTTAATACTTATTGATCCGATTTATTTTAAGAATTAAGTAATTACTAATAATATTTTAATCGTTAAGATATATTTAAATAAAATTATATAATGAAATACATATAATTATGTTGAGAAAGATAGCAGTGATGTTACATTGCTAGAATTGTTGAAACTATGTTAGAACATAGTTTTAACAATTGTTAACATGTAAATTTAATAAATGTTCATTGGAAGTGATATTATCGTTTCGTAATGAAAACATTAGTGCAGAAGTAACTGAGTTAGGGGATGGTTTGTGAAGTGAATTTTGGATTTTATTATCATAAGGAATAAGGACCAGATTTTACGATAATTACAGCTCTAAATTTGTAGAGTTTTAAAGAGGCCTTAATCCGTTTATGCCATCGTTAAAGCGAGGCAAAAGTTTAGGAGAAAAATTTGTGAGGGAAACTTAGGTCGTAAGGGAGTATCATGAATCATTTAACTAATAAATTTTGATGGATAGCTGCCAGATGTCTGGGCCGTTTGTGCTTGGATTGTGTTCATTACAATTTTCCTAACATTATTATTATTAGGGGCAAATGTTTATGTGTTAACATTTTACCTTTGTACCTGAGTTATTGATGTTTTGTATTTATAATATGTATGTATTCTGTCACCAACTCTGGTGCAGGTGTTTATGGGTCATGGTGGGTTTGCAGATTATCTGCACAGAATCAAGAAGGTTTCCAGCCTGGACTGCTTGTGCGGGCATGGGCTAGCGGATTAGTGGACTGCCCCAGGTTCGCGCGTGCAAGGTTCGTGATGGAAAAGGACATCGATATATAATCTGCACAAAATTATAGAAAACAAATATATCGTAAAAAAAATTCTAGACTTCTGCCACAAAGTGGCAACGGTGTTGGTCGGGCTGAATGAAATAAAATTACTGGATAACTTATAAGAATTAGGGCCTCTTTCACCAACTACAAGTAAAGTGTTGAATAGTTACTTTTAGAAATAATTTTATGTTTTATTAAATTATGCACTCGGTTTACACAATAGGCGATTTTTTTTATTATTTTCTTTTTAATGTTTCGGACTTTCAACGTACAAACAAAGGTATATCAGCTCCATTATTTCCAGTCTATATATTTTTACTAAATCTGGTTGACAAATCAACTTGATTAAGTGGTAGTCACGTGGAATATGTGCTGTTTTATTTTCCTTTGCGTGGGCTATATTTATTTTTAACATTCTGCATCAGCTTATAAATATTATGTTTCTTAAAACGAATGTTCTTTAAAGTTCAAAAAACTAATTTTATTCTACGGTTATTTTATTGTTGTAGGTAATGTACTTACTTTTATTGTTTTCGCTGTCAAAAGAAAAACACGCAACAAGAAAGAACTCACGTAAATGTGTTAGCAAACTTTTTATTACGGTTTATTGCGTTTTCTGGTTAGTTATCTCCTTGCTGGGGGCGGCGGCCATCTTGTTTTCAGATGTGTCAACTAATGCAATTACTATTAGGGCCTCTTTCACCAACTGCAAGTAAAGTGTTGATTAGTTACTATTAGAAATAATTTTATGTTTTATTAAATTATGCACTCGGTTTACTGAATCCTTCGATAGGCGATTTTTTTTATTATTTTCTTTTTAATGTTTGTGACTTTTATCGTACAAACAAAGGTATATATAATATCATCTCCATCATTCCCGGTGACTGGTGACTTTAAATGGCGGTTAGCCTACTTGACACTTTACTCAGAGATGGTGAAAAAGGCCCTTACAATATTAAATAATAAGAATATCATATTCATTGGAAAAGATTGAATACAAAAACAGTACGGAAAAATACACTGTATTTTTTTTTCTCTCCTAGAAGTTCCCAAAAAAGTGCCAAAAAGTGTCCACTTAAATAAAATCAATCAACATAAGGTTGCACTAACACAAGTTTAACGAAACATAAATTTATGCAAATTTATGCAACTCGGACGAAATAATATTATGTTCGAATTTAGTAGGTGGCGCACGTGGTGACATACGCGCCTTTATGTATCGACAATATATTAAATTCTGTTTAATATCAGTCACTTATTATTCCCGAGCCAACCTTCCTTGGTGGCTGGCTTTATCTACTTTGAGGCCGTAAGATATAGCGCGGGACGTGACCTATATGATAAAGCGTTTCGCAAAATATCTACTTTTGTGGAAATTTTTGTATTTATGTAATGTAAGTGCTAAAATATTTTATTCGTGAATATAAAAATTTGGGCTACGATTAATTTTTACATATATTTTTTAAACTATTTTAATAATAGTAATTCATATTCATATAGAAAACATGTGAGTTTAAATTTAACATTTTGTAAGGCAGGGGAGGATACAAGTGTTGTAGACTTTGCAATTAATTTTTTTTGGCTGCTTACTTATGGCTGCGAAAATTGGCCGCTTTCTAAACATCACAGAGACACGTTAGAGTTGGGAATCAAAAAAATAGATAAGCAGGTGTGACAGATATTCTCACTAAAATAGATCAAATGAAGTGGAGATGGACTGGTCACATGTTAAGGAGCACCCCATGAGGCCTTTGCCAAGAGGCACACCGAAATTCGGAACATAATATTTTAACAAAACATATAAAAGATATATATATATATTGTGCAATAAAAGATTAAGCCTATTGTGAAATTATTATTTCTTAAAACTTTTGGGAATGAATATATTTCCAAAGTTCACAACCCAAAACAGATACCGCCTAGGCAAATGCGAAAGCCCAATATGTTAAAAATTAAATACTTATTATTCAAGAATTTCATTTCACTGTGTCTTTTCCGAATGAAATAAATATTTTATTTACTATCAAGTATTGACTTCAGTAACACATCTAAAAGAAAAAAAAGATCTTCCAAAAATTAAATTATTGTTTTATATTTCAGATACTCAAACTTTATTCAATGTTTTCATTGACATATGCAAATACTTATTAAAACATATTTTGTGTGCATTTAACCTTTACAAAAATCTACATTCACTATTAAAGTTGTGTCACATTTCTTAATAATATTCAAAGGAGCTTAGACCCATCAAATATCGCATATTATCGTGTCAGAGGTACGAGAGTGGTATGTGGTAAAATAGTCAGACGTGACCACTTTATAAGCTCTGAGTGGTATCTTTGAGAAATCGCTTCAAATATTGGTTCGTGCTTGTTTTACTAATATGTATGGATGTGTTACATTACGGTTAAATATATGATGCATCCTGCTTATTAAATATTCATGAGGCGATGGCTGCATTTTGTAGGTAACGGATATTTAACGTTGCAAAGAATTTTTTTTTAATGACGTGTCATTTCAAAGTGCATTTTTTAGCAAAGAAAGGTTCTCATGCAGAATTTACTACTGCATAGAAATAGGACTGAGAACTACTTGCGAGTATATTTTTGATTTCATAAACAAGAAAAATTCTAATGAAATATATAGTTTTTTCCGAACCATAGAAATTTGTAACGAGCGCCACCTATCTACTCCAATTGTGAATCTCAACTATTCAGTGACCCACTAAAATACAAATATCATCGTTATTGGTCCATCCGTTTATAAATTTAGTGACATAAACACTTACCAAAGATAAGAAAGTCTTATATATATATAAAGAAACCAGTTTAGCAGAGCTGTAGAGGGCGTGGCTTTTTATCAAGTGTCTGGACGATTTTCCAAGGAGAGTTTATTTCATAAGTGAAGTGCACCTGGGTCCTTAATAAAACTCACTTGAGGTATGCAAGCAGCAATGCATCTTAAATCAAGTCTGCGACACCAATATTAAGATACGAGCTTACATTACAACACAAAGCTGAAAGCTTGCAGCTGCGTCCTAATGGGATGGCTTCTCAACACTTCCCCACTGTCGATTATCTATCCAAAGCTGTAGAATATTGGTTTTGAGAAGGTGTGTCAAAGATGTAATACATACTCTTAATGCTATAAACGAGTTCAATATGAAAACTCAATTTCAATTAGCTAAAAAGACAGCTCAAGAATATACAAAATATATCTACTTATTGAAAGCGCCTCATAGGCATAATAGGCGACGATATTCACCTACCATACGAGCCATATCTACAGTAATCTATGGTAACATTAAATAAATAAATAATAATAATCATTTATATTTATTTCAATAAAGATTCACCATAAATCTTCGCTAAATAAAACTCAAGTTCATATTAGCAGCAGGATTTCATATTTGATTTAAAGCTCAGAGATATATCAAAACCGGCAAAAGTCAGGAAGGAAGCGAGCTTGCATTTACTTGGCGTGATAATTTATTGCTTTGCTTCGGAGATAGAGAAAGATCCCTTTCCCATACGAAACAACTGCTACTTATTCAAAAAAATGACTTTATATAGACTGATTTAAGTTAATAGGCGATGAAGGATTGTCAAATTTGATACACTTTTAAAGTTTATATCTAGATGGATTTAAGAAATCTAATATTTTTTATATTATAATATTGTTAATGTCGAATTTCGACCACCTGGTGACCTCTAGTATTAATAAATCAGCTATATACAGAATAATAAGACTTTAAAATATTTCGAACAAGCTAGTGCCCGCGACTTCGTCCGCGTTGAACGATGAAAGGTACCCTGTGTCCTTTCTGGTGTCCCAAACAACGTGTATGCAACATTTCATGGTGATCGGTTTAGTAGTTTTTGCGTGAAAGAGTTACAAACATCCATACATCCAAAAATACTTTCGCATTTATAATATTAGTGTACGGATGTCATGCACAGGGGCTTAGAAGATCTCAGCTCTTCTTGTAACCACTGATTGTTACAGAAAAGTTTCTGTGCAGAACCGACATAAAAACAAATTAGACGTACACATATGTTTTTTGAAATATTCTGGAGTGGCTTATACTAGTAGAAGTCAGGGAATTAGGTTGCCAAGAGTAGTGCCACTGACCCAATACGAAAAATGTGTCGAATTGTCAAAACCAAACTGTTTTCTCCTATCTCAATGCAATGCATTCCATTCTACAATGAATATTGTTTTAATATTATATGTACAATACTAAAAAAAAAATACTAGCGACCCGCTCCCGGTTTTGCACAGAACAAAACTTAATTAGGTTTTAAATCTACACACACTAATATAATAAAGCTGAATAGTTTGTTTGTTTGTTTGGTTGAACGCGTTAATCTCAGGAATTATCGTGGAAGGCTTTAAGCTACATAAGATCGCGCGGACGAAGTCGCAGGCCTCAGCTAGTCGTGTAATAATTTTTATTGACTGACGAAAGTGAAGCAAATTAGTAAAAGTACCATTTATTTCAAAACTAATTATTTCATCACAGATTAAGAAATCAATGTCTATGGATTATGTTCGTTTTTCCTTATAGAACTGTTTGTTACTAATGATATTGTTTCGGCCTACAAGACTTTCTCCCAAAAATAGGAAATGTTTCGGTAAAGTAAGATTTTTTTTGTTAAATTCACGAGAACTCTTTTGTATACAATCCCTCTGAACTTTTTGTATTATGAAGTGCACATTTGTAAGCAGTACAATGGCATCCATTAGCTTTATTATACAAAAAAAAAACTTAGACTTCTGAAGATTACCTAAAAATTTCAAAAGTCTTTGAGCGGTTTTGGAGTCCATAGGAAATATAGAATTATATAAAGTTGAACGATGAAAGGTACCCCTATGTCCTTTCTGGTGTCCCAGACAACGTGTATGCAAAATTTCATTGTGATCGGTTCAGTAGTTTCTGCGTGAAAGAGTTACAAACATCCATACATTCAAACATATTTTCGCATTTATAATATTAGTACGGATGTATGACAGTATATGGTTACAGTCACCTAAAACAGCATAATCAACACCAGAAGCATTCAATTGCTGACCTTCAAATGAGCAAGGGTATCCAACATCCAAACATACTTTCGCATTTATAATATTAGTACGGACGGATTTGCAAAAGGTTTTGCTGTGAAACTTCTAATAAAAGATCTCTCTTTTTCGTATATGTCAAATAAAACACAGGATGATGTAAGTACGTAACTCATAAAATGAAGAGTTAGCTATCTGCAGGAAGTAGGTCAGTAGTTGGTCGCGGACGCAATGGCCAACGCCGGTGCAATGCATTAGAGTGTAGTTAATGGATGATATATAGGGACATCCACTGCACTGTTAACATGTCCTAAACACAATGTATGTCCGGACACTTTTGTTACTCTGTCAACGGTGATTTGTAGCGATTCGGAAGTGTTGCCTACATCACCAAACTTTTTAAAGGTAACTTTTTCATCGCAATAATGGTTTGGCCCGAAAATTCTGCGCATATTTTTTCTCTAGCGTTTTTCCTCTGACAAATAAATAAGAATTTCCTTTATAAAGTCATTTGGGCTATGGTTATTTTATAATAAATATTAGCGAATAAGGTATTTTATAAATATTTTCCGAATACCACGCGTACCAAGTCAAGGGCACAGCCATTTATCTTCTCCCACTTCTGCCTGTTTCTCCGATAACTGCATCAAAATCAATTAACATATTTTGATACGGTTTTCTCAATGCAAAGAGCAAAATTTGTGTATATGGTTTGCAGAAAAAAATTTGTATCCATGTGAAGCTGTAGGCGGGTTGTTAATCTATCACAAAATAACAATTCTAGTTAGTTGACACGATGGGATTTGCTTTTGAAATGGAGACGAAGTTATCTTAGCATAACAACACGCAGATTCCTTTGTGATTTAAATGAGACCACTTGACAATACTTGACGATTTCACACACATTCAGGAGCACTGAGATGTGTAAATAAAGATAAGGGGTCCCTCACAAACAATAGCTAAAAGGAAAATTCTTTCCGCAGAAAAGTTAATCTAATTTTGAATGTTGAAAGAGGATGGTCCTGGATCCAATTCACGTGTCCGCAGTCGCTGCCGGTCTCAATTTGTGAGTTTACGGAAGTACGGACAGACACCCTACTGCTATTTTTTCTATTCTTTTCAGCACTGCTGTTAACGATATCGCTTTCGACGATGCCGTTATCTGAAATTAGTTTTAGCTTAGGTATATTCGAAATTTTACGACAAATTTTAAAAATCTCATATTTTTCTTATTTTAAACCCTGATACCCTTGCTCATTTGAAGGTCGGCAGTGTAATTGAATGCTTCTGGTGTTGATTATGTTGTTTTAGGTGACGGTAGCCAAATACTGTCATACATCGTCGTACTAATATTATAAATGCGAAAGTATGTTTGGATGTATGGATGTTTGTAACTTTTTCACGCAAAAACTAGTGAACCGATAACTATGAAATTTTGCATACACGTTGTCTGGGACACCAGAAAGGACATAGGGTACCTTTCATCGTTCAACGCGGAAGAAGTCGTGAGCACCAGCTACACATTATGCACATGGAAATTAAAGTCCTGCATGAAGGAGGGATACCAGAGCCAATTTCATATCTATGATCATCTTATCACATCATTCCTGTTATTTTCTTACAAACGTTGCATATATTAGGCCACAGTGAAATGAATAAAATGTTCCGTAAACTCATTCCTTGAATTTCCCGCGAAATCGCAGTTCATTAGTGGACCACGAATTCCATATTCGATTGGCATCCGCCGCCCACCTCTCCGCAAATTGATGTTAAATTGAAAAAATGAAATCGGATCCCCGCGAATTTCCGACACCGGCATTCCTCAGGAATCGCTGAGGAAAATTCGAATAGAAAACGTTTGAAGGCGCTGGAAGACGACTCTTGAATATTAATGACCGATTGCGGAGGCTACATCTCCATATGTGTACAGACATCATTATATAACTAATATCATTTCACAGGCTGTTTTTAGAATATAAGTACTTTTTTAGATCAACTTTGTTTTATTTTGAAAATGAGATCTAACCAGGACGAGTTGTCTAGATTAAAATCTAGGTTATCTAGGTCTAACCAGGACGGGTTGTCACGTTATGCGGGCGATGCGAGAGAAAGTCTGCTACCCAGACATATTATCAGTACTTTTATCCGGGCAAGTTGCCTTTCCCGTTATATAACGCTTTATCATAGTAACGATTATGCCATAACATATTATAATGTGATTTTCAATAAATATTAAACTATTCAGGCAAATTTACATGGTTTAAAATGCATATATTATAGATTCAATAAAAATTATGGGGTGCGGTTGTGTCGTGTCGTTACGAGATTTTGAACTCAAAGTTCTGAACGTGTACGTTGAGTTGAGTATTTGATATTTTAATTGAACGTATTAATTATGTATATTATATGCAACGAATTCAAATATACCATAATAAAAAATATTAATTGATTCTTCAGTTGTCGAGTGGTGTAATTAAATTTTGAGTGTTGATGATAGATATGTAGCTATTACAGCATCAATTAACTATGGATTTCGCAAACACTACGAACTTTATGGAACATTTTAAAATGACATATGCGTAGAGCATGAACTCTGTCATCTGTCATTTAAAACCAACCAAACATCTGTCATTTAAAGAAAATGTGACTTTAAGTCAACACGTTGGAGTTTAAAATCAATAGTAGAGCTTGGTCGTTACTACCTTTTACCATTGACGCGCGAAGACAAGACTCCGCCATGATTCCGTTTTAGGCGTACTTTTTATGTGCCGCTTTAGCATTTGTCAAAGCAAATTCCATGCTTGTAGTACATCGATGAGCTACAGCATCAAACCGTATATCAACCTGTATCTGTAGAAGAATTTAGTGATTTTGAAAATTCCCAATGTTGATACAGTTTTTGACTTGGACGGATGTCAATACGCTACATTAGAGTAATTTGTTTGTCACGCTTACTTTGAATTATTTGACCTTTTTTATTTTTCTGTAATTTATTTCCACTCGTGCGATTGAATCAAAAATATTTCTTTCTAATAAATTCTGTAAGTATTTTATTTATTCTTTCAATAATATACTTACTTGGAGTAATATTTCAACTTATAATCTATACTTTTTTAAGAATATAAAGTGTAGATAAATTTTCGCTGACTGCTCATAGAATGTTCTTTTGAAAACTTAATTTAAGAAGGAGTTAAGCGTTGAAAATTAAGTTGCTAAGTATAGGTAAGAATCATTATAATTATTTGCAATATTTAAATTATATTTTCTTTCTTATTAATAAATAGTATTAAACATTCAAAATTAAACATTCAAAATTAGGGTCCCTATATAGTCTTGTCCACTTACGAGTATATGACTACATTAGTGGCAGCTCATCTGGCGACACTAACCACTTCTTTTTCACTGTAAAATAACAATTTGTGTGCTATGGTGTAAGGGAGTGTCGCTATCCCATCCCAATCCCTTATCCTCAATCTCCTTGATGTAAAATGAGCTAACTTAAGTATTTAAGGTAGTTTCCCTCCAGGGCCCGACTTATTAATCCACAATATATACTAAAAAAAAAAGGTTCTCTACATATAAATTTATTATGTAAAATTTATTAAACAGAAACTTTGAATTAAATAAATTATATCACATTTTACAAAACTAATCCATTCAATTGGGCACTCTTTAAAATCTCTACTCGAAATAATATTAAAGATAAAAGTTATAATAATTCCCTAGATCTACATTTACAAAAATAATTTTGAAATTCAAAGACACTCATTCTTTAGATACTAATAAAAATATTTATTAAATAGTTTTTATGACTAGTTGGAAGCTTTTGCCATTCGTTTATATATTTTTCGTTAGGACTTTTCTTCGGTACTATTTTTTCTAGTAGTGTGTTCGTCTTTTTCTTTGATTCCGTCTTCTGCGAATAAAAATAACATTATCAGTTAAGCATGAATATAACATATAAGGAATGGGAGCCAATCAGCACGCGTGCTGTTGAGTTTCACTAGACAAAACAGAGGCCTCATATTTGCAACCTGTGCTGCTTGTGTCCATAGAATAATATAATAATAATAATAATAATAATAATAATAATTTATTTGTTGATCATATGTATCATATAATATTTATTTCAATGAATATATGATCTATATGACCTATTATTACTGGCATACAAAATCTTTATATTAAATCTAATTTATCTAAGTATCAAGTTATAATATTAAGGCTCGAGTTCACCAACAGACGGTTATTTTTAAACAGCTGTTTAAAATTTAAACAGTCGTTTAATAATTTTTGTTGTTCACCATCGCTAAAATGCGGGTTAAACGCCCTAAACATCTGATTAACTATCATTAAGTAATCTGATGTTTAGGGCGTTTAACCCGCAGTTTAGCGATGGTGATCAACAAAATATTATTAAACAGCTGTTTAAAAATAATCGTCTGTTGGTGAACTCGAGCCTTAATGTCAGTATCAATTATCCAATGTCAAGTATATTATTTGCAGCACTAAATTTTGTCATTAAAGAACTATCATCCTTGAATCAAGGTGGCTTTAAGAGACAACAATCTTCTACTCAAACATATTCAAAATAATGCAATCCACAATGTCAGACAGTGAGTCTGGTCTGATGGATATTAGAAACCTAATTAAATATTATGTTATAGCTGTCATTATACTGCGTTTAGAAGTCATAAATTGTACAGGGCCTCTGGTGGCAGTAACCCCCTCATTATAGAAGACCACTGTAAATTTACAGGATGTGTGTGATTGTGTTTAGACGAGTGATTTTTTTTTTTATAAAAGATGGGTTTGCTCTTGACCAACAACTAACTGTGTAGCAAGGATGAGGCCTAATATGGAGCGAACTTCATTCTCAACCCATAAAAGGCCTATTCACTCGAACTTTGAAAAGATTTGGGTTATATGAGTTCAGAAGTTCCAAACGTTGGCAGTGCGCATTATAAAAATATGTTTTAAAGCGTTTGGTCCGAAATAGGGGGATATCGACAAGATGAGGATGGTAACCAGCCGTACGTCTCATTGAAATTGACAAAAATTTTTAAAACTAATTGATATCATATATTATCCATTTCATTACAAGTACAAAGATCTACAGTTCAAGGTTAATGTAGGCTGACTTTTTAACCCCTTGTAATATACTTGGCTAGAATAAACTCAACCTTCATAATATGAAAAGGCGTCTGGCGTTCTGCGAGCTTTTGGATTATTAGAAAAATGTGCAGTAATTTTTATAGTAGCAAGATTTATGTAGCTTTAATACATTTTCCATTAGGGAAATAGACGGATATAAGCCTAAAAAATTAAAAAAAAACCTCTTTCTAGGTGCGAGATGTTATTCTATTGCAACACGTGCACTACGCCATTTTGTTCGTGTGCAGTTGCGTGACAGATTGACATTACGTACGAGGTAATGTAAGTTACTGTTCGATCATTTTCTTTCTTTTCGTCGTACTTATGTTATAGTACCTACCTATCTATTATACTTAAATCTTAATATTTTTGAAGTGAAAACTTCTTTAGGCGCTTCTTTAATATATGATAATTGTCACATTGATAATGACATAAGTATAAATTATGATAATATACATGAAAAAAATATTGATAAAAGTAATATGTCTTACCTAAGCTTATTCCGGTGGGCTTTGGTTCGTTCCAATCCTCAATTTTCCCAGACATGAAGAGTATGTAAAATAAGTTGCCGAGGAAGTAGAAAGCGATCGAAATGAAAAACAACTTTCTCCACTCCGAAGCACTTGTCTGTAATAAACAAATCATTTTATAAAAAATAATAATGTTACCATCCGCTATTTGTGTCGACTGAAGTTGATTGATTAATGCGAAAAGTATAGTAAAAAGTGCTCTGTGACGTTGCAAAAAGAGTTGGACATTCATTCAGATTCATTCTGTGAGATTTTAAATGTATGATATTAAAAATGTATCAGACAGACAAATCATTTTATAAAAAATAATAATAATAATGTTACCGTCTGCTATTTGTGTCGACTGAAGTTGATTGATTAATGCCGAAAGTATAGTAAAAAGTGCTCTGTGACGTTGCAAAAAGAGTTGGACATTCATTCAGATTCATTCGGTGAGATTGAAAACGTATGATATTAAAAATGTATCAGACAGACAAATCATTTTATAAAAAATAATAATGTTACCATCCGCTATTTGTGTCGACTGAAGTTGATTGATTAGTGCGAAAAGTATAGTAAAAAGTGCTCTGTGACGTTGCAAAAAGAGTTGGACATTCATTCAGATTCATTCTGCGAGATTTTAAATGTATGATATTAAAAATGTATCAGACAGACAAATCATTTTATAAAAAATAATAATAATAATGTTACCGTCTGCTATTTGTGTCGACTGAAGTTGATTGATTAATGCCGAAAGTATAGTAAAAAGTGCTCTGTGATATTGCAAAAAGAGTTGGACATTCATTCAGATTCATTCAGTGAGATTGAAAACGTATGATATTAAAAATGTATCAGACAGTTGAACGAACGCGTTCGCGAAGAGAGGTCGCAGTCGTATGTCCGCGCACCTTATAGTTGGAATTGTAGTTCTGATGTATTGGTCGGTCAATAAAAGTATTGGGACTCAACTTCAAGTGGTTTAATTAATGTTCTCGAAGTAGAGGGTGCTAACATTTACAATAATATTAATGAAAAATTTT